>JANAVB010022399.1:1816903-2210719 GCA_029216955.1 Iris pallida
TTACAGAGATCAGAAGCTTCTTCGGCTTAGCAAGGTATTATAGAAAGTTCGTGAAGGACTTCTCAAGGATTGTTGAACCTTTGACGAAGCTAACCAAGAAGAATGAAGAATTCATCTGGGCCGAGGCGTGTCGGGCATCATTTGAGGAACTGAAGAGAAGATTGACATCAACCCTAT
Organism: Iris pallida; assembly: GCA_029216955.1. Taxonomy (NCBI): domain Eukaryota; kingdom Viridiplantae; phylum Streptophyta; class Magnoliopsida; order Asparagales; family Iridaceae; genus Iris; species Iris pallida. The sequence continues at coordinate 1,817,081 of JANAVB010022399.1, forward strand.
ATTGTCGCTACCTTCAGGATCAAATGGATTCTCCATTTACAGCGACGCTTTCGGCAAATGATTGGGTTGTGTGCTACAGCAGCATGAAAGGTAATCGTTTATGCTTCACGGCAGTTACGGAACCATGAGAAGAACTACTCGAAGCATGACCTAGAGCTAGCAGCAGTTATCTTCGTCCTGAAGCTCTGGAAGCTTTACCTATACGACGAGAAGGTAGACATATACACAGACCATAAAGGTATAAAGTATATCTTTACACAAAAGGAGCTCAACATGCGCCAGAGGCGATGGCTGGAGATCAAGAAGGACTTTGATGTCAACTTACAGTACCATCCGGGTAAGGCTAATGTCGTTGCTGATACGCTTAGCAGGTACCCGATGGCTATATTTCTAACAAAGGACCGACATCTGCTAGAGGACATGGAGAAGCTTGGGCTGGAAATTATGCTACCAGAAGCAGTAATATTGAAGCTTGAGAAAGAAGCTATTGTACCAGGAGTGGACTCGCCCATGATGCAATTACAAGTACAGTCCAGTCTAATCAACAGAGTTATGGAGACTCAGTTCCAGGATGAGACACTATACAAGCTGAGAGAACGAGTGTTAGCCGAAACACTTGAGGATTTCTCCATAGCTGGAGATGGAGCTCTAAGGCATATGACAAAGTTTTGCGTGCCGACTGGCGAACTGAGGAACGAGCTGATGAAGGAAGCACATCAGTCACAACATTCTATTCACCAAGGAGAAAATAAGATGTACAAGGACATAAGAGCACATGTATGGTGGCTTGGAATAAAGAGATGTGGCAGAATTCATCTCCAAGTACTTGATCTGCGAGCAGGTGAAGGCAGATCGTCAGAGGTCAACAGGATTGCTACAGTCACTTCCCATTCCGGAGTAGAAATGGGAGCATATTACCATGGATTTTATAACAGGATTGCCTAGATCCCAAGGAGGGAATGATGCCATCTGGGTAATTATGGATAGACTGACCAAGTCTGCCCATTTTATTCCTTTTAAGGTTGGTTTATCCACCGAAAGGTTAGCAGATCTCTACATGCAAAACATCTACCCGGCTTCATGGAGTTCCAATCAGCATTGTATCAAACAGGGATACCCGGTTCACTTCATACTACTGGAAGAGTCTACAAGAAAGTTTGGGTACTTAGCTAAAATTCAGCACTACATACCACCCACAGACCGATGGACAGTCGGAAAGTACTATTCAGATGCTTGAGAACATACTGAGATCATGCATCTTACAGTTTGGAGGTTCTTGGGAAGATCATTTATACCTGGTTGAGTTTTTTTATAACAATAGCTACCAGGCCAGCATCCGTATGACACCATTTGAGATGTTGTATGGACGTCTTTGCCACACTCCACTAGCATGGGACGACATAGATGATCGAGTTATGTTGGGACCAGAGATGGTTACGGATGCTGCAAAAAAAATAAAAATTATCATAGAGACACTGAGGATTGCACAAGATCGCCAGAAGCATTGGGCAGACCTTAAGCGCCAAACTTTAGAGTTTGAGACAGGATATCAGGTCTTTGTTAGGATTTCTCCTACCAGAGGCACTATCAGATTCGACAGAGCTGGAAAGCTCAGTCCCAGGTATATCGGCCCATTTAAAGTGCTGAGCAGGGTTGGAGAAGTAGCTTACAGAGTGGCTCTTCCATCTAGTCTCGAGGGCGTGCACAACGTCTTCCACGTATCATAGCTGAGGCATTACGTATCGAACAAGAGCCAAATTATGGATCATTCAGAGCAGGAGACTGGACCAAGTCTCACAGTGCCAGAGCAGCCAGTGGAGATAGTAGATCGCATAGAGAAGAGACTAAGGCATGTGGTGATTCCGTAAGTCAAGGTAGCTTGGCGTCACCACTCTCCAAGCGTGGCTACCTGGGAGCGAGAGGCTGAGATGAAGGAGAAGTATCCATATCTTTTCTTGGTATGTTCTAACCCTCTATTTCATTATTGGTAGAAATTTCGAGGATAAAATTTTCTAAAAAGGGAAGGTTGTAAAACCCAGAATTTTTGAATCAATTAATAAATGATTTTATGTAGCATAATGTGTTATTATTGTTATTTGTGTTAGTATTACTATTTGAGGCATTTATTGAGTTCTAGTTAGCCCATAACTTAAACCCACGTTTAACCCGCTAACCCTACCCAAACTCGTTAGACTTAAACTACCCGTTCAACCACTACCCAGTCCCCAGTCAGAATCGCCCCTTCTGCGGATCACATCCCCACGTAACCTTTCCCCCTCACGTAATATCTCAGAAACCACTCCCCCTTCCATCAGAAACTAACATAACGTCAGAACCTTTCCACCGCCCCAAACCTTCCCAAACATCTTCCATCTCCCTCCATACTTCTCCATTTCTAAATCCGACGATGCCTCGATGATCCACGCGCCACCCCGGTCAATCCGACACCCCACTCGGAGGTGTTTTTTAATGTCGGATCAAAGCTGACGTCACCGTACCGCCCGCCTACCGTCGGTGCCTGCCAGTCGCCCGCCTTTTGCTGGCGTCGCCAGCCGCCATCGTGTGTCGTCCCGTGCGTGCAAGCAGTGCCCCCTCCCCCATGCAGACACCAGCATGCTTCGCATGTGCAGCAGCGTTCCGCGTGTGCCCCGGCGACCAGCGCCCCCACCGGCGAGCATACGCACACCCCAAGCGCTTGTCCCGCATGCCCGTGTGTGCGCTCCCGTCGTCCCGCGTGTTCCACGTGGCCTTCCCGCGTGCGTGCGCATTCCGAGTCCGAGGCCTTCCCTCAGTACTCCGTCATCAGCCATCCGGTAAGCCCCTGATCCTTCTGTGTAAATTATAGAATGTGAAACCCATTCCTGTTCCGACCGAAATTGACAGAATAAAGCTTTGTCAATTCCGAGATAGATAGATAGATAGATAGATAGATAGATAGATAGATAGATAGATAGATAGATAGTTTCCATTTTTGTGACCATATGTTGTGTAATAGAAACCTTATAATTAATTAGTGTGACGGTTAGATTATTATTATAATAAGTTTGCCATATTATAAAGTGTTATATTAATTAGTAAGTTACTAGATTTAATGATTAATGTTAAAATGGTTAACTAAGCGTTTAATTATGTTTATCGTAGTAATTATGTTATTTTAGATTTAAGAACTTCATTAATAATGTTTCCGCTAAATTTTACGTAAATAAAATGCTAAAATAGTTTCAAAAATAGTTTCATATCAAAAGTATATTTTTAATATAAGGAATAGTGTCTTTAAGCAAAAAACTATTTATTTACTATTTTGCATAAAATATTAGTTATCTTCCAAAAATGATTTAAAAGAGTATTTTTGTATAGATTATACCTAACAAAATATTAATTCCAGTTATAAAATAAAAACCTAATTTTTGTTATTTATTTAATTGAAATAGTAAATTTCACGTTACTAATATTAATAGTTAATTATTTAAAAGAAATGTTTTTTAGTAGTTAATTACCACCTTAATTATATTTCCAAAAATATTAGTTATTTCTAATTAAAAGATTATGTAATATTATAACTATTAAAACCGTTTTCATATTTAAAATATCTATTAAAATATTCTGGTTAGTTTATGTAAATAAAATACTATTTTAAAATTTAAAAGTATTTTGGTATTTGTATAAATAGGTAAACCCAAGTATAATATTAGTTTACGAGAAAACCATTATTATTTCCTAATAAAGAAAAATATAGTATTTTTGCATTACTATAAAAATAATAGTTTTATTAGAAAATTATTTTTTATCAATTATTATACGTGGTTTAACGTATTAAATATATAGCTTTATTTCTCTAAAAATATTTTTATAACTAAACGATTGTTATTAAAATTATTAGTGTTTATTTAAACCCTTGGAATGACTTCTAAAACAGAGTATCAAATTAATATAGGTTTCAAGTCTCGGACTTAGCCTGAGTAGTTTCCTGTCGTCGCCTACAGCACCAGGAACACCAAGGCAAGTTCATACTTACCCAAACTTGTATTTTAGTTAATAATTAAATTCATTGCATCGTAGAACTACTGAATCGATACTTGACTCATGGGATCCTTCTCGGATCATACTGACTGCTTGATTGACTCATTGACTTGGGGTTTGGGGAGTAACTCATTGACTCGGGGTTTGGGAAGTAGTGTTAACACATGTGGTCAAAGCTCCCTACTGTCTCATTGTGGATAGCGGAAGCCCAACCCACTTGGGCTGAAGCCGGACCGTGTTTACTAGAACATTTACTACCTCCATCCCTAGCCGGCCATAGGATGTTACGCGCTTACACACTATTGCTAGTTAGATTACATCATTTCATTTCCAGAGATTTATTGCATAACTGTTTTTTTATTTATTATTTAGAAAATAAATATGTTTCAAAATTGCTTCATGTCTCTTTTAATTATTCATTAATATGCTGGAATGGATTTGTATGTTCTTGTTCCCCTCATGACTGGAGACTAATATTTTAGGTGATTGCGATGACGAGGAGCTGGCCTATAGTTCTTACTATGGACCCGACTTGGATTCCGAGGAGTTAGCTGTACCAGGATAGAGGAACCAAGAGTCCTAGTTGCACCTTTCTGTTTAGTCCCTTTCCTTTTTAGAAGTTATAATAAATAAACAAGTTGTAACAACTGGACGTTTGTTCTTTTTATGTTTGTTTTAATTAGACTATAGTTTCATTTCAAATGTTTAATAAAGTTTTATGCCGTATTTAGAATGTTGTTCCTGTGTTGTTATTGATTGACATAGCTTACTACCGCCGTCTCACAATGATGCAGGATGGGTATGATCCAACTGGACCCAGTATTTTGGGATCGGGTCGTGACAATATACGAGGTCGCTTTACCGAAAATTTTATGCCCCGCCAGTGTACATCTGGCAGCAGTAAACCCTTGGATCATGACTCAGATATAATATGATATCGAATATTTTATTAAATATATCTAATATTGACATAATAACTCAAAAATTAAATAGGATAATTAGAACATAGTTTTAGTAATATTCGATAACCTACGCTTATTTGAAATTACTTCAACTTAGGGATCATGCCATGCTAGTGTGCTGCTGGCTGCAGTGATATCGTAGTCTTGATAATTTAAATAAATGGCGACAGTGCGCTTATGTCTTGCCATTATAAGTCATCGAAAACTATTCGAACTATATCCATAAAATTTCAAATGAGCTTCTAGAATTTCAAACAAATTGTTCATAATGGAAAAGTGTAAGTATCTATTCTTGAAGTAAAAGTATCAATTCTTGAAAAGAAAATAATTGATTAGGAAGGATAAGAAACCAAAATAAGTAAAAAAAAAAATCTTCTAATCCATATTTCACGGATGTTCAATATTCAATGATTGAGAGGAAAACATTGAATCAAAAACTAACTCGAGATTAATATATAGATAATTGAATGAGAAATTATTTTAAAAGTAAGTCCTTAGTTCCAAAGAAAATATAAGTTATATGAACTTGCGATATGACGATGTTTTAGAGAAAGTAGAAATAAAATTGCACAAGTGATAAATATTATGAATTGAATCCTAGGAAGGCCTAGTTTACCAATCGAAATGGTCTACTCACCTTTGATCATACCATCCAATAGAAACAAAATTGTGTGCCCTCCTATGAAAGTCATCTAATAAGGTTTGTAATTCAATGATTCCTTGGCTAAGTCATATAGCCTATTTAGCAACCTTAACTACACAATAGTCAAATTAAATAAGGAGCTTCCTAGTCCTAGTCATCCTCCTAAAATTAACTCAACCCTAATTATGAATGAGCACTTCCTAGTCGCAGGCTCGTAATAGTACGACTAACTTAAGTACTATCACGGGTTCACACAATTTGCAAAAACTGACCTGTATGGGCCACCAAAATAACTTGTCCCAACCCGTACCCGCTTTTCGGGATACGAGTGCGTGTCCAAGCCAGCCTATGCCGCAGTGTCGGCGATAGAACGCTGTCAAGGTCGTAATGCTCAAAATCATATAAAATAATAATTTTTTGCTCATTCACAATAACAAAATTAAATTTACAATATTTACAAGTTTTACATTTGAAGAAAATATAAACTCTTATAAATTTTTAAAACTGCCAACACATCTACCTAGTCCTTTATGGTTGACCTCAGCATATACCCATGTTTCTGCAATGGTCCAAGCACAATGTAGCAGGCGATTATCTGAAAAATGTTGGTTTTCAGTCAGGAATGGAACGAGTAAATCAAAGCATGCAGTTCCAAATATATAATAACAACTATAAAGACAATGAATAGAAAATGACATACATAATGAATTTAATAAACTGTAAATTATGGCATGGAAGATAAAACGGAACAGTTGACATAAACTATAAAGAGAAATAAAACATGACACAAGAAACATAGAAAACTACGTGATTTGAATTACACCTTTCAATATGTGATCAGGCTGGTCCACTACACCGTACGGTCTACATAGGATTTACATCCTCACGGTCTACATTGCATGAAATAAAATATGGTCTACACTGTCTATATTGTATGAAATAAAATATAGTTTACGGGGTTGATCACATATCTACGTAGTACGTACTTTTCTACCCGACTACTACACATAGATTAGTCACGACAATAAATCACGAAACACGGTAAAATAAAATATGGCATCATAAATAAAATCTATATAACATTAACCCGTGTACTGACCGTATCAAGAATCAAATATGTATCACTAATCATGCAATCATAGTAATTAACAATACTGGAAACAAAACAAGAACTATACTCGCCTGGGTCCTTAGCTGGTGGAACAGATAATCCCTTTGGGTTCAGAGTAGTCCAATTGGCTAGGGCTGACATAAGGAGTCCGAATTTGCAAAGAAATAGGAATGTAATTCGTAATGGTCAAGAATAATATGGGAGGGAATTTGATTTAAGAAAAGGTAATTCTTATTAAGAATATATATATATATATATATATATATATATATATATATATATATATATATATATATATATATTATATATATATATATATATATATATATATATATATATATACTTATTTTATAAACTATTTAGGAACCATGTATTAAAACATACTTAGAACCTTGTTAGACATACAATAGATAATTATAAAAATATTTCCTTTAAAAATTATAAACTTCTAATAATCCATAAATTATTATTAGTCAAAAATATTTATAGATAACTACTTGAAATTCAAGAAAATTATTTTAGGTCTAAAACCCCTATTTTGTCAATATTATAGTTTTTAGGTCAAAAGGCTATATTCCAAATATCATAAAATCAATACATTAATATTTTTAATATACAATTTAATAATAAATAGCAATATTGATATTTAGTAAAACCACTGATAATATTAATAATAATACTAATAATTAATAAGTAAATAATAATGAGATTACAATAACAGTTAATAATAATAATAATACTAGCAATACATACTTTATACTCATAGTAATATTCAAATACATATATATAGATATTGTACTCCCAATAAAACATATGCCATAATGTATATATATATATATATATATATATATATATATATATATATATATATATATATATATATATATATATAGTGAACCAATAATAATAATACTAATAAATTACTCCTCACTCTTCAATTCTTGAACCAAATATTATACTAATGATAATACTAATAAATTACTCCTCACTCTTCAATTCTTGAACCAAATATTATACTAATGATAATGATAACAATAATACTGATGATATTGAATAAAATGACAGTAGTATTGTCCTCTCATAGAGAGATAAAGGAAAAGAGAGAATAAAGAGAGCGAGAGAGGAAAGAGTGGAGAATGAACTCACCCCTTCGAGAGGGAACCGCTGGTGAATGAAGGGTGACAACGCTGGAGGATCGGCAGCGACGGAGAGGAGGGGAGGAGGTACGGTGCTAGGCTCGTCATCTTCGAGGTCAATGGCAGAGCCACAAAAAATGGTCGAACGGGGCTGACCGGAGTTCGCACGACGGTGGCAGCTGTCGGAGCTTGTCTGCGCTGCATAGAAAGGGGACACAGTCGAAGAAGAGGGATCCTCACTAGAAGAAGCAAGCTCGGGAGATGTGGTCTGACCGCAGATCCGGTGACGGGTGGTGTTTGCCAGCGGGCAGGCACGAATGAAGGCATCGTGGCAGCTCTGTTAGCCAAGCCAGGCGGTAGAGAACTGTGGAAGTGATGGTGGTGGTGAGCTCCGTCGTCCAGGGGGTAGAGGTAGCAGACACCGGCGCGGTGGAGATTGCCAAGCTCGTGCGGCCCGGGTCTGCCGTGTCACGCCCCGATCCGGGAATCGCTCGTCCTCGCTAGATTTCACCCGAATCATCGTCCTCGCTGGGGCGTAATGCCGCACGAGCCTGGTGTTGCGCTCGTGCAAGGCAAGATAATGGTTCACATAGTGAATATCTCAAATTCGTAACATAAGCAGCGGAAGGAAACAAAGAATACAATAAGAATCTCTTTTATTCATAATGAACTGAAGATTACAAAGGCTCTGAATAGCCTAACATATATGCCAATTGGCTACAACGCTCATGATCTCTCTAGCTCACAAAGGATTACATTGTTCCATACATCATGCCTCTTTATAGCCACCAAGTAGTCTTCAGCCAAACATCTCCATGTCACAAGTCCGAACGCCTATGCGGAAGCTCCTCTTGAACGCCAAGGACTCCATGCCTCGGCACGTCCAAGCCAAGCTCCATCCTGAGCCAATCATAACCTGAGCCTGCACATAAACTAGTGGGGGATTAGTGCTTTCGTCCTCGCTTCGTACTGATCAAGACCCGCTCGCATCCAAACCAAACACTAAGTCATTTTAGTGAAACATGCATCTTAATTTGTGCTCTTTCTATTTAGCCTTAGGATCAATTTTATGGCAATATTTACGCATAGCAACTTTATTATAACGTGTCCACTACCGTGTTCCTGCAGCAGATATAGTTAGGCATAATATGAACGTAAACATAGTGTTCGTGCTCATCTCCGTCCCATTTTCCTTAGCATGTACTGGTTAGAACTTACGTAAGAAACCATATAATTCATGCAACATTCCAATCATAAACTTAGACAATGTATAAGGGTCGCAGGCCCTGCGCCTGCACCCAACTCTCATCTCAGCCCACCGCCGGTGTTTCGCACCGTAATGGACTTGGCATCTCTTATGTGTAAGCCTATAATCACTTCGATACGGGTTGCTAGCCCAATATCTGAAGGATCCCAAACTTACGGATATTATAGCTTATCACAGCACTGGACGGTCGTAATCCGTCCGAGTGATGTGTACCATAAATACCACACATAATTCCCTCCTAGGCCGAACGGTCCCGATGCCCCGGCGTAACCGTCTGAGGGAAGCCGCACCCGTGCACAGGCCATCCGAGTCCATTGACCATGTAATACGTACCATAGCATACAAGTCATACATTCCAACCCATCTCGTATTCCATAAACATAGTTCCATTCCGTAACATATTCGCGTCTCGTAAACATAATCCACCATCAATATGGGGAGGTCCGTCGGCGTTATGTCCCAACACATCCATATTGATGTACGACGTCCAACGGCTTAGTCATCTCATACTCTTATTCAACGCGTACCATTCGTAAGTTATTCTCATAGCCTAGTTCCATAGTTACTTAGTCTTTTCGTAGCATAAGTGCCCGAGGGCACGCTCAGCACCGAAATCAATGTTCTATGCCTAGTGTTCAATGTTCTCGGAGACATGCACGTGATGCACATCTCGATATTTTCTTTCAATGTTCTACCATCACCGTCCTACCGCGACCCAAGCGCTTGATGCACGTCGCTTCAATTGTTCAATGTTCTATCTTAGTGTTCGATACATACTTGGACCTTTCATCGCCGAGCCATGCTCGCTAACACGATAACATCTTACGCATACAATGATATGTTTTATTAGACATGAAAGAATAGGGAGAGAGAGTCAAGAACCCGTCTACCTAAAGTCGATACGCATTGTCGTCTCGCCAATTGAAGCGGCTCGCTTTCATAACTTGGTCACATAGCTAACTCTCAGACTTAACCATTCCTTTGAAGTACTCGGTTGAGTTGGCCTATTGCCCCCATGCCACGATCCGTAATCCAGCATAAAGGTATAGCCTACATACCAGATCAACTAAAATCAGCACTTGCTCAAACGGGACTTATCCTTTGCATCGATTCGATTCATAGATTCCAACCGACTCAAAGCTTACCTTTGGCCAACGTAACTCTTGTATCGATTTACATCGATACCTCATCGGATCAACGCAACTCTTCGAGTCAACGACTCATCGTAATGCACCTTGCGGAGCGGGGTATTACATAATTGTAATGCCTATAGTTCGTATTACGTATCTTGGTATACGTGTACGTATTCTTGACTCGTATTGCGTATTTTCTTGCATGGTTATTTGGCATGTTATTAGATATGGCTTAGCTTGGTTCAGCTTAGCTTGGTTTGGTTTGCTTTTGGGTTCATCATGAACCAAAAGAAAACCCCCACCTACCACCACCATCCCTATTTATTAACCCCTTCTCCTTCTCTCTCTTCATTATTCTTCTTCTTCTCCACATTTACTTCTACACCTACCAGGAAGGAGAGAGAGAGAGAGCTTAGGCAAGTGCAAACTCGTTTCATGATGGATCTCAAGTTTTATTGTTCCATTCTCTTCCTTACTTGATTCTAAGCCTCTTTAGAACTTAACATTTTTGGATTTGATGGATGGATTCTTGTAGATCTAAGTTTGTAAACTTTTCAGTTTTTCTTAGTTTTGATCTCTAAAACTTAGTTATTTTCGAAAACTAGTGTTTCTATGTTGTAGAGAATTCAATTTCATGCAGTTTTGGCTTTTGTTTCGCTTGATTTCGACTTCGGATGAGGAAGTTATGGCCAAAACAATTTCTGGTCATTTTTATGTTCATCTGCAGCATAAGCAGCATGTCGCAGAAGGCGCATGTCGCAGAAGGCGCATGTTGCAATGAAGCGCATGTCGCAGTAGCCGTACAGCATGTCGCAGAAGGCGCATGTCGTAGAAGGCGCATGTTGCAATGAAGCGCATGTCGCGGTAGCCGCATATCATGTCGCAGAAGGTGCATGTCGCAGAAGGCGCATGTTGCAATGAAGCGCATGTCGCGGTAGCCGCATATCATGTCGCAGAAGGCGCATGTCGCAGTAGGCGCATGTTGCAATGAAGCGCATGTCACGGCAGCCGCATATTATGTCGCAGAATGCGCATGTCGCAGAAGGCGCATGTTGCAATGAAGCGCATGTCGCGGTAGCCGCATATCATGTCGCAGAAGGCGCATGTCGCAGAAGGCGCATGTTGCAATGAAGCGCATGTCGCGGTAGCCGCATATCATGTCGCAGAAGGCGCATGTCGCAGTAGGCGCATGTTGCAATGAGGCGCATGTCGCGGTAGACGCATATCATGTCGCAGTTGAGCCACATGAGGTGCATGTCGCGATAGGCGCATATCATGTCACGCATGAGCCGCATTAAGGCACATGTCGTAGTAGGCGCATATGGTGTCGCAGTTGCATGCATGTCGCAGAATAGGCCGCATAATGCATATTTTGACTATTACTAACTGTTATATGTCCTAATTGACTGAATTATTGCTCGAATTTCTCCCAACTCCCAACGTGGAAGTTGTAGATCTTTTCCTTAGCAGCAAGAATATGTCTCTAGTTATTTTATACAAGTTTCTCTTATTCATAATATTGTAAGAATAGAACCCGATAGTGGCCCGCTGTGGTACACTCTTGACAAGTAAACTGACATGATATATCTCGACATGCTGTTACGACAGCTAGCCTGACATGACAAGTATGAAATACCTGGACACCGTGGGCAATTGTGTTTGTAATAAACTGGTACTGTCTTGCATCATATCTAGGATGGGGATCCCTGAGTACCACGGTCAGGGGTACCTACTGAAATTGACTAAGGCTAATTAACTAGAATGATTCAGTAGTCATGAAGAGATTCCCAGCTACAGGCAATTCCGTTATCTGGGCGCACTAACGAATTTGTAGCCTACCGACGAGTAGGGCACATTTCCAGCACACAGTTACGTGTTGCATTCTTCATAACGGATATTCGACCCGGATAACCTGGATGGTCTGCAGGGCTTGTGGCTGTTGGGATAATCTCATTGCATCTTGCTAGTAACTAGGCCTGTGATAACCCTAGTTAGTTAAAAGTATCAAGCCGTACTCTTGATTGGCCGTGATTGATTGGATGAAGTTTATTCCAGCTTAGTCTTATCCTGATCCTGTACAAGATTGTATCAGGACATGATTTCTTGTATCGATAAATGATGGGATACCAAGTTCTGTTCAGATGAAGGGTTACAACCCCGGTCCTTGTTTGGTTTAAGGGTTGTAACTTGGCTATCTGAATAGTTCCATGGTTATCTTATCATATATCATCCTGCTTATTGTGCCCGCCTTAACAATAAAGATCGGGGGTCCAGTTCTGCTCAGGCGAAGGGTTACAACCCCGGTCCTTGTTTGGTTTAAGGGTTGTAACTGGCTTCCGGAGCAGTTCTGTGTCCTCTCTTCGTTTATTGTCTTATTGTAACCCCCTGTCATGCTCGTCATGTTTTACCTTTACTTCAATACCATGATTATTATGCTGGCCTTAACAATAAAGATCAGGGGTCCAGTTCTGTTCAGGCGAAGGGTTACAACCCCGGTCTTTGTTTGGTTTAAGGGTTGTAACCTGGCTTCCGAAGCAGTTCTGTGTCCTCTCTTCGTTTATTGTCTTGTTACCTTATCAATAGTAATTGAGGCGGGTTTCTATTCAGGCGAAGGATTGCAACCCCGGTCCTTGTTTGGTTTAAGGGTTGCAGTCTGGCTACTTGAATGGTTTCTCCGTGTTCAATATATTATTGTTATCTCAGCTATTATCACTATCTTTTAATTACCTTTACTATTTATTTGTGATATGCTGGTTTTAGTTCCTAAGTGAAGCCTCCTTTGTGGCACTTGCTCTTTCTGGGGTCTGACCCAGCTGGTTTTGTGTGGCCAGAAATCGGAGCAGCACCAGAGGATCCACCTGTCTTCCAGCCCGATGGTGACCACCAGGCGTAACCAGGGCAACCAGTGGATTTCTTTTGTCCTTCCACTCTATTTGTAAAATTATTCTTTTGAGGCGTTTAGCCGACGAGCACGTATTAGCTCGTATTGCACCTTTATTTACTGTCTGCCTACGGGCTGTAACATGATTGACAAATCCTAGGGTTGATCATGTATTGACTAAAACTCTTGCTAGTCCTGATATTTTGTACGACTAGCTTCATGATCATCCAATATGTAATGTATGGGACGCCTTACTATTGTATATTGATGCTCTAATATCTTGTGACTGCTATTACTTGCTTGTGATTGAGACAATAGGTTTGATCTTGACCATAGAAGACTGATGGATTGTAGTTAAACCCTCATATATCTAGACAGCTGTGACCGTATAGTGACGTGGATTCCATTTCATTATACGTAGCTGGCTATGTCTGTCCCCGCTCTCCAGTATTCTGGTTCTGGGGCGTGACATGGTTTTAGTGGTGGCCCATACAGGTCTTGTAATTCAAGATATGTGAGGGTTTATCGAATAGTTGTCTCAATCAGTACTCGCCCTTGATCTCTACTCGTATCCTCTTGATCCCTGAAAATCTTGACCTGATCACATGCTTGTATCGTTGATCTGTCCTGGTCCTTCCTTATTGTTTCCTATGTCGTCTTCTTCAGCGGCATTGTTCCTGGACCTGCCGATCAGCAAGGCGGAGCACCTCCAGCGGACCAACAGCACCCTGGAGATCGGGCCCAGCATTCAGGAGTAGCCTCCAGAGTCGTGCCCATCGAAGGAGAACCACCAATTCAGCCCGTCCAGCCTGCAGAGCTGATGATGGCACTTTGGTGGGTCTCATCAGGTCCCTATTAGCTTCCCAGGATCGTCGCGGAGATGCCTTGCACCAGGCGGAGGCAGATGCTTTGACCAGAGGAGCTCATCAGGGTAATAGCGCGGCCAACAGCTTCAAGCTCTTGAACCCTCCCTTCTTCGACGGCAGTGAAGATGCGATCGCTGCAGATGCATGGCTTCAGGACACAGAGGTGATTCTAGAAGCAGCCAGGACTCCAAAGAACGAGAAGGTGGCCGTGGTGCGCCTGCAGCTATTGGATCTTGCTCGCAGCTGGTGGGCAGCGCAGGCCGATGGATTAGTGGCCCCTATTTCATGGGCAGTATTCAGGGAGAGATTCCAGACCAAGTATTTTGATGCTGTAGCTCGGTATGATCTACAGACGAGGTTCACCAATCTGAAGCAGATGGGCAGGACGGTCGATGGATATGCGGCCGAGTTCTCCAGGCTTAGTCGGTTTGCTCCTACCTTGGTAGTAACCGAGTTCGATAGAGCCCAGCGGTTCCAGCAGGGGCTCCACCTAGAGATTTTATTGGCGGTGGAGCAGTTTGAGCATCAGACTTTTGATGCAGTGTTGAGAGCAGCCGGAGGCATGAGTATACATCCCAGAGGATCGTGGATAGGACCGGAGGTCGGAAACGATCTCACGGCCAGATGAATCAGTCTTCAGCACCAGTCCCGGCAGCCAGGGCTTTGACCATTGGAGCTCCGAGGCGGGCGGCCTCAGTGACGTCGGTTCAGCATTCCACCCCGACGCACCCTCAGCAGCAGAAGTAGAAGCAGTCTTCCGCAGTGGGATGTTCACACTGCGGGAAGCCAGGGCATATGGTGTCAGAGTGTCGTAAAGCACAGGGTTTGTGCTTGGTTTGTGGTGCCCCGGACCACAGGATTGGGAACTGCCCGAACAGGGGGAGTTCATCCGCTTCTCTAGTCCTTCAGTTAGAGGACCAGCACCAGTCCAGCAAGTAGCAGCTGCAGTACCCGTTTTCGAGGCCATTGCCGACGCAGGCCCAGGCATTCCAGCAGCAGAGACCGCAGCAGTATGCCCAAGCCCAAGCCCTGATCCAGAGCAGGCAGAGGAATTTTCAGCAGAGGGGACCCGCACCCAAAGGACATGGTCAAGTACTGGCTTTGACCATGGAAGAAGAAGGAATAGCACCAGGTGAGGTGGTGGCAGGTACTATTCTCGTCAACACCTTTCCAGCTTCAGTATTATTTGATTCTGGTGCCTTGTATTCATTTATGTCTGCACGATTTATGACACGGGTAGGACTGGAGCCCGAGTCATTATCAGTAAGGCTCAATATACTTACTGGTAACGGACTTGTGGGAGTAGATAGAGTGTTTTCCTCGTGTCGGGTCGTAGTTAGCGGTAGAGAATTCCCCGCTAGATTGATAGAGTTCCCGATGGCCGATTATGATGTGGTCTTAGGGATGGATTGGTTGAGGGACCAGTATGCTAGGATAGACTGCCACATTGGCAGGGTTATTTTTAGCATTCCAGGCGAGCCAGAGTTCTCCCGAGGCGAAGTTGAACCTTTTTCTCCAGTGTTACGGATAGCAGTAGCAGCAGTACAGTTACCTCGGATAGTCGAAGAGTTTCCAGATGTTTTCCCAGAAGAGCTTCCAGGGATGCCGCCAGAGCGAGAGATCGAGTTTACCATCGACCTGATTCCCGAGACAGCCCCAGTGTCAGAGAGAGTCTACAGAATGGCACCGTCAGAGCTAGAGATATTGTACAAGATGATTGAAGAACTCAGAACCAAGGGATTCATTCGTGCTAGTGGATCGCCTTGGGGAGCCCCGATGCTTCTTGTGAAAAAAAGGATGGTACGTCCAGATTGTGTGTTGATTATCGTACCTTGAACTCAGTGACAATCAAGAACAGATATCCTCTCCCGAGGATAGATGACTTGTTTGATCAACTCAAAGGAGCGTCAGTATTCTCGAAGATTGACTTGCGGTCAGGCTATCATCAAATTAGAGTCAGAGAGCAGGACATCCCGAAGACAGCTTTCAGATCTAGGTATGGGCATTGGGATTTCCTTGTGATGCCATTTGGAGCAACCAATGTGCCGGCTGTATTCATGGACCTCATGAATCGCATCTTCATGCCTTATTTGGATAAGTTAGTGATTGTGTTCCTAGACGACATCCTGGTCTACAGTAAGAGTGAGGCGGAGCATGAGCATCATCTCAGAATTGTCCTCCAGATTCTCAGAGAGCACCAGTTGTATGCCAAGTTTAGTAAATGCGAGTTCTGACTCGATCGCATTTCGTACTTGGGTCATATCATCACCCGAGGAGGAGTGGAGGTAGATCCCCAGAAGATTGTGGCCATTGAGACATGGCCAGTGCCCAGCACAGTTGCAGAAGTTTGCAGCTTTCTTGGATTGGCCGGCTACTACCGGCGATTTATTTCAGACTTTGCTCGAATTTTAGTGCCATTGACCCAGTTGACCCGCAAGAATGTGCAGTTTGCTTGGACAGCAGAATGCCAGGATTCTTTTGAGAGGTTAAAGCGAGGCTTGATGACGGCTCCTATTCTCACGCTTCCAGATGAAACTGGAGGATTCTCAGTGTATTGTGATGCTTCGGGCAGAGGTTTAGGATGTGTTCTGATACAGCATGGGAAGGTAATAGCTTATGCGTCACGGCAACTTCGTGATCGTGAGAGAAATTACCCAACCCATGACTTGGAGCTGGCAGCAGTAGTGTTTGCACTTAAGTTGTGGAGGCACTACCTATACGGAGATAGGGTGGAAATTTTCACCGACCACAAGAGCCTGAAGTATGTTTTCACCCAGAAGGATCTCAACATACGTCAGAGGAGATGGCTAGAGCTGCTTGTGGATTATGATGTCAACCTGCAGTATCACCCAGGAAAGGCCAACGTTGTTGCAGATGCATTGAGCAGGAGAGCCGGAGTTTATTTCCTGACAGCGCAACCAGAACTGTTAGCCGATCTTCAGAAGATGGGTATAGAAGTTGTCCTCCCTTCCAGTATGGCATTGATGGCCAGCATGCAAGTTCAGTCCACTATAGTCGAGAGGATCCGGATGGCGCAGTCAGCAGATTCTAAGCTTCAGTGACTCAGAGCAGAGTGTGAGGCGGGACGAAGACCAGAGTTATGCATTCATGAAGACGGTACACTTCGACATGGTAAGCGTCTTTGTGTACCCAGTGGAGATATTAGACAGGAGATCATGACGGAGGCTCACAGTTCGTAGTATTCCATTCATCCCGACGGCACGAAGATGTACCGTGATATCCGCCAACACTTTTGGTGGAATGGCATGAAGAGGAAGATAGCCCAATTTGTCTCTCGTTGTTTAGTCTGCCAACAAGTTAAGGCTGAACATCAGAGACCAGCTGGACTACTTCAACCATTGTCGATTCTCGAGTAGAAATGGGAGCATGTAACCATAGATTTTGTGACTGGATTGCCTAGATTCCCGACGGGCAGACACGCTATTTGGATTGTCATAGACAGGCTCACGAAGGTGGCTCACTTTCTCCCGTTCAGAGTTGGTCAGTCGACGGCTCAGCTAGCGGAGATGTATCTCCGGCAGATTGTCAGGTTGCATGGTGTACCAGTCAGTATCACTTCAGACAGAGATTCAAGATTTACGTCGCACTTTTGGTGTAGCTTGCAAGAAAGTTTGGGAACTCATCTCCAGTTCAGTTCAGCTTATCACCCGCAGACAGATGGCCAGTCGGAGCGTACGATCCAGACTCTTGAAGATATGTTACGGTTATGTACACTCGACTTCGATGGTTTATGGGAAGATCACCTGCACCTGGTGGAGTTCTCGTATAACAACAGTTTCCAAGCCAGTGTCCAGATGGCTCCGTTCGAGGCATTGTATGGTAGGAAGTGTCGATCCCCGCTAGCCTGGGATGATGTTGGAGAGAAGCAGATGCTTGGTCCGGAAATGATTGCTCAGACCGTTGAAGTGGTCAGAAGAGTCAGAGATCATCTTCGAGTTGCCCAATATCGCCAGCGTCATTGGGTCGATTCTCATCGGCGCCCTCTTGAGTTTTCTGTCGGCGACCATGTATTCCTGAGGATTTCGCCTAACCGCGGCGTCATTCGTTTCGGCGTACGAGGAAAGCTTAGTCCTAGGTATATAGGGCCGTTCGACATTCTGGAGCGAGTAGGAGATGTATCCTATCGTCTCGCTCTTCCACCGTCGCTACGTGAGGTACATGATGTATTCCATGTATCCCAACTGCGACGGTATATCCCGGACCCGAGCCACATCCTGGATCATTCAGAATTGGTTGTTGGTACCAACCTTTCGTATGAGGAGAGGCCCGTGTCTATATTGGACCGAAGAGAGAAGACACTCAAGAACAAGACTATCAAGTTAGTCCGAGTTGCTTGGGGTCATCACTCTTTGGGTGAGTCGACGTGGGAGCGTGAGGATGATATCCGATCGCGATATCCCGACCTGTTTGACTCATAAGGTATAATGTCTTCCTTATGCCTTATGCTTTCAATTCCTTGCTTGAATAAATGACTGCATGATAGACTGCTTGTTATAGCTTACGATTAGTATAGCTTGTCCTTGCAATTCTAGCCTCTTGATTAAATTCCGAGGACGGAATTCGTCTAAGGTGGGTAGAGTTGTAATGCCTATAGTTCGTATTACGTATCTTGGTATACGTGTACGTATTCTTGACTCGTATTGTATATTTTCCTGTATGGTTATTTGGCATGTCATTAGATATGGCTTAGCTTGGTTCAGCTTAGCTTGGTTTGGTTTGCTTTTGGGTTCATCATGAACCAAAAGAAAACCCCCACCTACCACCACCATCCCCATTTATTAACCCCTCCTCTTTCTCTCTCTTTATTATTCTTCTTCTTCTCCACATTTACTTCTACACCTACCAGGAAGGAGAGAGAGAGAGAGAGAGAGAGCTTAGGTAAGTACAAACTTGCTTCATGATGGATCTCAAGTTTTATTGTTCCATTCTCTTCCTTACTTGATTCTAAGCCTCTTTAGAACTTGACATTTTTTGATTTGATGGATGGATTCTTGTAGATCTAAGTTTGTAAACTTTTCGGTTTTTCTTGGTTTTGATCTCTAAAACTTGGTTATTTTTGAAAACTAGAGTTTCTATGTTGTAGAGAATTCAATTTCATACAGTTTTGGCTTTTGTTTCGCTTGATTTCGACTTCGGATGAGGAAGTTATGGCCAAAACAATTTCTGGTCATTTCTATGTTCATCTGCAGCATGAGCAGCATGTCGCAGAAGGCACATATCGCAGAAGGCGCATGTTGCAATGAAGCACATGTCACGGTAGCCGCACAGCATGTCGCAGAAGGCACATGTTGCAATGAAGCGCATGTCGCGGTAGCCGCATATCATGTCGCAGAAGGCGCATGTCGCAGAAGGCGCATGTTGCAATGAAGCGCATGTCGTGGTAGCCGCATATCATGTCGCAGAAGGCGCATGTCGCAGTAGACGCATGTTGGAATGAAGCGCATGTCGCGGTAGCCGCATATCATGTCACAGAAGGCGCATGTCGCAGAAGGCGCATGTTGCAATGAAGCGCATGTCGCGGTAGCCGCATATCATGTCACAGAAGGCGCATGTCGCAGAAGGCGCATGTCGCAATGAAGCGCATGTCGCGGTAGCCGCATATCATGTCGCAGAAGGCACATATCGCAGTAGGCGCATGTTGCAATGAGGCGCATGTCGCGGTAGGCGCATATCATGTCGCAGTTGAGCCACATGAGGCGCATGTCGCGATAGGCGCATATCATGTCGCACATGAGCCGCATTAAGGCGCATGTCGCAGTAGGCGTATATGGTGTCGCAGTTGCATGCATGTCGCAGAATAGGTCGCATAATGCATATTTTGACTATTACTAACTGTTATATGTCCTAATTGACTGAATTATTGCTCGAATTTCTCCCAACTCCCAACGTGGAAGTTGTAGATCTTTTCCTTAGCAGCAAGAATATGTCTCTAGTTATTTTATGCAAGTTTCTCTTATTCATAATATTGTAAGAATAGAACCCGATAGTGGCCCGCTGTGGCGCACTCTTGACAAGTAAACTGACATGATATATCTCGGCATACTGTTACGACAGCTAGCCTGACATGACAAGTATGAAATACCTGGACACCGTGGGCGATTGTGTTTTTAATAAACTGGTACTGTCTTGCATCATGTCTACGATGGGGATCCCTGAGTACCACGGTCAGGGGTACCTACTGAAATTGACTAAGGCTAATTAACTAGAATGATTCAGTAGTCATGAAGAGATTCCCAGCTACAGGCAATCCCGTTATCTAGGCGCACTAACGGATTTGTAGCCTACCGACGAGTGGGGCACATTTCCAGCACACAGTTACGTGTTGCATTCTTCATAACGGATATTCGACCCGGATAACCTGGATGGTCTGCAGGGCTTGTGGCTGTTGGGATAATCTCATTGCATCTTGCTAGTAACTAGGCCTGTGATAACCCTAGTTAGTTAAAAGTATCAAGCCGTACTCTTGATTGGCCGTGATTGATTGGATGAAGTTTATTCCAGCTTAGTCTTATCCTGATCCTGTACAAGATTGTATCAAGACATGATTTCTTGTATCGATAAATTATGGGATACCAAGTTCTGTTCAGATGAAGGGTTACAACCCCGGTCCTTGTTTGGTTTAAGGGTTGTAACTTGGCTATCTGAATAGTTCCATGGTTATCTTATCATATATCGTCCTGCTTATTGTGCCCGCCTTAACAATAAAGATCGGGGGTCCAGTTCTGCTCAGGCGAAGGGTTACAACCCCGGTCCTTGTTTGGTTTAAGGGTTGTAACCTGGCTTCCGGAGCAGTTCTGTGTCCTCTCTTCGTTTATTGTCTTATTGTAACCCCCTGTCATGCTCGTCATGTTTTACCTTTACTTCAATACCATGATTATTATGCTGGCCTTAACAATAAAGATCAGGGGTCCAGTTTTGTTCAAGTGAAGGGTTACAACCCCGGTCCTTGTTTGGTTTAAGGGTTGTAACCTGGCTTCCGGAGCAGTTCTGTGTCCTCTCTTCGTTTATTGTCTTGTTACCTTATCAATAGTAATTGAGGCGGGTTCTATTCAGGCGAAGGATTGCAACCCCGGTCCTTGTTTGGTTTAAGGGTTGCAGTCTGGCTACTTGAATGGTTTCTCCGTGTTCAATATATTATTGTTATCTCAGCTATTATCACTATCTTTTAATTACCTTACTATTTATTTGTGATATGCTGGTTTTAGTTCCTAAGTGAAGCCTCCTTTGTGGCACTTGCTCTTTCTGGGGTCTGACCCAGCTGGTTTTGTGTGGCCAGATATCGGAGCAGCACCAGAGGATCCACCTGTCTTCCAGCCCGATGGTGACCACCAGGCATAACCAGGGCAACGAGTGGGTTTCTTTTGTCCTTCCACTCTATTTGTAAAATTATTCTTTTGAGGCGTTTAGCCGGCGAGCACGTGTTAGCTCGTATTGCACCTTTATTTACTGTCTACCTACGGGCTGTAACATGATTGACAAATCCTAGGGTTGATCATGTATTGACTAAAACTCTTGCTAGTCCTGACATTTTGTACGACTAGCTTCATGATCATCCAATATGTAATGTATGGGACGCCTTACTATTGTATATTGATGCTCTAATATCTTGTGACTGCTATTACTTGCTTGTGATTGAGACAATAGGTTTGATCTTGACCATAGGAGACTGATGGATTGTAGTTAAACCCTCATATATCTAGACAGCCGTGACCGTATAGTGACATGGATTCCATTTCATTATACGTAGCTGGCTATGTCTGCCCCCGCTCTCCAGTATTCTGGTTCTGGGGCGTGACAATAATATACCACTCAAAACAAGGTTCGTCCTCGAACCGAAACCAACACTTAAATCTACGTGTCTTGCTAGATCGTTTCACGATCTCGTGCTACTATCGTTGGAATCATACAACTCAGTCTGGATTATACACATATTTTAGGCGTCCCACCAATATATGCATTTCAGCCAAGCTTAGTTGTAGGATATCGGAACAACTAACAAGCTCAACTTAAATCCTCAAGCACCAGCTATTTCGTACTCGACCTTGGTCATATCTTAGCACATAATCCCAAAATTCTATATGCAAACATCTTCTCCTATAACTTGATCCAAACCATAACTTCGATCTCATAAGTTTTTTGCTGGCCACCTAACACTCGCGTTACATCAAGTCATTGCGCATTCGATCACAACAATTCTCTACAATGCCTATTCGTCCAATCGTTTCCTATCTCTCACATAACTCAAGTCTTTCATCCAATCATTCATAACATTTGGCCTTAACGACATGGACTACGTCAACATGTCACAAATTCCCTTGCCTACAATCCGTACTAAGTCACGCACACAACTATCCCAACACGACCCACGTTCTCGAACTGCCTACGCATCGCGTCTGGGGCTACCTCCACTAGGTAACTTATCCAGACATTATGCTTAATCTCTCCCGACACAGGAGGTCCACTTGAGTCTACGATGCTCAAAGGCAACAATCTTTCTGACCCAAGGTCTCTTACGATACGTCCATCTCCTATTCTCGATTGAGTACGAATCTTTTACTCTATTCTCGAATCAATTCTGACTCATTCGTTTCGTAACATATATCATGCACTCACCACACATAGCCTAACCGTTACTCAAATTGATCTACGACACAACTCTTGGGGTCGTTCTATTATTCTTCGCTCTCGCGTATTGCAGAATTCTTGTAATCGCCTTACCGCATCACTATGCTAAGTACGTTCCTCAACATCCATTCGATCGTCGACCAACCAAGTCTATCTACGCACCCCACTCGATCGGCCAAAATTTTCTAACCATATCGATCTAGTCGAAGCCTACTCGTTAACTTCCGAAACACGATGGGACTTCAACACTTATTGATTTGGCGGTCAAGTCTTCTAGGGTCATCTGCCCCGAAAACTATGCTCGATAATTGAAGATCATCAACGAGGGACAGTTACAACGAACTATGCTATATCCTATCGCGGAGCCAAATCAATTCCCGACGTTACTATTCGATCACTCATACACTACCGTCAACAATATCACAATCGAGCAATATTTGTTCGCCTCAGTACGAGTCTATCCACTCACGGCCAATGTCGAAAACACTTCTAGGCTTATCGTACAATCCTCAAATTCACCTTCATATCAAACCACAAGTCGAAACATACAAAGTGCCACATCCTGATTTTTTGAGTTCGACCATTCCCACGACATGAATCACCATGTCCGTGCTTACGCGGAATGATCACTACAAATCTGACGTGACGCATGTGTGAGGCTGGTGTTACGCTCGCACAAGACAAGAATGTTAACATTATGGTTATCCATGAAGCAATCAAGCACTTTCGTTTTCTTCTGAGTAACATCCATCGACTCTGAAATTCTTCGAAGCATTCCTACCGTTATCATCCCAATTGCCATAACTTAACTTGCATCTTATTCATACAACAACAATGCTCAACACAATTTCGTTCATTCGGTCAGAGTATCCCCGAGTTATTGCATATCGTCTTTGATACGCCTCAATACCATCATCGATATGCATAACTTGAACATCTTCCTCTCTCGTGAGCTCAAACTCGTTGCAATCATTGCCATTATCCGAACTCGAATACGAATCAAGTCTTGCACACATCAAGATTCATTCCGTTATAACTAACTACCGTAATTGCGACATAATTTCCAATTCACATGTCCATTCTTATATCCCTAATCGTGCTACCGACTCATCGTGCTAACCCAAATTCGTTCGCATAATTTTTTCGTACCTACTCAATTCATTCCGAATAGTTTTCGTACCGACTTAATTCAACTTGACCGAGTCGACTATTTCCTCAATGCCACATTCTCTCGCTATGCTCAGCCTACCATTTGACTTACGCTTAACGACTCTCGCCCGACGTATCATCCTTGGGTACAACATCGCACATAATTGTTCAACTCGATTCATCGCAGCATACTTGTATCAACTTCTATCAAGTCATTCCTGCTTAAGTCTCGATATTACTCCGTCCGTTGAGGACAAACATATCGTAACAACATCATCGTCTCGACGAAATCTATCGCAAGTCACCAAACGGCTTAACATAGCTATCGTTAAGTGGTATTCCATATACCACTCAGGATCGAGCCTATCGTTATCGATACAATACTTCTCTACACTTGCTCACACAAGTGGTATTGCTATACCACTCGAAATCGAGTCATTACTCAACTTTACACTCCGCATAGGTCCGACATCTATTCCCCAATCAGCTATCCCGTATGGCGATCCTTCCGATCCCAGCTCTAGCGTTAGCTCAAGTTTGACACACATTCTATCTAATCGTATCTTAGCAATCATATTGATCACACACGTAACATTCGCTTATTCGCAGCTCAACGCGACATACGGCCAACATACACGTTCGCCTACTCAACTCGACTTAGCGACCAACTTGACTCGTTACTATCGCATCCGCGATCTTCCAATCTCGCTCGTTGCAACTCGTGCAACAACTCATTCTCGATACTTAAGGTCTTTACTCAATCTCGTGTAACATATCGCTATCCATTCGTATAGCCATACAACACGCATCATACCATATCGACTCGTTGCACCGATGCAACGAATGATTTACGACTTGCTGTACTCCATGCAACCAACAACACATAATCGTTTGCATAGCAACATAACACGCATCGTCTCACATATCGACCCGTTGCACTTCGTGCAACTAACAACACATCTCCCCGCACTTCGTGCGGCCAACAACACATAACTCCTCGCACTTTGTGCGACCGATAACACATAACTCCTCGCACTTCGTGTGACCGATAACCCATATATCATTGCACTTCATGCAACCAACATCACCATATTCGTTGCACTTTGTGCGACCAGCGACTCACAACTTTCTTGCACTTCGGGAAACCATAATCTCATAACCCGTTGCACTCCGTGCAACCAATATTCTCCGATGGCACACGGAGACAGCACGATAGTCACGACATACTTGTGGCAAACGTACTCAATTAATATAAACTTATTGTATGGAACATCCAATGTAGCGTCGAGCAGATCCATGAGCCATGCGGTTGTAGAAACAACTTAGAGTCAACTGAATTCGATAGCGAAGCAACTGAGGGTCAAAGAGATTCAAGCACGGTCCAGAGGTTGGAACCGCTTTGATACCAACTTGTCACGCCCCCGATCCGGGAAATCGCTCGTCCTCGCTATATTTCACCTGAATCATCGTCCTCGCTATATATATATATTTTATATATATATATATATATATATATATATATATATATATATATATATATATATATATATATATATATATATATATATATGTAATCTCCTATAAATATGATCATATCTCAATATATAAATATATGCATAATAAATTACCTAAAATAGACATGTCCATATCACCTTTGAACTGTTTCTGACTAACACGCCTAAAAACTCCTTTAGTCAAATATATTCTTTAGTGGGATTTTGTGTTTTTTTCTACCATGTCCATATTACCTTAGAGCGAAAGAAGTCATTCTTCAGCCTTTTTTGCCATATCCATATCACCTATGAGCAAATATGTCATTTACTTAGCTCAACTATCAATAGTATTGCTTCCTTCATCTTTACTAACTATAATTAGTTTTAGGTACACCATGGGTAGTAAACCTACTTTAATAGATTCCTTAGTAGAATTATTCTTATTTTCTTCCCAAAAGAGTCATAAATATTTATCACGTTCATATTACCTTTGATAAACCCTTGTACTTAAATTCAGTATTGAAAATATATACAAAGAAACTTTATCCAAAAGGGATATAACTTTTATTTTCCAATAAGAGAAGATATAAATATAGTCTTTTCAAAAGCCAAAATACACTAAATATAAGCTACCGAGGAGGATTGCATAATTCATTATTTCTTCTCCTTAGTGCTTTCATTTTTGAGCCCTTATTCTGTTCTCTCAGTTTTTCTTCTTCGCGGCTGAGGTTGTCATCTCTGAATTTATTCATGAAAGCATGCTTCTCAAAAATTGTGACCCACTCTTGCTCCATCCTCTGGTTGGCTTGTTCAACGTGTATGGCTTTCGCCTTCAATGTTTCGAATTCTGCATTGGCAATCCTCAAGTCTTCTTTCAGATCTTCAAGCACCCAGTAGTGTGCTTGGATTTTTGTTGTTCCATCTCAGCTATTCTAGAATTAACGTTCACCTTTACAGAGGAGCAAAAATATATAACAGAAGAGAGTTCTTCCTATTCAGCATGGAGTATACTCCTCTCTTGCTCATAAGCCTACTTTTTATGCTCGTACTCCTCTTCAAGTGGGAGGACATCAGAGGTCATCTCCTCTCCTACAAAATCACCGGTCTCTTCTTCCTGCATGTGAATGTCGCCCGTCCTCCGGCCAATCTTCCTCCTACAGCACATTAGCTTTTGTAAAGAAAACCCTAATATCGCTGCCAGAGGATATATATATATATTTTTTTTTGAGGATATATATATATATATATATATATATATATATATATATATATATATATATATATATTGAAAGAAGATAATTATGGCAAACACTCCTACCGGGAATCGATCTCCTGACCACTCGGGCTGCATGCATCTCACTTAACCACTAGGCTAGAGATCATTTACATATATATATATATATATATATATATATATATTTAAGAAAAAACTTTTGTTGATGTATCAGGCGCAAAATATCGAAGCCTATACAAGTAAGTGCGCCAAGCGCGGAGAAACAACAAAACCAAAATCGCCAACCCGGCCCCAGAGAACGCGGTTAAGTGCGACTAAATCAGGGCCTGCCAAAATTGTTCCGGAGTGGGAGCATCGGTTCCTGGTTTTAAGAATTTGACGAAGGACTTTGCGGATCAGTTGAGCTGGGTTGAATTGACGGCCTTCATACCTGAATTTGTTTCGATTCTTCCAGAGAAAAACAGTGGCTGCGGCGATCTGATGGCTATGGGAGTCTCCCCAGTTAACCAGGAGATCGTTGAAGCCCCCGGACCGATGCCTCTTCCTACAGTGTCGAGAGAGGTCGCGCCAAATCAGGTTAGCAAGATCTTCGGAGAGTAGGATGTGTTCTACTGTTTCAGATTTGTAAGAGGTGCAGCAGTGGCAGCTAGAGGCAAGGCTAAAACCGATGGAGGTTAGGGAATCGTCGGTCGGTAGCTTCCTACGCTAAGCTCTCCAGATCAGGAAAGACCACTTGTTGGGAATGATAGATTGCAAAAATGGCATGATCAATAGAGACTGCACGCCGGCGCCACCCACCTCCCGCCTGGCTGAGGCCATTAAGAACTCTCCTCCGATGGAGGGGGCCCAAATCAATTTGTCTGGGATATCGTTGATCCGAAGGTCTGCGACGGCTAGCTCAGTCGTCGCCTCATGCCCGATCCACTCTCGGATCCGCTCCTATCTCCAACCTGCAGCTGGGTCCTAAAGATCCCAGATCGTGCAGTTAGGGGGGCATTCGGGGACAGTTGGTAGATCCCATTTCTAATCCACCATTCTAGGCTAGGCGATGAATCTTCTATGCCGAATGCATGCGGATCAGAGGTTCGGCTAGCTGACGGCCGTGGAGAATACGGCGCCAGGATGCGGAGGATCGACAGTTAGCTTTAGCTGTCGCTGGGTGAGAGTGTTAGAAATATCTAGCTTTTATGAACCTCGTCCATATTGAGTTATGCGATCTAAGCTTCCACCACAATTTCATCGAGTTGGCGTCTACTATGTACGCTAATTTGATGAAGTCGACGCCCCCTCATCTGTGGGTTTGGCCATCTTGTCCTAGCTGGTCCAGTGGTGCTTGTCCTTACCATCCTAATGACCCCAGAAAAAGTTGGCGAACAGAGCCTCCAGAGAGGAAAGAACCTTCAACGGCGGGGAGCAGACTGCCAAGGTGTAGATAGGGATGGATGATAGAACATGCTTGATGAGGATCATCTTGCCGCCTGGAGATAGGGTCGAGTTGTGCCATCCCTCGTGTCCCAGCTGGCCCAGTGGTGCTTGTCCTTACCGTCCTGATGACCCCAGAAAAAGTTGGCAAAGAGAGCCTCCAGAGAGGAAAGAACCTTCAACAGCGGGGAGCAGACTACCAAGGTGTATATATATATATAACTTACTAAATCTCTAAATATATATATATACATATATATATATATATATATATATATATATATATATATATATATATCCATTAATGGTAATAACTTACTAAATCTCTGTCCTTAACAATTGTGTGCTATCAAGGGGTTGTCCCGGTCTACCTGTCGTAGAAAACAAAAATAATCAATTAATCAAACGATTCGAAGAAGCTATTTAGGGTGTGTAACTATAAAATGTGTTATAGCTACATTAATGTGTTCCAATTCCATACTTATGGAGTTAAAACCAACTTTCCATGTAAAGAAATATTTTTACTTAATCAACTTGTCAACAAGCAACTTCTCATTGAGGTATAGGGATTAGCAATTGAGGAATGGAAATTCTAATACACTCTAACAATTTCTTCCAATACCCACTAATCATCAGAAGTTGACCAAATATATGGTTGCAAATAGAACTTTACTTTATATTCACAACTCTTACTTCTTCCTCCTGTTAGTGCCGGGGCACAATTTTTTCGATGAAAAACTAAGAAGATGAAACAATTGTAAAAACAATGTTCCAACGCAACACTTCAAGGAAGGTTGCACAAGTTTAACGAAGATCTAAAAGATCTTGTTATTTCAGCATACGATATTACGAAAATCTAAAAAGATTTCGTAATCCACAGCAGCGGAGAAGATGACAGGCGATTGATGGATGAATATCCTGCTGGGGTGAATGATCACCATTGCTCAAAGCTATATTCGCCCTACACGATTAGCTTCCAGGAACCAGCAAGTTCGTCGGAGAACTTTGGAACACTCCTGCTCTTTTGACTCCTCGGATCGTATACGGACTCCCGTACAAAAGTAACGCTGGTGCAACACTTCTCTTCTCTCTCAAGACTTATGTTCACTTGTGTTAAAAAAATACTTGTAAACTTTTGTAACTCTCTGTATATGCCTGTGTTCCTGCCTGTGAGAGAGAAGAGACCTTTTATAGGCCCGAGTAGCAACTGTCCGGTTAGCACAACATTCGAGACGTGGTAAAAACTACTCCGAACGTGCAGTAACCACTCAGATCATGCACAGGTACAATCTGAAGCAAGTTGCATACCTCGCGTACACCGTGCGCCTTGTACACCATGCGCTAAACACGCACTGAGCCATTTGTGCCACCTGCGTGCCCTGCGCACCCTGCGCCACCCGTGCAACTGGGCGCGTAACTGGTTGTGCCACTGGGCGCGCTCCTGGTCGCACAACCTGGGCCACACAACCTGGGCCGTGCAACCTGGGCCGCACAACCTGGCAACGTACCTGGCCGCACAACCTGGCCTGCACAACCTGGCCGCGTAACCTGGCAGTATGCCTGGCCGTGCAAGTGGCTCGCGCAACGAGCGCAACTTAAACGCACTATGCTGACGTGCTAAGTGCAAAGTGTACCAACAAAATTCCACATTATGCCTCATGAGCCCGAGTTCGTGTCCGAGTCCGAGTCCGAGTCCGAGTCGCTAAGCCCCTACAGGGCTTAGCTCCAATGGAAATAAATTTCCCAAGAGCAAAAAAGCATGAATGCTTTCAATTGTTGATTTAGCCTTTTTTCTATTAGAAAAATAATCCCACATGGCACACCCATGTGCACATCTATACCACATGTGCATCTCTAAAAGAGCATATCTAATATATAGAGATACAACTCTTTTAGCCTAGCCGATGTGGGACTAAAGTTCCAAAGTAAAAAGGCCAAAACCCAACAATCCCCCACATATCTCTATATATGGGTATAAGTGTTCCCCACAGTAATTGTCCATCATGCATTAGGAGAGATGTCATTGACGACTTGAATCTTCCCACATGGATCAAACAACAGACTATAATACAAGAATGGACTAAGCCTTGAATTCTGCACCATAGCTGAAATTCTTTCCACTCACATAATGTAGTTACATGTGCTTCTGGCTACACATTAAAGGCCCTGTGCCAGCCTGGTTTTAGTGTATAATTTTTGGGCGTCTACAAGTTTACCCTCAAGAGATGGCCTAAGATCTCTTTGTCCATACACTATAGGTGAGTTCATTATAAAGAGACATGGAATGAAGCGCTTTGTGCTTCCCTTGCGGTGCTATGCTGCTATGACATGGTTTAATGCCGAGGCCTTACCCCATAATAGGAACCTCATCGTAGTATCATACTACTGTAGCGTGAGGCCACCGCCTCTTTGTAGTGCCAAACTGTCCAGCATGAAGCCTTAGGCTCCCTTGCGGTGTTATGCCGCAACGATATGGCTTGCAAGGCCGAGCCTTTATCCCTAACCGGGTACCTCATCGTGGTGTCGTGCCACTGTAACATGAGGAACTCCTCCTCTTTATAGTGCTGACTACACCCTTCTTTATTTTAACATACAGTATTAGGCTAAGTGTCTATTTGCGGTGCTACGTCGCTGTGACTTGGCTAGCAAAGTCGAGGCATTACCCCATGCCTGGGAACCTCATGGTGGAGTCACCCCACAATAGCATAGAGTTTCACTCCTTGTAGTGCTGTTCTACCGTGCTTCCTGTAAAGCACACCAGGTATTCACTCTGCCTGAGAACTCATTAAGGCATTTAAGCCAACCTTCCCACAGGATCTATTTTTTGCAGAAAACAACAGTAGACAATAGTGGTTGTAGGTCCGTAACCTCTCTATGCCCAATAGAATATGCACCCACCATTCCTGATATTATTTCGATTAGTAGTCCTCCCTTGAATCAAAAGCTAGATGCCTAGTAGATTTCTCTTTGAACTAATAGCATAAAACTTTATGGTAGGAATACAATAATACAATATCAGTGTAACGCCCACTTTTCTAAAATAAGGATAATTTTAAACTTTTGTAAAAGTTTATTATTTAATAATAGAATTTATAATTTATGGAGATTTTTAATTAATTTAATACTATTTAAAATTGGTGAATTATAATTTTGATGTGTTAGCTAGTGAACCCTAGAACTGTTGAGCCTAGAGACTAACCATGACCATGGGGACCTAACCATGTGATTAGAATGACTATTTACAACTTTTTAGGCTAAGGGTATTTTGGTCATTTTGTGACTTTTGAATTATTTAGAATTTTGATTAATTGGTAAATTTTAGATTATTTTAATAATATTTAAATTGATGTATTATAATTTTGGTCATTTTTTATATTATAATATTTTGGGAATTTTTATATTTTAATGTTGATTTTACGGGATTTGTTTAGTCAGGTTTGAGTTTCGTTTCGTTCCGACTTGTGTTAGTAACCCAGGTAGCCTAAACTCTAGACGGAACCCAAGATTAGTTAGTCATGGCCCACAAACCCCACTAATTAAATTAGTAAGTTTAGACTAATACCACTTGTTAGATTGGTTAAGTTAGAGGCTTAAATTTAACCCTTTTGATCCCAAACTTGAGCCTAACTTAAAATTAACCAAAAGGACTATTTGAGGCCTTATTGAGCTTTCCCCCAAGGCCCAAATAGGGTTTAATGGAAGCCACTATAGGTAGGTTAGCCTCCCTTCCTTTCATTTCATTCCATCTTATCTCTTTTCCTTCACAAAGTGTTCTTTCCCAAATTAGAGACCTTCCCTCTTTGATTTGATCTCCAAATCCTTACATATACCTCCACCAAAACTTCAATCCAACCTTCTCATACTACCAAGAGAGGGTGCTAGCAAAGATTTGGAGTAAAGTGTAAGAAGGAGTGTCCTTTTGGAAGATCTTCGTGTCGGAGCCGTCCTTGGGAGTATCATTGGGATTCCACTCCCAACTGGTAAAACCAATCCTCTAAATTGATTTCCTATGCATATTAGTTAGTTTTGAATCCATAGGATCCACCCCCATGCATGTACCCCATTTAGATTCAAATTTGAGGCCATTTGGAGCTCTCTTGAGGATTTTAGATGTGTCTTGTGTCCTACTTGATAGATCCCAAATTAGGACACCCATGTGTATGAACGTATGCTAATAGTTTAAATAGATATTTAAATTCATTTTTATAATGGTTAGAGAATGGATTGATCTTAGTTAGGATAGTTAGAATGAGTTTCATTTGGATACCTATGTTGGTATCCAAGTATCTTGGCCTACATGTGTTTCTTTTGTCCAAAACAACTCAAATTTGTCATAATATTCATCCACATTTTTATTAACCAAAGCAACTTAGAAATGTTATAACTTTTAGCTTAGAACTCCGATTAATCTTTCATTTTTTTAAAAGAACCGTATCGAAGTTAGCTTTCCAAATATATATATTTATAGGTCAAATGCTTTCCAGAGCTTTCTGTAGAAATGTTTGAGTGTCAGTTGTACGAAAGACGAATGCATTTCGGTGTTTTCGCGATTTTCGGGAGCTTTCGGAACGAAAATGTGATCCGTTTGAAATTTTAGAAAGCTAATACGAAGGGCTACAACATACTTTAACCCTATAATTTAGTGAAGGCCCAATTGGTACAGTATTGGTTTTAGTAGAAGAGTGACTATATGACATAGGCATTTTGTGTAACCTATGAGCCTATGTAGTATGTATATTAAATGAATGTAGAGTATGTAATGCATGATATGTCAGATGAATAAAATTATATATATATATATATATATATATATATATATATATATATTTTGACATGCTTGTATTCAACCATATATATATATATATATATATATATATATATATATATATATATATATATATATATATATATATATATATATATATATATATATATATATATATATATATATATTTTGACATGCTTGTATTCAACCATATATATATATATATATATATATATATATATATATATATATATATATATATATATATATATATATATCCTCTTTACATTAATGATATATATGGTTGAGTACAAGCATGTAGGAATACAATCAATGTAATGTATGTAAGCAATGCATAAATGCATGAATAAAAGAATAATATGTATGTATACATGTATGCATGAATGAATGTAATATAATGTAGAGTATGATATATGATATATATCCTCTTTACATTAATGTATATATATGGTTGAATACAAGCATGTAGGAATACAATCAATGTAATGTATGTAAGCAATGCATAAATGCATGAATAAAAGAATAATATGTATGTATACATGTATGCATGAATGAATGTAATATAATGTAGAGTATGCATATATGAATATAATGTATGCAAGTATATAATGTATTCAAATATGTTTGTATGCATCTATGTATGTATGTGTAGGTGCATGAATGAATGCAAGTATGCATATATGATATGTATGTAGGCATGTATGCAATGTATGTATGTATACATGATATGTATGTATGCATGTATGCAATGTAAGTATGTATGTATGTATTTCTATAAACTGAGTTAACCTATAACATTTTACACATATGCATTCATACACCCTTTGACACCATGTATCTCATGTCACATATACCTACCTATCACTAAATCTGAGAACATTAATACATATCCATTCACACATATGCCAAACACACACACTCACTTACTCTTTTACCTCTCCTTATATATATATATATTTTTTTTTACCTCTCCTTATATACATATAAATATTTTTTTTACCTCTCCTTATATATATATATATATATATATATATATATATATATATATATATATATATATATATATATATATATATATATATATAGCTTTCCTATATATATCTATGTATATGAATATGTGAATGTGAATAATATATATACATTATATGACTAAGTTTGTGTGCCTTGTTAGCTTATGGTTTAGTTTTGTGTTTGGTTTAGCAAGTGACTTAGGTTATGACTTAGTAGCAATCTTGGATACTTGATTTGCATAGACTTAGTTTGTTTAGACATAGAATTGACTAACCTAGACTAGTTTGACCATTGTTGACCAAACCCTAACTTATTTGACCGCATTAGACTAGTTGCCCTAGTTTGACTAGATTGTTGACCAGAGTTGACCAAGAGTTGACTTTGACCTAGATTGACTTAGACTCATGTAGATTGTATTATAATTTCAATTACCATATAAATTGAACTCTTTATAACCTGTGTTGCTCTAACTAGGACTCTGTGACTCCAGTTGGCCATCTTTTTATATCAGACGAGTACATTCTCTGATCATTTCATACTTGTTATTACTTATATCTTGCTCTAGACTACTTTACTTGATTTTGTCACGTTGGTAACACGGATTGGTACTATATGGATCTTTTCATGAGATGTTATCCCTCTCGGGAGCATCGGGTACTTCATGTCATGTGTGTTTCACTTGCATCATGTACTCTCATGCTTCTACTATTATGAATCTGCTTGTGACTCGTGTACTCCTATGAATCACAGAGCCTTCACAAATCAAATTCACTAATCACTCATTATGAGTCGGTAGTGTAATCATGAATCTTAACATAACTTGAATGGATCCTTGTGTATTGATTTGGGGATGGGGGAGTAGAAATAGTCATGTGAATAATCCTAAAGTAGCGTAATCATGAATCAATTCTGTAGTGTAATCATGAATCATTCCCAGCCATTCACATGTCTATCTTGTACTCTGATTCACTAGTCACTTACAGTTCCTTACTTATAGTAGATATTTCCAGTTACAACTATCTCTCTTACTTCATGTACATTTCTTTACAGCGTTTCATGTATCTTATTCTATGCTAGATTTATATTCCTGTCATGATATGAAGTGTTGAGATGTATTGTGCTCGCTCATGTCCTGACTGGACCTGTTGAAAATATTACAGATGCTTGTCTCGAGGATACTTGTCCTACTTACTATGAACCAGGAGATGGCTTAGCTACCTTTTGGCCCCAACACTCAGGAGTGATCGGGAGACTAGCTAGTAGACTTGGTTTAGTTTTCATGTTTTAGAACTTGAATTGTAATAAGTTGAGATATTGTTTTGTTTTGAGATTGTCTAAGTTTATTATTATTTAGTAGTTTGTTTTGTTGTTGTTATTTAGTCTTAGTTATAACTTATGTGTTATCTTATCGTGCTTAGTGTAACGCCCCAGTCCCAAAATACGTAGGACTAGGAACGTAGACATGCCAGCCGTATAGTATATATACGTAAGCTGTGAAATGCAGTAGAACCATAACTAATCTCATCCACACAAAATAAAAAGATATCATATAAAGATAATAAATATTCTTGATACAAATATGTTGGGCGGAGACAAATCCACTACCAACAAGTAAGAAAAAATACATGGAAAATGAAATAAGTTTGATGGACGAAGCGAAGACGATCAAAGTATAATCATACTCAAAGATATAGTGACGATCATGGCCACGGCTAGAACACCTGCGAAAGACAAGAACACACACATGGCGAGATAACCAGGTCCTCAGAGGGACGTAACAAGACACATAATATCATGCCAATAAATTGAATAATAAAAGCTCAACAGAAAAGTATACATGAGTAAAGGCTCCTAACCGTTCTATGTGAATTGCAATTTAGAGGACAACGTTCTACGCAGGGGCTGTAACGGATTCACGCAAGCAAGTAATAGAGAGTGGCCGTCAAGTAGCGCTCATCCGAGTCACTATCGGCCCTCGGCAGAAGGTAGTGCTCATAAGAGTCACCCTCGGCCCAAAATGTGTGTAAAAATAAATGTAGCCCCTATGCTAATAGTTGTCCCCTCCCCCCAATGATACTATACATGTGTCGACTCCACGACACTGTTTAATTCTTAATAACTGTCAAGTCTTCTACACAATCTATTGGCAGTTATATCCTAACGCACGGCCTGTACGCACCAATGATCAGTCAGCACGCAAGTCCGCATATATATGCGACTCATAACTCGCACACAATCCGTGGCACATCGTGACAGTTTATGAGATGCACTAAACATACGGTGGTCCCTTAACTCTAAGCCAATTGCATAAAGTATAATAATTTGCATCTAAATATAGTTTTGAAAGAACAACATAAAGAAAAAGCATGCATGATATTGAGCAAGAAATTAAACAGTAAAGGCAAGATGTCTTGCCTGGTGGTGTTGCCTGGAGTGGTGCAATGATTCAACAAGTCCTGTTCTGTCCAATTGCCAAGGCCAGTATGTAGGGGTTCGAAGTCACGAGAAAGTAGGACACACGATTAGTCGTAAGCAATGGGGATAATTCGAAGAGAATTGGGTAAGTAATCAATATATACAAAATTTTACAAAACCATTATTATTTACATTCTTGAAAATAGAGTTTTATTTAGTTTATTTAAATACTTGAAATCCAAAAATCTTTTTATGGCAAAACTCTAATTTTTGTCAAAATAATATTTTAAGTTTAAAATATATATTTTTATTAATCAAAATACTCTTAGGTAATTCATACTCGAAAGTGCCGAAAATAATTTAATTAAAAAAATAATACTTTAATATTTTTATCAAAAGCTTTACTTAATATGACACCAATAATATATATTAGGTTTTTTTTTGAAATTAGCTAGATAATGATTGTATGCTTCTAAAATAATACTGCAATTAATAAATTTATTAAAACAACAAATAATTATAATGATGATAATAATAATAATAATAATAATAATAATAATAATGACAATATCAGTAATAATATACTAATAGTAATAATATTAATAAAAATAACCATAATAGTAATCATAATAATAAAACTAATAATAAATAATAATGATAACAATAATAATAACAATAATAATAATAGTAATAATATATACAGCAGCTTTTTGCTGATATTCTCTACTTGTACTCGAAGTGAATGAGACAGAGAGGTTAAGGAGAGAAGAGAGAGAAGGGGAAGAGGGTTTACCTACTGATGGCGGCGGCCGGCGCACGTGGAGGGGCGGCGTCGGCGAGAGTCGGCCGGAGGAAGGTTTGGGAAGGCGGTCACAGGTGGAGGCGGGTGCGCACGCCTCCGGCGCGGTGGCGAGCACCCTATTCCGGCGCGGAGAAGCAGATCTAGTGGCGGAGGACGGGCACGGTTAGGCGCAGCGGAGGCGGAGGCGGAGGCGGAGGCTCCGTCGGCGAGCGGCGCTCGGGAAGCCATACGGCGGGACACGGCGGCTGAAGGCAGAGAGAAGGGGTTTCGCCGGAAAGGGAGGGGGAGAGGATCGGCGGTCGGGGTTTAATGGAGACGGCAGATGGCGGATGGCCGCACCGGCGGACGAAGGGTGCTGTTGAGGCGCGCAGGCCTGGCGGTGGTGGAAGCCACGCAGTGGCGCGCCGGTCGCTGGTCTAGGAAGCTGGGTCCGTCAGCTCGTCGGTCCAACGCCGGTGCTAGTGGGTGGGATGGCCAACGCACAGGGGGATCGTGTCCCGTGGGCGCTAGCATCATGGCTCGACCGCCTGATGGTGATGAGCGGATCTGCAGCCGTCTGATCCGGAAGGTGTGGGAGAGATTCAGTAGCGCAACCGAGGAGGAGGTCCGGTGCGGCGTGCGTGGAGCTCGGAAGGTCAGAGTTTGGTTTGATTTTGTTTTGATTTTATTTTTGTTTTCTTTCTAGTATTGGTGGTGATGATGGGGCGGTCGGTCGGCCGCGGTGGTGGTGCCGTTGAAGGTGGTGGTGTTGGTGATATGGTTTGATTACGATGATGGTGGCGATGGCGTTTGTAATGTGGGTGAAAACAGGGGGTTGGCAGCCTGTGTGGTGACAGACGTGGTGATGGCGATGGCGATGGCGGAGATGGTGGTGGCAAAAGGGATGATGACGATGACGACGCGGGTGGCGGTGATAACATGAAGGTGGTGGAACGGGACAGTGGTAGGGGTGAGCATCGATTCGGTTCGGTTCAAACCGAACCAAATATGTGAAAACCGAAATAACCGTAAACCGTATTTCTCAAAACCGAAAACCGAACAGTTTTTATAAAAACCGAAATTCGGTTCGGTTTTCGGTCGGTTCGGTTTCATGGGCCAATGTGCATGGCCTTCAAGTTTTTAGCAAAATGAGCCTATTTAAATAACAAATTTTTAAAAAATATATGACATTATTGTATTTATGAATTGTTATATTACATAGAGTGAAAGATATTAGTATATATAGATTGATGGTAGATAGAGAGAGTGCTCAAAGAAGCACCGACATAGAATAGGAGAAGCGAGTGCGCTCAGTTAGGGGTTAATAAACATTAGTATATGTATATTGTGGATAGTTTGATAAATTACTAAATCTAAATCGGTTTTCGGTTCGGTTTTTCGGATGAAGAATCGAAAACCGAACCGTTA
This sequence comes from Iris pallida, assembly GCA_029216955.1. Classification (NCBI taxonomy): domain Eukaryota; kingdom Viridiplantae; phylum Streptophyta; class Magnoliopsida; order Asparagales; family Iridaceae; genus Iris; species Iris pallida. The sequence goes on from JANAVB010022399.1 coordinate 1,855,465, forward strand.
TTTCAAATTTTCAAATTTTTAAACCGTAAACCGAACCGATAACCGAAAAAACCGAACCGATAACCGAAAAACCGAACCGTTTGTCATATTTCGGTTCGGTTCGGTTCGGTTTTCGGTTTTCAACCGTTATATGCTCACCCCTAGACAGTGGTGATTGCGGTGGTTCTCCATGATAACAGGGTGATCGGGTCTGGGAGGTAGCAATCGTCCGGCATGTCGGACGGGGGGGGGAGTTGACGGATTGTATATGTAAAAGAACAAATATATTGGATGGGAAGGGGGCACGGACACGATGCACATTTTGGTTGTGGTAGAGAATTATGGAGGAGTACCTGCCTATTTATTGGATGTGGGAATTCCTATTAGGATAGGGATTGGGAGGATTTAAATTCCCCCGCAGATACTATAAATTTTAATTCAAATAAATCAAATCTAAATTTAAATCAAATTCCAATTTAAATCTAGATCATCTAAACTTAAATATAAATATAAATTCTATCTTTAAATTTTTTTAAATTAAATCCATAAAATCAAATCGAGATTTAAAATGGCCACAAAAATTTCAATTATATTTTCCAAAAATTTCAATAATAATAATTTCGAAAATAATAAATATTTGTAAATATATTTTTTTGAATAATAAAATATTAATCTCAATAACTTCGAAAATGGAATTATATATATGAATTTTAAATTTATGTACCTCGTATGAAATGAATATTTGCACAATACCTCGTTTTCAAAATTACTATTTATAAAACCTTTCATAATATAAAACAAAGAGTTGGAAATTCCAATATGACGTATTTTTACAACTTTAAATAATTGAAAATATTTATTATTTATTATTTAAAAAATCAAGATGTTTTTACAAAATATGTATCTCGCACATATTCGCACTCGACGAGACATATGAAAATGCGAACTCGTACGCGACGTCCCATACGACAATTTTGTGTGCGACGTATAATACGACTATGCGACGTACAATTACGTAAAAATTTTAAATACCAAATTTACATATAAAAAATTAAAGTAGAAATTTAGGGGGTTTATATCCTACCCAACTTACAAGAATTTCGTCCTCGGAATTAAGAATAAATAGGGGGTGAGAAGGTACGAGTGTAAGGCAACACAATCATTGGGCGAGGCAACGAAACGACAAATATGCTTTTAGAAAAAAATCGTGATTTCGATGACGACGAAATAATTCATGATTTTGGAATTGAACGAGGGTTGCTAGTCAAGGTAAAAAAAAATCATGATAGTACGATGGGAGTAGCTTAAGTGGATATTTTGGAGACTTGGGGAATAGGGCACTTCGAAGAAGATTGTATGGTAAGTGACTAGGTTGAGGGCACGAGTGAAAGAATGATAGGAATCATTCAAGTGATTAGGGGTCATGATAGAAGATATAGGGTCGTCTAGGTTTAGAGTTGAATCATCTTCAAATTTCAAAAAGGTCATGAAAGTTGATTTTAGGGTCGAAGAAAAAGGCAAGTAGCTCAAGGCGGGGATAGTCATATTGGTTGGTCAGTGGTTAACTATCCCCAAGTATATACAAATATCATGGTCATAGGAGAATGGTTTGGTCTATCTATCAATCACAAGCTTTGTCTAGAATAGTTGAAAGACGAAAGCCAACAAGAGTCCAAAGGAGAGGTTTTCGAATGCCAATATGTGATTCAAAGGCGGTTGTATAATTCCAAGAGAATTGCCAAGGTAATCGCGGAGGAGACTCTAGGGACAAGTTTAACTATGTCTCCATCCACGTAGTATGATATATGAAAAGTGAACCAATGCACTATGGTTGATCAGACCATAATACGTCGGTTCTGATTTAGACAATGTATTAGTGGGCGCCCACATTAAACATATGTCATGATCAAGCTTGATAAAGAATAAGCTGGCAAAACTAAGCTATTTTAGCATCATAGGTAGATAAAATAATAAGTAAAGGGTAATGATGAAAGAAATCAATTAGTCCAAGATCTTATAAAATCTAAGTTCCGCCCGAAAATTTGGGCCTATGCAGTCGGCTTGGATGACTAGACAAGTTAGGGTCCTCTAAGTGGTATAGTCCAATAAACTTATCAATATGGTTCACTAGGAAAAAGGGTTTGTTAGGTAGTAAGATATTCTACCCAACTTACAAGAATTAAACTAATTGTGTGATAGGTCCAGCAATCAAGATAAAATGCACGGTTAAGCATGTAAGGAATTAAGTAGAACAAAATCATATATTGGGTCGAAAGAATTGAGTCGAGATCCATGGTCGATAAATATATCGATATCATGGTAAAGGTTACAGTTAGTCTTTATGCCCCGAAAGTCGTACCATAAAAATAGAGTACAAGGGAACGTGTTTTTGGTGGGACACAATATACCTACATGAAGGTGGAGTCGTCTACATCTTGCATGCAAAATTTGTGGGAAGGAAAAGTCTAGAGTTGCGCTCCAAATATCAAAGTCACGATAGGGAACGCCGAATGATCAAAATAGAAAGTGGGTTTTCATAAGGTACTAATTAATGCACCAAAATAAAAGGTTAAAGCACGAATAAAGATAATTTAGGAAATCTCATAGATCAAGGCAAAGTAGGTTAGAGACACAGTTTCTAGAGAGAAGGTAGTCACATAGATAAAGGTATGGTCAATGGAATGATTCTAATCATTTCTAAGTTTCAAACAATTAGATGGTCACGAATAATGATCTAGATTGAGGAGATGTCGAGTGAGTCAAGATTGAGATATCTTCACAAAGTTTGGCAGATGACTTAACTACACTCGAGTATATACAACGATCATGGCAATTAATGAAGAATACTTGTATCTCATTAGGGTGACTTGCTTGCTTCTTGGTCCTCTACCAATATATGATCTAATTTCAAATTTTAAGTTCCTCGAATGTTTCTTAATAAAATTTCCAAGATACTCCACCAAAATTTCCAATCATCTTAGGCTGTCAACTTCAATCAAAATTTTAAATCTCTAGTCAATCTCAGAACAACCTTTGTATATCGCAAATCAAAAATTTTTTTTCACCAAAATTTAAATATCCATAATCAAGGCTTTAAACTCGAAATCTAAACAACTTTATAATTCATAGATCATATGACGTAATTTTTATTCAAAAATATTTTACCAAGACTTATCAATCATCCTCAAATTTTGGTCAATCGTAAATCATACTTCCATATTTAAAATTTTATGATCATTTTCAACTCAATCTTATATCCCTCTAAAAGATGTATAGCTATAACTCAACAAATCATAAATGTTCAAGACCTTCAAAATTCAAAACGCAAAATCAAATCAATTTGTTTTCTCGATCTAGCTATCCTCTTGCGTATACCACCTTGTAATATCAAAATAAAATCCACTATCTTTTGAAAGCGGTAATATGCTACTACCCAACTTGGAATTAACTAATCTTTAAGATCATATTTCTAGGAAAATAATGCCTCAAATAAAATCTCAATGCAGATTAATTGTCAATGCAACCTTCTAACCATGTGTTTAACCTATGGACATATACTAGTGTAGTCATCTTACTAAGCACGAAACTAAGAATTTACGATAGAAGAAGTCAAGCAAGATGCAAGTCAAGGTGGTCGAACGAGAGTTCGGAATTTGAAGTCAAGAAAGGATGTCAAGTAGGTGGATGAGATTCTAGACTCTAATCCTATATTGCAGGCCCGTTCGGTACAGCCATGTAACCAAAATGGCAAACTAGACCTGCATGGGCCACCACAAAAACATGTAACGCTCCAGTCTCAAAATACGTAGGACTAGGAACGTAGACATGTCAGCCGTATAGTATATATACGTAAGCTGTGAAATGCAGTAGAAGCATAACTAATCTCATCCACACAAAATAAAAAGATATCATATAAAGATAATAAATTTTCTTGATACAAATATGTTGGGCGGAGACAAATCCACTACTAACAAGTAAGGAAAAATACATGAAAAATAAAATAAGTTTGACGGACGAAGCAAAGACGATCAAAGTACAATCATACTCAAAGAGATAGTGACGATCATGGCCACGGCTACAACACCTGCAAAAGACAAGAACGCACACCTGGCGAGATAACCAGGTCCTCAGAGGGACGTAATAAGACACATAATATTATGCCAATAAACTGAATAATAAAAGCTCAACAGAAAAGTATGCATGAGTAAAGGCTCCTAACCGTTCTATGTGAATTGCAATTTAGAGGACAACGTTCTACGCAGGGGCTGTAACGAATTCACGCAAGCAAGTAATAGAGAGTGGCCGTCAAGTAGCGCTCATCCGAGTCACTATCGGCCCTAGGCAGAAGGTAGTGCTTATAAGAGTCACCCTCGGCCCAAAATATGTGTAAAAATAAATGTAGCCCCTACGCTAATAGTTGTCCCCTCCTCCCAATGATACTATACATGTGTCGACACCATGACATTGTTTAATCCTTAATAACTTTCAAGTCTTCTACACAATCTATTGGCAGTAATATCCTAATGCACGGCCTGTACGCACCAATGATCAGTCAGCACGCAAGTCCGCATCTATATGTGACTCATAACTCACACACAATCCGTGGCACATCGTGACAGTTTATGAGATGCACTAAACATACGGTGGTCCTTTAACTCTAAGCCAATTGCATAAAGTATAATAATTTACATCTAAATATAGTTTTGAAAGAACAACATAAAGAAAAAGCATGCATGATATTGAGCAAGAAATTAAACAGTAAAGGTAAGGTGTCTTGCCTGGTGGCGTTGCCTGGAGTGGTGCAATGATTTAACAAGTCCTGTTCTATCCAATTGTCAAGGCCAATATGCAGGGGTTCGAAGTCACGAGAAAGTAGGACACACGATTAGTCGTAAGCAATAGGGATAATTCGAAGAGAATTGGGTAAGCAATCAATATATACAAAATTTTACAAAACTATTATTATTTAGATTCTTGAAAATAGAGTTTTATTTAGTTTTAATTAAATACTTGAAAATCCAAAAATCTTTTTATGGCAGAACTCTAATTTTTGTCAAAATAATATTTTAAGTTTGAAATATATATTTTTATTAATCAAAATACTCTTAGGTAATTGATACTCGAAAGTACCAAAAATAATTTAATTAAAAAAATAATACTTTAATATTTTCATCAAAAGCTTTACTTAATATGACACCAATAATATATATTAGGTTTTTTTTTGAAATTAGCTAGATAATGATTGTAAGCTTCTAAAATAATACTGCAATTAATAAATTTATTAAAACAACAAATAATTGTAATGATAATAATAATAATAATAATAATGACAATATCAGTAATAATATACTAATAGTAATAATATTAATAACAATAACCATAATAATAATAATAATAATAAAACTAATAATAAATAATAATAATAATAATAATAATAATAGTAATAATATATACAGCAGCTTTTTGCTGCTATTCTCTACTTGTACTCGAAGTGAATGAGACAGAGAGGTGAAGGAGAGAAGAGAGAGAAGGGAAAGAGGGTTTACCTACTGATGGCGGCGGCCGGCGCACGTGGAGGGGCAGCATCGGCGAGAGTCGGCCGGAGAAAGGTTCGGGAAGGCGGTCACAGGTGGAGGCGGGTGCGCGTGCCTCTGGCGCGGTAGCGAGCACCATATTCCGGTGCGGAGAAGCAGATCTAGTGGCGGAGGACGGGCACGGTTAGGAGCAGCGGAGGCGGAGGCTTCGCCGGCGAGCGACGCTCGGGAAGCCATGCGGCGGGACACGGCGGCTGAAGGCGGATAGAAGGGGTTTCGCCGGAAAGGGCGGAGGAGAGGATCGGCAGTCGAAGTTTGATAGAGACGGCAGACGGCGGATGGCCTCACCGGCGGGCGGAGGGTGCTGTTGAGGCGCGCAGGCCTGGCAGTGGAGGAAGCCACGCAGTGGCGTACCGGTCGCTGGTCTAGGAAGCTGGGTCCGTCGGCTCATCGGTCCAACGCCGGTGCTGGTGGGTGGGATGGCCAACGCACAGGGGGATCGGGTCCCGTGGGCGCTAGCATCATGGCTCGACCGCCTAATGGGGATGAGCGGATCTGAAGCCGTCTGATCCGGAAGGTGTGGGAGAGACTCAGTAGCGCAACCGAGGAGGAGGTCCGGTGCGACGTGCGGGGAGCTCGGAAGGTCAGAGTTTGGTTTGATTTTTTTTTTCTTTCTCGTATTGGTGGTGATGATAGGGCGGTCGGTCGGCCGCGGTGGTGGTGCCGTTGAAGGTGGTGGTGTTGGTGATATGGTTTGATTACGATGATGGTGGCGATGGTGTTTGTAATGTTAGTGAAAACAGGGGGTTGGCGGCCTGTATGGTGACAGACGTGGTGATGGCGATAGCGATGGTGATGGCGGAGATGGTGGTGGCGAAGGGGATGATGACGATGACGACGCGGGTGGCGGTGATAACATGAACGTGGTAGAACGGGACGGTGGTGATTGCGGTGGTTCTCCGTGATGACGGGGTGATCGGGTCTGGGAGGTAGCAATCGTCCGGTATGTCGGACGGGGGGGAGAGTTGACGGATTGTATATGTAAAAGAACAAATATATTGAATGGGAAGGGGGTACGAACACGATGCACATTTTGGTTGTGGTAGAGAATTATGGAGGAGTACCTGCCTATTTATAGGATGTGGGAATTCCCATTAGGATAGGGATTGGGAGGATTTAAATTCCCCCACAGATAATATAAATTTTAATTCAAATAAATCAAATCTAAATTTAAATCAAATTCCAATTTAAATCTATATCATCTAAACTCAAATATAAATATAAATTCTATCTTTAAATTTTTTTAAATTAAATCCATAAAATCAAATCGAGATTTAAAATGGCCACAAAAATTTCAATTATATTTTCCAAAAATATCAATAATAATAATTTCAAAAATAATAAATATTTGTAAATATTTTTTTGAATAATAAAATATTAATCTCAATAACTTCGAAAATGGTATTATATATATGAATTTTAAATTTATGTACCTCGTATGAAATGAATATTTGTACAATATCTCGTTTTTAAAATTACTATTTATAAAACCTTTCATAATGTAAAATAAAGAGTTGGAAATTCCAATATGATGTATTTTTACAACTTTAAATAATTAAAAATATTTATTATTTATTATTTGAAAAATCAAGATGTTTTTACAAAATATGTATCTCGTACATATTCGTACTCGACGAGACATATGAAAATACGAACTCGTACGTGACGTCCCATACGACAATTTCGTACGCGACGTATAATACGATTATGCGATGTACAATTATGTAAAAAATTTAAACACCAAATTTACATAAAAAAATTAAAGTTGAAATTTAGGGGGTTTACATTTAGACCGTGATTGAGATTTTATTATATCCATACTTGTCCTCCTTTCGGAGTTGAGATTGGACAAGTACATTATATAATTGCATGAGTTGTTGATTAGATAGTGACCTAGAACAGCGTTCTACCGTCGACACTGTGGCGTAGGCTGGACGTACCCACTTCTCGTGCCCATACACTGGGTGCGGGTCGTGACACATTTTTAGTGGTGGCCCATGCAGGTCGAGAGTCGCATTAGTGCGATGTCGTAGTAGTGCAACGATTAGTTGTACTGCTGCGCGCCTGTAATAGAAACTAAGCAATAGGATTTAGCAGAGAGGTTACTCAATCATAGTTAGGACTACTTGAGAAGATTCCTGGGATGACCCTTGAGAATCTCATTATAAACTATCTCGAAATTCGATTCCGACAGTTTCTGTCTACTTCCTTGTTCATCGCTGAATTTGATTCTTGATATTCATTATTGACTTAATTTTCTACCACGATAACATTATGGGCTAGGTTGCCTCAGTCATGGAATTTAGAGTCTTCTACAGCCATATTAGCTGGTTTGGCGATGAGATAGAGTCTGATTTTGGATGTATTTCTCGGGTGTGGGAATTTAAAGTTTTTGCAGCCAAGCTAGCGACAATGCAAAAATTTTAAATACCATAATTCTAGAGGTATGTACCTTAGCTGCAGACTCTATGGATTATCGTTGTTGTACTTACTGACGTAATAAGGATTCTGGTAACATGGTTCTGAATAGACGGGTATGATTATCAGATTGTAGAATAGATACCATATAGATGGTGCCCTAGTATGGAGTAGGATATCAACATGGATGTTGTTTAAGTTATGGATTAGATAGAGGGAGCTAGGCCACCTGTAGCGTAGAACCATGTCCCGCACCATCAGAGAGATGTACCCCAGAGGGGCAGGGCTTTTGTACTGACGGTCGTGGAAACCGACGCTGCAGGTGACGAGTTAGCAGGTCTGTCCTTCATGTCCTTCTTTTCCATCTTATTGTGTGATTCCATTAGTACTTGTCAGGATGTATTGTGCTGTGATAGATAGTACAGTGACCATGTTTGAGACTATGAAATCATGACCATTAGGACCATGTTTGTGAGCTTTTAGATAGAATTTTCTAGACCTTGATTGTTGGGGTTTGATCTAGAAGGAGTATCATGATTGGACAGACCATATAATTATCAGATTGTATCTTGGGAGAATTTTTGAACATATCATCTCTACATTCTGTTTCGGTCTTTCAAAATAAATAAATTATTTTCCATCATCAATTAACTTAGGAGTAGGGATAACTTCAGATAACTAGTCTAATTATTTGTAGAACTTCATTAGTTATAACTCTTTCATAGTATAATAGTTTGATAGCTTGTATTATGACTTATTCTTAGGTATGGTAGTCTAGTTGACATTAGACTAGTAACCCTTTATAGTTAAATATCTGTTGATTTTGACTATCAGTTTCATATAGGATGTTAGTCTGCTCAGGAAGTAGTGACCCCGCTGGCTCACCAGAAGGATAGTAGGATATATTGATGGTTAGAACAGTGATATTTCATAGGTGTACTTTCGAAACAACAAGAATATTCGAGGTCAGTTTATTTTGTGGACTTAAATAATTTTAGGTTATTGATTCTCGAGATATGTCACTTAAGATTGTGATGCTAAATTTAGGAATTTAGAAATAGAGAAAAGAATGTAACTATGAAGCGATGATGATACCAAAATTGAATAAGATGTTGGTAAGATGACAGAGTAAACACAAGGATTTTGGGTTATGGGGAAATTTAAAGATTTTGTAGAGGTTTTAAAATTTAAGAAGAATAATATTTGAAGGTGTACGTGAAGGAAATACGAAGGTCGATTTTATAATAAATAATAAGTTCCTGCATGACATAGTAGTATTAGCTTCGAATAAATTCGAGGACAGTGATTTGAACAAGTTCAAGGATTTCATAGACTTTGATCTAGAGATTTTGGATCCAAGTTAGGACAAGGTGTAGGAATTTAAATTTTTGGGATGATTAAGTGGATAAGGGAGAGTAAGATCAGAAAGAAGGAATAAGAGTTTTAACAAGAGCACGATTCATGAGAAATGCCTTAGGAATTTAGGCCCTGCTTCTAGGAGGGAGTTTTACCAGACCTAATTTGAGGTGAGTTTTTGACCTAGGCTTTAGCATGTCTTTTGTGGTATTTTGTTACACCCCTTGCTTGTATGTTTTGATACCTTGTGATTGCCTTGTGCTGTAGTATGACTAGTATAGCTAAATGAGACCTCAGACTGATATTGTCTGCCATGACCCTGTATGTTATTCTTTCAAATTGCATGATTTAGATGAGCTTCTAAGACCATGATTGTTGGGGACGAGACTCTAGGAGGTGTACGACCATCTTAATTTCGAGGACAAAATTTTTCTAAGGAGGGTATACTTGTAACACCCACTTTTCTAAAATAAGAGTAATTTTGAACTTTTGTAAAAGTTTATTATTTAATAATAGGATTTATAATTTATGGAGATTTTTAATTAATTTAATACTATTTAAAAATGGTGAATTATAATTTTGATGTATTAGCTAGTGAACCCTAGAACTGTTGAGCCTAGAGACTAACCATGACCATGGGGACCTAACCATATAATTAGAATGACTATTTACAACTTTTTAGGCTAAGAGTATTTTGGTCATTTTGTGACTTTTAAATTATTTAGGATTTTAATTAATTGGAGAATTTTAGATTATTTTAATAATATTTAAATTGATGTATTATAATTTTGGTCATTTTTTATATTATAATATTTTGGGAATTTTTATATTTTAATATTGATTTTACGGGATTTGTTTAGTCGGATTTGAGTTTCGTTTCGTTCCGACTTGTGTTAGTGACCCAGGTAGCTTAAACTCTAGACGGGACCCCAAGATTAGTTAGTCATGGCCCACAAACCCCACTAATTAAATTAGTAAGTTTAGACTAATACCACTTGTTAGATTGGTTAAGTTCGAGGCTTAAATTTAACCCTTTTGATCCCAAACTTGAACCTAACTTAAAATTAACCAAAATGACTATTTGAGGCCTTATTAGGCTTTCTCCCAAGGCCCAAATAGGGTTTAATGGCAGCCACTATAGGTAGGTTAGCCTCCTTTTCTTTTATTTCATTCCATCTTGCCTCTTTTCCTTCACAAAGTGTTCTTTCCCAAATTAGAGAGCTTCCATCTTTGATTTGATCTCCAAATCCTTACATCCCTCCACCAAAACTTCCATCCAACCTTCTCATACTACCAAAGGATGGTGCTAGCAAAGATTTGAAGCAAAGTGCAAGACGGAGTGTCCTTTTTGGAAGATCTTCGTGTCAGAGCCGTGTCCTTGGGAGTATCATTGGGATTCCACTTCCAATAGGTAAAACCAATCCTCTAAATTGATTTCCTATGTATATTAGTTAGTTTTGAATCCATAGGATCCACCCCCATGCATGTACCCCATTTAGACTCAAATTTGAGATCATTTGGAGCTCTCTTGAGGATTTTAGATATGTGTCTTGTGTCCTACTTGATAGATCCCAAATTAGGACACCCCATGTGTATGTATGTATGCTAATAGTTTAAATAGATATTTAAATTCAGTTTTAGAATGGTTAGAGAGTGGATTGATCTTAGTTAGAATGGTTAGAATGAGTTTCATTTGGATACCTATGTTGGTATCCAAGTATCTTGGCCTACATGTGTTTCTTTTGTCCAAAACAACTCAAATTGGTCATAATATTCATCCACATTTTTATTAACCAAACCAACTTAGAAATATCATAACTTTTAGTTTAGAACTTCGATTAATCTTTCGTTTTTTTTAAAAGAACCGTATCGAAGTTAGATTTCCAAATATATATTAATAGGTAAAATGCATTCTAGAACTTTCTGTAGAACTATTTGAGTGTCAGTTGTACGAAAGACGAACGTGTTTCGGTATTTTCGCAATTTCGGGAGCTTTTGGACACGTAAATACGATCCGTTTGAAGTTTCAGAAAGCTAATACGAAGGGCTACAACATACTTTAACCCTACAATTTAGTAAAGGCCCAATTGGTACAGTATTAGTTTTAAGTAGAAGAGTGACTATACGATATAGGCATTTTGTGTAACCTATGAGCCTATGTAGTATGGATATTAAATGAATGTAGAGTATATAATGCATGATATGTCAGATGAATGAAATAATATATATATATATATCCTTTTTATATTAATGTATATATATGGTTGAATGCAAGCATGTAGAAATGCAATCAATGTAATGTATGTAAGTAATGCATAAATGCATGAATAAAAAAATGATATGTATGTATGCATGTATGCATGAATGAATGTAATATAATGTAGAGTATGCATATATGAATATAATGTATGCAAGTATATAATGTATTCAAATATGTATGTATGCATCTATGTATGTATGTGTAGGTTCATGAATGAATGCAAGTATGCATATATGATATGTATGTAGGCATGTATGCAATGTATGTATGTATACATGATATGTATGTATACATGTATGCAATGTAAGTATGTATGTATGCATTTCTATAAACTGAGTTAACTTATAACCTTTTACACACATGCATTTATACACCCTTTGACACCATGTATCCCATGTCACATACACCTACCTATCACTAAATCTGAGAACATTAACACATATCCTTTCACACACATGCCAAACACAACGCACACACACTCACTTACTCTTTTACCTCTTCTTCTCTCTCTCTATATATTTATTGTTTGACATTAAAAATCAAAGACAGGTATTACAGAAATACTGAAATTGATTGCAAACTCGCTTGTACAAAGAAAAGCCTAGAAAGAAATCCTAGAAAATAATCCAAGTACAATTGTTTAGTTTTTTATTCTGGGGTAACGGTGGAGGCTCGGGAAAGTGTATCAACTCTGCCTTACTCCATGGACTATATGAAGCAGTCTTTAGCTCTTAAAGAAATTATCTTTCGAAGGTTGCCAACCATTTGCATGGGTGTGGTACCGTGCTATTTATAGTAATTTCGGGATGAAGAATATTTTGAGCCGCATAGATGGCCACTGGCAAATCCCTGGGCCACATGGCCGTAATCATGCCTCGAGACTCGGTCTGTGACTGATAGCTGGCAATTTGTTAGGATTTGTTGTGATTTATCATTGTAGCAAATCTGAACAGCTGAGACCTGGTCAACTTGTCACGTGCATCAACTAATCTTTTATGGCAAGCGGCATGAAGGATGTCTCCTGGCCGAGCCGTATGAAGAATGTCTCAATGCTGAGCCGCATGAAAGAATGTCTCATGATCGAGCTGCATGAAGGACGTCTCATGATCGAGCCGCATGAAGGAATGTCTCATGATCGAGCCGCATGAAGGACGTCTCATATGATCGAGCCGCATGAGGAATATCTCATGACCGAGCCGCATGAAGGACGTCTCTTGACCGAGCCGCATGAGGAATGTCTCATGATCGAGCCGCATGAGGAATGCCTTCTGACCGAGCCGCATGAGGCCATCTCATGATCGAGCCGCATGAGGAATGTTTCATAACTAAGCCGCATGAAGGATATCTTCTAGCTGGATAGGTATGGGGGCCGTAGGAGAAGGTGTCGTGCCGAATGTCATGATTTGAGAGAGTTTCGTTTGTCTCCCTCTTGACTTCTCGAAAAAATAAATTTGACCGACCCTCCTCCTTGGCGAGTGTTGGCACTGCGGATTATGGATCTTCTTGTTTGAAGAAGATTTGACGGTGGACTCCTTCAGAAGATTGTGATGCGCTTGACTGAGACGATGTGCCTCACTGAGACATATGAGTAATGCATCTAGTTGAGAGCAGGTCGTTACAACGTCTTCAATTGTTATCATGTTTTCGAGATGATGTTAGAAAGGCGCAGTAGGTCGCAGTCGCTGGAACACAGACTATCTTGATAGTAGAGCCACTATCTAATGGCCGTGACAGTTGATGATGGCTTGGGTACAGTGATGTCCTGGAAAGGGCTCATCGTACGCCACGGTTGCTTCTCTCTTCTTGTGTTTGTGAGTAATCACCTCTCGCAAGTTGCTAGCATATTGATCTACCTTCGTATCCGTTTTGTGGGCCCAGGTATCCCGAACACCTGGGTGCGTAGGTATCATATTTGCTCCCTGATCTGAGGCGAGTAAAAGTACTTACTCTCGATCGTTGTTGGAAAACTTTTGGGACCATCATATTTGCTCCCTAATCACCGGCTAGTAAAGTACTGCGCTCGATCATTGTAGGAAGACTTTTGGGGCCATCATATTTGCTTCCTGATCACCGGCTAGTAAAGCACTGCGCTCGATCGTTGTAGTAAAACTTTTGGGACCAACATATTTCCTCGCTTCCTGATTACCGGCTAGTAAAGCACTGCGCTCGATCATTGCAGGGAGACTTTTGAGACTCACCCTGTCCGTTAGCCCTAGGGGACTGGACGCGGGTGGTTCTGTACAACTTTCCATCAGGAGCCCGTATAATCAGTTAACGGTGCCCGCTGACGGTCAACATCTTGGACAGTTGATTGGGCTTATTGGGCCCGCACTGTCATAGACTTCTTCGACTTAGCACCTGAAGGTGCGTAGTAGGAAGAATCCAAGTTGGAAGCTTCGACATTCTCAATGGGCCGCATGGGGTCTAGCCCGTAAGAGATTCCTCCCCCCCGACTTAGTTCGAGCGCAATAGCTGCACCCAAGTGGGAGGAGGACTTTAAGAGTCGGCTCATATCTGGTGCAAACGTACCCAAGTCGATTTAGTACAGTTTACCATCGGTAGCGCACATGATTTTGCGTGTGCATCTCTGGTTTACTGTTGGCATTGCACGTTTGAAGCGCATGGCCCGTGCCGCCTTGGATTTCTTCATACTAGCCTGTGAAGGCGTATAGTACTCAGAACCCAACTCATCCTCGCCATGACAGCGAGTGACTTAATTGAGTGATTCTTTTTTTTATTTTAGTACCCTTTTCAAAGGAGGTAAGGGGGCTCTATATATAGAATGGAATAAGCCCTTTCTTCTTCTCCTTTCCGATGTGGGACTAAAAGCAATATTTTTCATGCTTCTACAAGACCCCCTTCAAAGTTTTCAAATTACAAATTTGGAATACTTTGAATAAGAAGCATGGAAAGTAGAGTTATTTTAGGTGTGGCAATCCTATCAGAGGTAGCATGGACGTGATAGGTTTGGGTACTTCTGCTGGGGATTTTATGTGGACTTATCATCCTTGGCATACCTTGGTTTTAGGTATAGATAATAAGTTGAGAGAGGGAACCAACATATTTACTCAGAGGCGATATGGACATGGTAAATATGAGGCTGATGGTAATGTGGACATGGTGGGAGGGGATTCAAATAAGGATACATAAAATAACTCAGAGGTAATATGGACGTAGAAGTTCTACGTAACGGGTAATGAATGCCACGGGACAACTGGGTTCCAGTAGCATATGATTGTGAAGAAAGGGTGTATGTACTAGAGGACCTAATACAGCATTTGTGGTCAACAGAGGATATTTGTGGACCTATTATCCTTTTTGTGTACTGGCGGTGCGAGTACGGATAATAAGTGGAGAGAAAACCAACATATTTACTCAGAGGTAATGAAGACGTCATAAATATGGGTCTAAAGTAGAGCCTTCCTACTCAGAAGTAATGAGGACGTGGTAGGAGTGGGCCTAATGAGGATACATAGAACAACTCAGGGGTGCTATCTGATAGAACTGGGGATTCCCAGGACCCTTACTATGGTGTGCGTATTGATCGATAGAAAGTTAAACAGATTTAATATATGTTCTAACCCTTCATAGACGGAAACTAGGGTTCACGAATTATACCTGCAGCGGAAAGAAGACAAGTAATTCCTAGCAATCTCGAGCGGACGACCCCAAGATCTTCTGCACGTATTCTTTCCTCGAGTTGGACGTCGTGTGGGCGACGATCTTCCAACATTTTTTTCTCCTTGGCAGCCCTCTCTTTATCTCCTTACGTGAATCACGAATTTAGAGAAAACTTCAGATTTTCTTATCAGTAATATGGCGGTCAGAGAATAGAGGATATATATAGGCTACGGCAGGGCCCATGAGGAGAAATTAGGGTTAGGCCTCATAACGGATCTGGATATCCCGTGTTCAGTCCGAACACATATTCCAGGCCCATTAACAATAGCTCAGTCCACTAATGAGCTATTGTTGCACTACCTCCATAATCCTAAATTATGTTTGTGGGCTTCTTTTATTATATGCTCGTTTGGCTCCCCATGTTAAGATATCGTATGTTCGTCGATCAAATTAAGTTACTGACAACTATATTGATTCGACATCTTTTATCCTTAAGTAGTACCGCTCAACTTTATTTGTCATGTCGGATATAATCTACCTACAGGGTTTACATGACAATCCTTATGAGCTCCTTAAGGGGACATTATCAACCCAATGTATCGGGACATGGATTCCATTTATAATCAACAGTCCATCATACATACAATATTATTACCCAATTCATAGAGGTTGTTGATCCATAATGAATCTCACTCTTTCATGAGTCAAAGTAATGCACACTGCATATACATGTCTGTTATTATATCCAGATTAAGAGCACAAGCATCCATAATAACAGAGGTATTTGTTCTCTTATGTAGTTAGTACAAAGAGAACAACCTCAAGTGGTCCTGTTCAATACACACAAAGTGTACTAGTGTAAACATATATTTAAGATAGACTAATAACAGATTACACTACAACCTTTCTAATAGATTGTCCAAGTCCATCTAGGTTGTGAACTATTTATATACTCCATAGGGAACTGATAATATGATCTTCTGTGTGACACCACACACCATATTATCTATAATATAAAATATCAGACATTTGCATTAACACTTGCAACAAGTACAATATGCAAACATTTGCCCATATGATTCTCATTCAAAATTTAAGGAAATAAGGTTACTACAAAAGTGACGCTTTTAGTATATAACCCTAACACTATCAACGTGGAAGTTCTATGTATTGGGAGGTTTGTTTGTGATGGACGGAAAAATAACTCAGAGGTAATATGGACGTGGTTATTTTTCCCGTTGGAGAATTTTGTGGACCTATTTTTCTTTTGTGCATCTGAAAATACGAGCAAATAGATTTAAATAATATTTTGTGGACCTACTACTCTTCGGTACACCGATGGTGCGAGTAGTAGATTAGGATAACTTTCGTGGACCTATTACCCTTCTGCGCACTGGCGATGCGTGTAATAGATTTGAAACAAAACCCAACAGAAGAAATATGGACGTAAAAGGTTTTGTGGTCTTAATACCGTGTCTTTTATCCTGAGTTGGGTACAGGTGTCAAGTCGGAAGACTATTGGTATCAGAGGTAATATGGACATGACACACGACAATCAGGAGTGGTTTTTGGTGGAATGGATTTTGAGACAAAACCTAACAAAGGTAATATGGACGTGATAGGTTTTGTGGTCTTAACACCACGTCTTTTATCCCGGGTTGGGTACAGGTGTTAAGTCAAGAGACTATCGGTATCAGAGGTAATATGGACGTGATACACGATAACCAAGAATAATCTTTGGTGGACCTATTACTCTTCTGCGCACTAGTGGTACGAGTAATAGATTTTGAGGCAAACTCCGATTGGGGAAAGCAGTTAGTGTGGAAGTTCAGAGGTATGATCATACATGACTTGTCGCCCCAAAGATGCGATATGAATCCACTCGGAGCGAACATAGAGTAAATTCAGCGGTACCTGAGGGTACATAACTCAACAATCTGGAAGATAGTTGGAAGATGTCGTTTAGACATAATTTTCTTGAGGAACTTACCATTGACGGGCATCATGAGCAAGTCTCCATTTTGTTTTGCGAGACGGTACGCGCCGTTGGAGAATGTGGTCTCGATGACAAATGGGCCCTCCCACTTGGGTTAGAACTTGCCGACAGTTTTATGAGTCATAACCATCGGCCTGCGAACTGTCAAGATGAGGTCGCCTACTTGGAATATTCTCAGTTTGACCTTCTTGTTGAAGGCTCCAGAGATGCATGCTTGATAGAGCTCGATTCGTTGTTGAGCTTGTAAGCGCTTCTCGTCTAGGGCTTCCAGCTCTTGTAGCCGTCGAAGGTAATTATCATCCGAGGTAAGCCGGTAAGTGAGGGCTACACGGAGAGAGGGGATCTGGGTCTCCAGTTGGAGGACTGCCTCGCTCCCGTAAACCAGAGAGAATGGCATATTTCCTATGGCCGTCCAAATTATGGTGCGGTATCCCCATAAGCACTCGCCAAGCTTTTCATTTCCAGTCGCGCTTGTTTGAAGACACGAACTTTTTGAGAAGCTTGATTATGGTCTTGTTAAAGGCTTCGGCCAGACCATTAGCTGACAGATTGTAGGCCGTTGAAGCCACATTCTAAATTTTGTTCTTGTCACATAATCGATAGAAGGCATGGCTTACGAACTGCGGACCATTATCATGAATGATCCTCCTTGGCAGTCCAAAACGGTGAATGACGTGATATTTTATGAAACTGAGCACGTTTGATGTCTTTACTTCTGTCAACGGAACAACTTTCGTCCATTTAAAGAAGTAGTCGGTGATTGCAAGAATAGCTTCTATCAATGGAATAGCTTCTGTCAACGGAACAGCTTCCAATGGATCGGTGTGTACTATTACACAGTCGCGGATGAAACTACTAGCTATAAGCTTGTTTACTTCTGCTTCGATGGAGTTCATGATGTCTGGACGAAACTGCCGTTGCTGTTGCTTGACTGGTTTTGCGTCCGGATAAATGTTGAGCTTATGAAGTGCGATCTCGGGATTTAACCCTGGCATATCTTCATAGCTCCAGGCAAAGACGTCGATGTATTCTATGATGAGTTGCAATAATAACTCTCGGTCGTCGTCTGTCAGGCTTTTACTGACAAAGATTGGCTTTGGAGAGGATTCATCACCGAGGTTAACTTGCATGACCTCATCTTCAGTGAGAGGATCACAAAGTTCAAAGCATTTCTCCTATTGTGTATCTAGTTGTTGGACCCATGGCTCCAACTCAAGTGGTTCGAGCAGATCTTCGTCTTCCTCTTCGATATCAGCGGATGTCATGTTGACAGATAATGGCTGTCTAAATATATCTCCAATGCTGCTATCGGAGTCGTAAGTGGGTGACTCGGACGAATGAGAGTGCCACTCGTATTTTTCATCGGAACTTTCGGGCGTTGTTGGTGGTGTAACATACCCGAGGCCATGTCTGGATTTGTTATAATGGTCCTGAGGTTTCCCTGTCGGTGCCGACGACTGTCGAGGCAATCGTCGACTGCTGCCTTGGTTTAGATTCGGGGTAGCCTCCATGTCGTACCCCTACTTTTGCATGAAGTACTTGGCTTGAGTACTATACAGGTAGAGCGGTAAATCTTCCAGCGTCGGGTCCGAGATCGAAATCTTGTGGCGTAAAAGAGTGAGGACCTTCTTTTCGGCCAAAGATGATCGTGTGATCCTATCATCTTCTGTCTGGGACCAGGAAGTAAGCGCCTTTAATGGGGGCAAGTTGATTTGGGGTATAGACGGTTGTTACCCGTGTGTACAGGCTAACGTCTAGACAGCCCCGTGCAGCATATATTAGATTTGGCTTATCATACTCGAAATAGTCTAATGGCAGCCTCTTATTGATGAAATAAGGAATTTTGTCCATAGGGATTACATCATCATGAGAGGGGCTATCCACCTGTGCAACCAGGTATTTGGCGAGTTCCACATCCTCTTCGGCTACCCCCTGCGAGCTTAGAGGTCGGGATGCTGTCTTGGGCAACTTGACCACCAAGGGTTCAGCTTGTGGCATTGACTTGCCTGAGGGTGTTGGATCGACACTTGGTTGTCGGTTCGTCTTGGGAAGACGGATGATAATTGGCTCGGCAAGGGACTTTGTGTCTTCCGGTTGCCTTTGAGTGGATTTTGGCAATCGGATCACCATTGGCGTTACAGAGGGCCTCGCATCTTCTTGTTGCCTTTGATTGGATTTTGGAAATCGGATCACCATCAGCCCTATGACATGTTTTGGCTCCTGGCTGGATCTCGGGAGCCGGATGACCATTGGTTCCATCTGCATAGGTGAGGCAGGAGAACCGAGCACCTCTTTATGCAAAGTTGCGACGAAGGGTGCGGCCTTGCCCGGTTTGCGGGCCTGGAGATGTTCTTCTGGCCCTGTGATGGCCTCCAGTTGGTCAATACGTTTCCTGGATTCGTCATATAGACAAGCCTCCGAAGAGTAATAAGATTTAACCCCTTTTAAAAGAATCGATGTCGGCGAATTCAGTCTTCACGAAGCCGTGCTTACTGACATACTTGAAACACTAGTGGAGGGTGGATGGCACGATCATATAGTCATGTATCTACGGACATCTCAGAAGTATGTTGTAGGAGGTGTCTGCATCTATGACGTAGCAGGTAACCTCCGTCTTCAGGTCACCAATCTGACATTTCAATCGGATCTTCCCTAGGGGACAGCTCCTTTTCGAGTTGAAATCGCTAACGGCAGTGTTGGTAGCCGCTAGCCGATGCATAAGGATGCCAAGAAGTTGGAGCAAGCTTTTTCGGGATGATACTTATTAACGAGCCATGGTCGATATGCATCCGATCCACCTTGATGTCGCCTATGTATCCAGTGTAGTATAAGGGACGATCATGCAAGTTGGACTTGATCAACATGTCCTGTGGAGTAAACATGATATTGGGTATTGCATCTGTGCCACTGCTGCCCTGTAGATCTGCTGACGGGTCTTCCCCTGGAGGCTTGACCTGAGCTAAGTAGGCGTCAGCATTTTGGAGTGCTTCGCTTAATGCGACATGAAGATCCTTGGAGAGCCTTAGGAGCTCGTATAACAACAACTTTGCTGGCGTATTAGCCAATTGTGCTAATATGTCAAAGTTGTAAGGTCTCTCCAGTCCCTGAGGTGCATCGTTACGGAGTGGCCTGTCGAAACGGGTTTCCTTTGGCTTGGACTTATCCGCCAATGGAGGCTGAGATGGCCTTGGAACATCAGAGGGAGACAACTTTACCGGCTGAGGATCTTCGACTGAACTGTCCTGTGTGGGCTGGACTTGTGCTCCAGACCGGGTAACAACGGCTGTCGCTTTCTCAGCTTCGGCTGAAATTGTATGGCAGGATCTAGATTTCTTGCCCTTTTTCTTATTGGTAGGAGATGACACCTCCTGGGTAACTTCGGGCACTAAGTCCGGATGCACCCACATGATCTCTCCTCGCGATGTGGTCAGAGGCACCAATCCAGATGTCTGGTTCCGGACGGGTGGAAGATTGGTAACCTCCATTGTTGCCCAAAGGACAGGTATTACCCCGTCTATAGTGCTTGTTGGAAAAAAGTCGCCAAACTAAATTGACACCATATTCGCCGCCACGGTAACCTCTTCAAAGTCTATCGACAAAGCTTTGGAGTCGATAAGACTCTGGATGTACCTTTTTAATTGGAAGCAGTCATGAGTGGAATGATGGACATAGCGGTGGAAGTGACAATATTTTGGGTCCTCCATTTCTGCCGTTCGGGGCTCGCGTCTTGGTGGAGGGAGCTGGATCCTACTCCCTTGCAAGAGCATATCGAAGATAGGTTTGACATGACTATCTTCAAATGAGTAATTCACCTTGGGCCACTGACCTTCCGCCTATTTTTGTTTTGGCTTCTGGATCGCATCAGCGACCATGGCCTGTTTGCCTTTATTGTCCCGGTTGGAGGTGCCACCACTGTTGTTGTTGCTGGAGGTGGAACCAGGACATGTGCCCTTATCTTCTCCATCTGGGATGTGTAATCCCAGCTGGAGAGCCTTTTTCAATTTTGCCTCCATATTAGTAGCACTTATGATGAAGGTCGTCCAATCCCTGAACTGATCGTCACCCATCCAGAGGCTAATTGCGGGGAGCAACTTCTTCTGGCAGATTTCAATCAAGGAGCTCTCGGGATTGCCTTGGGGCAATCTCATTGTGGTTTGGCAGAACCGCTCGATATAGTTCCTTGTTAGCTCCCTCTCTCCCTGAAAGACGTCTATAAGAGATGATATCGTCACATCATGCCCCACTTCGTAGAATCTCTCCAGGAACATGTGCTTGAAGTCGTCAAAATAATGGATACAGTTGTCGGAAAGGTTGTGGTACCAGTCGAACGCGATCCCTTCCAATGCTCCGATGAATAATCGTATGAGGATGGCGTCACTATGCGGCAAGTGGTCGGTTTTGACTTCAAAGTAAGTCATGTACCGACTCGCAGAGGTCTTCCTGTCATACGAATCGATATAGAACGGCTTATACTGTGGTGGAAAATGCACTTCTCTCCATGCAACGGGATATGGCTGTCGTATTCTGAGGTCCCAAGAGGAGTCTCGGGCATTGAACATTGCTCGAAGCTCCTGGACTTCCTTCCTCGTCTCCTTGGCTTCGTCCGCAGCTGAAGGAACGAATGCTCTTAAAGGATTATCACCCAAAGGAGGGGCGATTGTGTTAGAGTCCGCATTGACTGCGGGTCCCAAGCTTGTTTGCATGATACTGGTTGAGTTGGCAAGGAGGCTTTGATTTCGTCTACAGACTTGACCAAGGACAGGAGCATGGCTTCAAGTACTTCTAAATGTTGTTGGTCAGTAGGCGCTTCATGATCATCGTCAGCCATAAAGACTGTCTTCACGTGGTAGAGTTGGAAGGAATCGTAGCAGAGGTGCTCTCTGTACCGTACCCTTGTACAGAGAAGTCATCGGGGAATATCGGAATGTCATCTTCCTCAGATTCGGAAGGGGTGCTACCCCCTGTGTAGGAAGCCACATCATCTTGGCGAGGGTGGTGGCCCTCAAGAGAGTCCAAGTCTGTTATGCAGTTCTGGGGGCTCTCTACCCCCTGTGTGTGCTCTTGGTACACTGGGTTATCGCATATATTGAGGGGACCGCTACCCCCGGCTTCATCTACCCCCGGGGGGGTCGAGGATGCACCCTCAGGTGTTGGAAGCTTCTTTTTAGATCGAGTGCCTAAATAGACACCCTCTATGGCTGTCGGCGGTGGCCCACCAGATGAGAGTTTCCTTGTAATACTGGCCGAGATTGCCGTGTCGGAAGAGCTCGTCTTCTTTCCTCCCTTGCCAGGAGGAACCTTCTGAGTTGAATTATAGGAGGCGAAAGAAAACTCCTCGTCTCCTAGAATTCGTACCTGTTTTTTGAGTTGTTGTCGGACAGGTGCTGGCTGCTGCAGTCGTTGGAAAACTGACTGCCGACCTTCAGGTGCTGCCGATTTATCGTAGCAGTTGTTGATGATGACTTGGGTACAACGACATCCCGAGAGAGACCCATCGCATGCCAATGTTGTCACCTTGCATTTTTGAGTAATCACCTCACGCAAGACGGTAGCAAGCTGATCTACCTTTGCACCAAACTTGTGGACTCGGGTATCCCGAGCGCACAGGTGCTTGGGTATCATGTTTGCTCCCTAATCCGAGGCTAGCAAAAGCACTTGCTCTGGATCGTTGGAGGGAGACTTTAAAGACCCACCCTGTCCGTTAGCCCTGGGGGACTGGACGCGGATGGTTCTGTACAACTTTCTATCAGGAGCCCATGTAACAGTTAACGGGGCCCGTTGACAGTCAGCAACTTGGACAGTTGACTGGGCTTGTTTGGTCCGTACTGCCCTAGACTTCTTTGACTTAGCACCCGAAGGTGTATAGTAAAAAGTGTCCAGATTGATACATCCCACATTCTCAATGGGCCGCATGGAGTCGGGCCCGCATGAGAGACGGTTGAACACAGAGCTTCTGACAGGGCCGAATGAGACATCCTGTCTGAGGCCAGGATTGGCTGCCGCATGGGTTACCTTCCTACGGCCAGGGCTGGCTGCCGTATAGGCCATCTTCTAGCGGCCAGAGTTGGCTGTTGCATGGGCCATCTTCCTGCGGCCATAGTTGTCTGTCGCATGAGTTGTCTGCCTGCGGCCGGAGTTGGCTGTCGCATGGGCCGTCTTCCTGCGGCCAGAGTTGACTGGCGCATGAGTTGTCTGCCTGCGACCAGAGTTGGCTGCCACATAGACAAACTGCCCATCTCTCTTATGCGACTTCTTCTTTGTCCGCATGGATTTTCCTTGTGCCCTCAAAAACTAAGCATCGTAGTGTTTTCCTCTGATGGATTTGGAGACAGTGGGGTCCTCTGCGATCGAAAGCATAGCCGCATGAGAGCTTTAGTCACCATCTTGGGCTGCAGAAGGAGCTTCTTCGAGAACTTGGTCGGGGGCAACAGTTTTATGCGTCGACGTCCTGCGAGTCCTCTTTGGGTTGGCTCGCTTCTGTGACGGGTTGGCGATCCCTTCAGAGAGCAATTCTTCAAAGGCTTGTTGGTCAAAATGAACCACAAGCATCTGTTGTGTAAAGCCGAGCTTGGACGCGTCAGATTGCGTCACCAGCTTCTCATCAGAAGAGAAGGACGTCCCCAGCAGAGTCGCCATCGTGTTTGCCATTAAAAATTAAAGACAGGTATTACAGAAACACTGAAATTGATTGCAAACTCGCTTGTACAAAGAAAAGCCTAGAAAGAAATCCTAGGAAACAATCTAAGTACAATTGTTTAGTTTTTTATTCTGGGGGTGACGGTGGAGGCTCGGGAAAGTATATCAACTCTGCCTTACTCCGTGGACTATCTGACGCAGTCTTTCGATCTTGAAGAAATTGTCTTTCGAAGGTTGCCAGCCATTTACATGGGTGTGGTGCCCTGCTATTTATAGTAATTTCGAGATAAAGGATATTTTGAGCCGCATAGATGGCCATGTAGCAAATCCCTGGGCCACATGGCCGTAATCATGCCTCGAGACTCGGTCTATAACTGATAGCTGGGGATTTGTTAAGATTTGTTGTGATTTGTCATTGTAGCAAATCTAAGCAGCTGAGACCTGGTCAACTTGTCACGTGCATCAACCAATCTTCTGTAGCGAGCCGCATAAAGGATGTCTTCTGGCCGAGCCGCATGCGGAATGTCTTATGGCTGAGCCGCATGAAAGAATGTCTCATGATCGAGCCGTATGAATCGCATGAAGGATGTCTCATGACCGAGTAGCATGAAGAAATGTCTCATAACCGAGCCGCATGAAGGAATGTCTCATGATCGAGCCGCATGAAGGACGTCCCATGACCGAGCCGTATAAGGAATGTCTTTTGACCGAGCCGCATGAAGGACGTCTCATGACCGAGTCGCATGAGGAATGTTTCATGACCGAGCCGTATGAGGAATGCCTTCTGACCGAGTCGCATGAGGCCATCTCATGACCAAGCCGCATGAGGAATGTTTCATGACTAAGCTTCATGAAGGATATCTTCTGGCTGGATGGGTATGGGGGCCCTATGAGAAGGTACTGTGCCGAATGTCACGATTTGAGAGAGTTTCGTTTGTTTCCCTTTTGACTTCTCGAAAAAAATAAATTTGACCGACCCTCCTCCTTGGCGAGTGTTGGCACTGCGGATTATGGATCTCCTTGTTCGAAGAAGATTTGACGGTGGACTCCTTCAGAAGTTTGTGATGCGCTTGACTGAGACAATGCGCCTCACTGAGACATCTGAGTAATGCATCTAGTTGAGAGCAGGCCGTTACAACGTCTTCAATTGGCATCATGTTTCCGAGATGATGTTGGAAAGGCACAGTAGGTCGCAGTCGCTGGAACACAGATTGTCTTGATAGTGGAGCCACTGTCTTATGGCCGCGGTATTTGATAATGGCTTGGGTGCAGTGATGTCCTGGAAAGGGCTCATCGCACGCCAAGGTTGCTTCTCCCTTCTTGCGTTTGTGAGTAATCACCTCTCGCAAGTTGCTAGCAGATTGATCTACCTTCCTATCCATTTTGTGGGCCCGGGTATCCCGAGCGCCCGGGTGCATAAGTATCATATTTGCTCCCTGATCTGAGGTTAGTAAAAGTACTTGCTCTCGATCGTTGTAGAAAAACTTTTGGGACCATCATATTTTCTCTATGTTCACCGGCTAGTAAAGCACTGCGCTTGATCGTTGTAGGAAGACTTTTAGGACCATCATATTTGCTCCCTGATCACCGGCTAGTAAAGCACTGCGCTCGATCGTTGTAGGGAAACTTTTGGGACCATCATATTTGCTCACTCCCTGATCGCCGGCTAGTAAAGCACTAGGCTCGATCGTTGTAGGAAGACTTTTGAGACCCATCCTGTCCGTTAGCCCTGGGGGACTGGACGCGGGTGGTTCTGTACAACTTTTCATCAGGAGCCCGTATAATTAGTTAACGGTGCCCGCTAACGGTCAGCATTTTGGACAGTTGACTGGGCTTATTGGGCCCGCACTGCCCTAGACTTCTTTGACTTAGCACCCGAAGGTGCGTAGTAGGAAGAGTCCAAGTTGGAAGCTTCGACATTCTCAATAGGCCGCATGGGGTCTGGCCTGCAAGAGATCCCCCCCCGACTTAGTTCAAGCATAATACCTGTACCTAAGTGGGACGGGGACTTTAAGAGTCGGCTCATATCTGGTGCAAACGCACCCGAGTCGATTCAGTATAGTTTACCATCGGTAGCGCGCATGATTTTGCGTGCGCATCTCTGGTTTATTGTTGGCATAGCATGTTTGAAGCGCTTGGCCCGTGCCGTCTTGGATTTCTTCATACTAGCCCGTGAAGGCGCATAGTACTCAGAACCCAACTCATCCTCGCCTTGACAGCGAGTGACTTAATTGAGTGATTCTTTTCTTTTTTTTTATTTTGGTACCCTTTTCAAAGGAGGCAATGGGGCTCTATATATAGAATGGAATGAGCCCTTTCTTCTTCTCCTTTCCGATGTGGGACTAAAAGTAATATTTTCTATGCTTCTACATATATATGTATGTGCGTATATATATAGCTTTCCTATATATATATCTATGTATATGAATATGTGAATGTGAATAATATATATAAATTATATGACTAAGTTTGTGTGCCTTGTTAGCTTATGGTTTAGTTTTGTGTTTGGTTTAGCAAGTGACTTAGGCTATGAGTTAGTAGCCATCTTGGATACTTGATTTGTATAGACTTAGTTTGTTTAGACCTAGAATTGACTAACCTAGACTAGTTTGACCATTGTTGACCAAACCCTAGCTAGTTTGACCGCATTAGACTAGTTGCCCTAGTTTGACTAGATTGTTGACCAGAGTTGACCAAGAGTTGACTTTGACCTAGATTGACTTAGACTCATGTAGATTGCATTATAATTTCAATTACCATATAAATTGAACTCTTTATAACCTGTGTTGCTCTAACTAGGACTCTGTGACTCCAGTTGGCCATCTTTTCATATCAGCTGTTCAAGATATCAGGCGAGTACATTCTCTGATCATTTCATACTTGCTACGACTTATATCTTGCTCTAGACTACTTTACTTGATGCTGTCACGTTGGTAACACGGATTGGTACTATATGGATCTTTTCATGAGATGTTATCCCTCTCGGGAGCATCGGGTACTTCATGTCATGTGTGTTTCACTTGCATCATGTACTCTCATGCTTCTACTATCATGAATCTGCTTGTGACTCATGTACTCTCATGAATCACAGAGCCTTCATAAATCAAATTCATGAATTACTCATTATGAGTCAGTAGTGTAATCATGAATCTTAACATAACTTGAATGGATCCTTGTGTATTGATTTGGGGATGGGGGAGTAGAAATAGTCATGTGAATAATCCTAAAGTAGCATAATCATGAATCAATTCCGTAGTGTAATCATGAATCATTCCCAGTCATTCACATGTCTATCGTGTACTGTGATTCACTAGTCACTTACAGTTCCTTACTTATAGTAGATATTTCCAGTTACAACTATCTCTCTTACTTCATGTATATTTCTTTACAGCATTTCATGTATCTTATTCTATTGCTAGATTTACATTTCTGTCATGATATGAACTGTTGAGATGTATTGTGCTCGCTCCTGTCCTGACTAGACCTGTTAAAAATATTACAGATGCTTGCCCCGAGGACACTTGCCCTACTTACTATGAACCAGGAGATGGCTTAGTTGTCTTTGGCCCTGACACTCAGGAGTGATCGGGAGACTAGCTAGTAGACTTGGTTTAGTTTTCATGTTTTAGAACTTGAATTGTCATAAGTTGAGATATTGTTTTGTTTTGAGATTGTTTGAGATTATTATTATTTAGTAGTTGGTTTTGTTGTTGTTATTTAGTCTTAGTTATAACTTATGTGTTATCTTATCGTGCTTAGACTGTGATTAAGATTTTATTATATCCATACTTGTCCTTCGTTCGGAGTTGAGATTTGATAAGTACATTATATAATTGCATGAGTTGTTGATTATATAGTGACCTAGAACAGCGTTCTACCGTCGACACTGCGGCGTAGGCTGGATGTACCCACTTCTTGTGCCCCTACACTGGGTGCGGGTCGTGACAATCAGAATGCCTTCAAGCCCATTTTACAAGCTGTATCGTCAACCAGCTGGCGCTTGAGGCCCTTGGTGAACGGATCTGTTTGCCATTAAAATTGTTTGATTGCAAATCTTAATACAAACAGAACAGTGTTACAATATAGGACTTCGATGTAGTCCTAGGAGTACACTTTTGTTTAATCTGGGTCCTAAGTGCCAATGGAACGAGTGATAATGCGTTGACTCCGTTGACGGGCTGACGACGGTTATCGGTTCTCTGAAGGTATAGATTGCTCTGGGTGCTGGAGCTGGCTGAGAGGAGGAAGACGTTGAGTGTCTGTATCTGCCTCTCTGATGATCTCTGTCTGGATTGTTCGTATGTATGTCTCTCTGTGTGTGTAAGGAGGGGATGATTCCTCCATTTATAGCTGGGCAGGTTGGCTGCCCATGCGCGCATATGTAGGATGTGCCGATGCGTGGGGATGCCACGTAGAGATTGCTGATGGAGGCGCATGGACGATGCGCCCTACTCGCGAGGTTGAATTCTTCATACTGCTGTTGTGAGCCGGCACGTAACAGAGGAGAAGATCTTTCCGTTGCTGAGATCTTGGATGAGTTGAGTCAAAGGACACGTGTCGTCGACCCATGGCTCGGAGATCTCTGATTTGGTGGGGGGATGATTTGGTGGGATGCGCCTTGGATTGGGCGCATGATGAGATTTTGGCTCGTGACCTTTAGGAGTCACGAGCCGTTCTGGGCGCATGGCTTTTGAGGCGCATACAAGCGACTTTCCTTTTGTCTTTCGGGATCAGAGATCAGTCTGGGGCGCATGGCTTTTGAGGCGCATGCAAAGCTTCAACTGGAGACTCTTCTTCTGTCTTTAGGGATCAGTGAAGGGTCTGAGGCGCATGGCTTTCGAGGCGCATGCAGGTTTGGGCGCATGGCCGTGGAGGCGCATATGGGTGGTCGAGTGGCCACGTGGCAGTAGCTGTCGGGATAGAGTCATGATGATGCTGATGTTGTGGACGCTTCGTTTTCTGTAAAAGCTGTAGCCGTTCAGACTTGGGAAGGCGTGCTGCCAACTCTGTCAGGTCAGTATTTAATGTTGGTGATATTCGATGGACAGTTGAGTGGGCGCGTCGGTTGACGTTCCACTAGGCGTATGGGGGCGCATCCCCTTTGATGCGCTCGGTACAGGGCGTATCTGTTTGAGAGGTGTGATGCGCTGACCAGTCGGCGCATCCGACACGTCTTTGATGATGCGGCTGTTTTGCTTCTCGAGTGCTTTTAATAGCCGCTTGGCTGAAGTCGAGGCGTCTGGTTCTTCCATTTAATGTGAGTTCATTGCACGGAATCCGGAGAGCCATCCACTTGGCGCATGGGTTTGATGTGCCCGGCCTATAAATAGTGGCATAGAGAGAAGGTTGGCCTCTCATTCCCTCAGGTCTTTCCAATATAAACTCAGGTTCTCGGGTGCATTCTGTTGACGAAGTGCTCCCGAGGGTGAAAATGAGACGCCATGTCGTCATTGATGCTCTTGAAGGTGACTGTTACATCCAAAAGACGGAGTCGAGGGCTTCTGAGGCAGGCGGAAGGTGCCTGTTGCATCCAAAGATGGGGATGCTCGGGCCTTGTCTCCGTTGTTCCGGAAGAGCCGTAGATCGGAATGGCGGTGCTAGGCTCTCTCTTCCTTCAAAGTGGGTGTCGCCCGCTCTGATTGTGTTGAAAGCTGCCTTTCGCCGTGATTTCGATCACGGTCTTCCTTGGCCTTTGGAGGCTCTTTCGAAGCCTCCCCTGGCCACAGATTTGCGGTGCTCTTCTCTTCCTTGGTTCCAGCCAGAGGGTTAAATGCTTTGTGTATCGAAGCATTTATCAGGTGAGCCTGGCTGGAAGAGTGGCACATAACTGGGCTGCTGAAGGGATGCACATAACTGAGCTGGATGCACATAACTGAGCTGCTGAAGAGATGGCGGGATGCGCCTGGATGGGGGCGCATAGTGACTGCTGCGCCTATCTGGAGACGCATGGTGGCCGCTGCGCCTATCTGAAGGCGCATGGTGGTCGCTGCGCCTATCTGAAGGCGCAAGGTGGCCGCTGGCTGTAGACTTAGGATCTTTCCTTTGTAGAAATTCTTCTTTGTACAACCTTTTCTAGACTTTTATATATAAAATAAAAAGTCCTTCTTCAAATGTCTATACTTATTGACTTTGTTGTGAAGTGTTCTGTGCGAGTCCTGGCGCATGTAGTGTCTGGCGCATGGTCTTTCTGGTTGTGAAATTCCATGCTTCTACAAGACCCCCTTCAAAGTTTTCAAAACTTTTGAATAAGTTTTGGAATACTTTGAATAAGAAGCATGGCGATCAGGGCGCATGACTGTTGGGGCGCATGCCTGTTCAGCCGCATGCTCTTCTCAATTAATGAATTTGATAATGCCTCGGTAACCAAAAAGATTAATGATGATCTTTTGGTTTTATCTGCTGCTATCTTCACAAGACCCGAGACGACGGCTAAGATCACTCGTCATCGGTTCATGCGTGCGACCACGGCCTATAAATAGGTGAGAGGTGGAGAGAGAGAGTTCTTCTACTCTGTGCCTTTGCCTCCTTTAAGTTCTTTCTTCAAAACCCTAACTTCTTCCTCTCTGTTAGAATGGCTCCCAAGACTCCTCGCGGCGGTGCCGGCAAAGGAAAGGGGAAGGAGAAGGAGCCGGCAGAGTTCGTCGACGAGGATGCTCCTGCCACCATTGCGACTCCGGCCGATGTTCGCCCCGGGGTGACGGGTGGGTGTCGACTTTTGCTATCTAATGTGCTCTAACTTTCTGCTGTCGATGCGTATGGGCTTCTGTCCTTGATACGCTGAGGTTTTATCCTGCCGACGTGCATAGGCTCAGGCCTTTATCATGTACCGAGGTTTTGGTTTGCTGACGCGCATGGGTTTTATACCCTGATGATGCGCCGAAGCTTTCGCTAACGCGCATGGGCTCACGCCCTGATGATGCGCCGAAGCTCTCATGCTGACGCGCATGGGTTTATGCCCTGCTGATGTGCCGAAGCTCCAATGTCGACGTGCATGGGTGATGCGCTGAAGCTGACGCGCATGGGTTTATGCCCTGACGCTGCGTCAATCTACTTTTGTCTTTTTGCCTGACTTCCACTTTTGTTGTGCCAGTGTCGATGATGATCCCTCTGTTGAATGAAGTCCTCTTGGATGCTTCCCTTTTTTTATGCTCTTTTGCAACCCTTTGCTGAGGGATAATGTAGCCTTTTGTACTCTCTATTTCAGAAAATAAAGAAGTACGCAACTTTTTGTGATGTGTTCATTTTTGTTATTATAAACTTGATGATTTGTGTGGACCTATTATCTTTTGCGTACCTTGGTTTTAGGCACAAATAATAAGTTTGAAGGAACCGACATGTTTGCTCAGAGATGATATGGACATGGCAATCATTGGGTCCAAATGATAGAATCATCCTACTCAGAGGTGTGATGGACGTGGTAGGAATGATCCTGGGGGATACGCTGAACAACTCAGAGGTGATGTGGACGTGGAAGTTCGGCGATCGATGTACGACAACGCAAGGGTTGTTTGTACAAGATGTTTACTCAGAGGAAATGTGGACGTGGTAAACATGAAGGGTAGCGTCAGCTTACGTAGCGTAAGAGTCCGCTTTGTAGGGTGTAGAAGAACAACTCAGAGGTAATGTGGACGTGGTTGTATTTCTACTGAAGGAAGCCACGGAACAGCTGGGTTCCCGAAGCGGATGAGTTTGTGGAAGGAGATTGTTTGTGAATTCCGATGATTGGGCCCACAGATCCCCTTGGGGAAGTACATGTCTGAAGGATGTCAAGAATAGTACTTCTTTAGGAACTTGCCGTTGATGGGCATCATAAACAAGTCTCCATTGGGTTTGGCGAGGCGGTAAGCACCGTTTGAGTATACCGTCTCTATGATGAAAGGTCCTTCCCACTTGGGCTCGAACTTTCCTGGTGTCTTGTGAGTTAACACCATCGGTCTCCTGACTGCCAGAACCAGGTCACCAACTTGGAAAGTCCTCTGTTTGACCTTCTTGTTGAAAGCCTGTGATATACGGGCTTGGTAGAGTTCGATGCGTTGTTGAGCTAGGAGACGCTTCTCATCGAGTGCCTCCAGTTCCCGCAGACGACGACATTGATTGTCCTCTTCTGTGAGTTTGTTTATTATTGTCACGTGGAGTGAGGGTATCTGGATCTCGAGAGACAGTACCGCTTCGCTCCCGTAGACCAGAGAGAATGGTGTGTTGCCTGTCGGGGTCCGTACCGTTGTGCGGTAGGCCCAAAGGCATTCGCCAAGCTTTTTATCCCAGTCGCGTTTATTGGATGACACGACCTTTTTGAGTAGCCTAACGATGGTTTTGTTGAACGCCTCTGCTAACCCGTTTGCTGCCGGATTATAGGCGGTGGATGCCACATTTTGAATGCGGTTCTTGTCACAGAACCTGCTAAAAATATGGCTGATAAACTGAGGACCGTTGTCATGAATGATCTGCCGGGGTACTCCAAAACGGTAAATGACATGGTGTTTGATAAAGCTGACCACCCTGGAGCTCTTTACTTCCGCCAGTGGGACTGCTTCTACCCATTTGGAGAAGTAATCGGTGATGGCCAGGATGAAGCGGTGTCCTCTTGATGAAGGAGGGGTGATAGGTCCCACAATATCCATGCCCCAGGCTTCGAAGGGCCAGGAGGTGACTGTAGGATGTAGTGGTTCAGACGGTGTATGTATGAAGTCAGCATGGAGTTGGCATGCGTGACACTTCTTAGCATATTCAACAGCGTCGGTGGCCATGGTTGGCCAGTAGTAGCCCATACGTCGCAGTCGATCCTGTAACTTAGGACCGGGTTGATGAGCTCCGCAAGTTCCGTCATGAGCTTCTCGGAGGGCTTCGGCTGCTTCTTCGTTGGACAGGCATCAAAGGAGGAGCCCATCGAAGGAACGTCGGTACAGCATTTTAGTGGCTGTGTCGTAGTAGAATCGAAGAGAGCGTCTCCTGACTGAGACGGCTTCCTTCGGGTCCTCTGGAAGAATTTCGTAGACAGCAAAGTCGATGAACGGGAACCTCCAGTCTCGGACATTAACACCAGTGTTCGTCGGCATGGCGTGGGCCACTTGCAAGCACAGGTTGTTTCTGGGATAAATCAAGTCTCGGCCTGTTACCGTGACATAGTGTTGAGTCCCAAAGGGCGCTGCCAATGAGGCTGCGAGGCCAGCCAGAGCGTCAGCCTCCAAGTTTTGTAGACGAGGCACGTGTTCGATGAAGAACCCGGTGAAGGTTGAAATGATGTTCAATGCAACTTCATGGTAAGGGATCAGATCTTTATGGCGAACGTCGTACTGCCCTCGAATCTGGTTCACGACGAGTTTTGAGTCACCGTAGGCTTCCAGATGGTCCACCCCCAGCTGTTGTGCGAGTTGGAGTCCCATGACGAGTGCGTTGTACTCGGCAACATTGTTGGAGCACGGCTTCGAAAGGGAGTAAGCACGCTGGATGACTAGCTGATCGGAGGAGACTAAGACTACCCCCACTCCTGCGATGATTTGGCCTTTGGGGCCTGTTCTCGAAGCGCCATCGGAAAACATCCGCCAAACGGAGCTTCCTTCGGTGCGTTGGATTCTTGGACCTCATCCGGGATGTCTTCATAGAGTTTTGAGGATTCTGGGATGGGGTGTGCAGCTAAAAAGTCAGCCAGAGCTTGACCTTTAACAGCTTTTTGCGGGACAAACACCATATTATATGGTGTTAGCAAAATCGCCCATGTGGCTAGCCGGGAGTTTAATGATCCTGGCTTCGTCATGAGGACTCTGAGTGGATTAACTCGGGAAATGACATGAATTGTCTGGCCCGAGACATAATGACGAGTCTTCTGGATGGCAAACACCAAAGCCAAGCACTCCTTTTCAACAGGGTTGTACCGGTGTTCGGCCCCGATGAGCGTTCGACTGAGGTAGTAGATTGCTTGCTCATAGCCTGTATCGCTGTTTTGAGCCAGCAGAGCGCCAAGGGAATGATCCATGGCACGGACGTAAAGAAGAAATGGTTTGCCCGCGACAGGTGCCACTAGGACTGGTGGGCTCGTCAAGTAGGCTTTGATGTCATCGAAAGCCTTCTGGCACTCCTCTGTCCAGACATAAGAGACTCCCTTCTTCATGAGCTGAGTGAAGGGTTGACATTTACCGGAAAGGTTTGCTATGAACCTCCGGATGTATGCCAGACGTCCCTGCAAGCCTCGAAGTTCTCAAAGATTCTTCGGAGGGTCCATGTTGAGGATGGCTTTGGTCTTCTCGGGATCAACATGAATGCCTTTCGCCGTGATGACAATGCCCAAGAATTTGCCGCTAGAAACCCCCAGGAAGGATTTAGCGGGGTTCATTTTGAGTTGATGTGCCCGCATGAGATCGAAGACTGTCTTCAAATCCTGTAGGTGATCTCCTTTGAGGTGGCTCTTGACTACGATGTCGTCAACATAGCATTCGACTGTTTTGCGAAGATGTTGACGGAAGATGGTGCTCATAGCTCGTTGGTATGTTGTACCGACTTTTTTCAAGCCGAAGGGCATTACTGTGTAGCAGAAAACACCCTTTGGAGTCCTGAATGACGTGTGTTTTGCGTCATCGGGGAACATCTCGATTTGATTGTAGCCTAAATACCCATCCATGAAGGACATGCGTTTAAAATCACATGTGTTGTCGATCATCACGTCGGTGATCGGAAGCGGGAATTCGTCCTTCGGGCAAGCAGAATTGAGGTCCCTGAAGTCGATACAGACTCGTATCTTCCCATTCTTCTTGGTGACAGGTACGACGTTGGCTACCCAATCTGGGTGTTGTTCCTCACGGATGAAGCCGCTAGTCAAGAGTTTGTCCACCTCCTGATCGATGGCATTCATGATGTCCGGACGGAAACGTCGTTGTTGTTGTTTGATAGGTTTGGCATCAGGTAAGATGTTCAACCTATGCATTACGATCTGTGGATCGAGTCCTGGCATGTCTTCGTAGATCCAGGCAAAGACGTCGATATACTCTTTAGCCAGCTGGATTAAAACCTCTCGGTCTTCTCCTTCTAGGCTTTTGCTGACGAAGATGGGTTTGGAAGAAGATCCGTCCCCAAGGTCGATCTGCTCGACTTCGTCTTCGGTGGGAGGTTCACGTAACTCAAAACGAGACTCTCATTGCTCTCCTAGGCGTTGAGCCCAGGGTTCTTTTTCGAAGGGTTCCGACGTTTGGTCTTCGCCTTCACCTTTTTGAGGTTGTGCTGACGCCATGTTAGCTGACAGCACTTTTCTGAAGACTGATCCGATACTGGTATCAGAATCCCAAGTCGATGCTTCGGACGAGTGGGAATGTTCTACGTCTTCTACGTCTGAGCTCTCTAGGGTTGATGGCGGCGTGACATAGCCTATCCCCCGTCGAGTTTTGTTGTAGTAGTCTTGCGGCCTTCCTTTGGGTGTTGAACACTGGAGAGGGAGAGGTCGACCCTTGCCATAGTTTAGGCCTTTGTTGCTTTTCAGGTCGTAGCCCATCTTCTGGATGATGTGCTTTGCTG
The DNA here is from genome assembly GCA_029216955.1 of Iris pallida. Classification (NCBI taxonomy): domain Eukaryota; kingdom Viridiplantae; phylum Streptophyta; class Magnoliopsida; order Asparagales; family Iridaceae; genus Iris; species Iris pallida. The sequence goes on from JANAVB010022399.1 coordinate 1,890,827, forward strand.
TATCCGTATACCGATAAACTTGTACTCTGCCGGTATCAGGTTCAGGTTCGAGTGGCGGGAGGTCTTGATGACGCTCGACTTTGCCAAAAATGACGGATCTTTCGTCTCGGCTTCGTGGAGGGTTTATGAAACAGACTCCTTGAGACGGGACTACTCGGTTTATATTATGGACGGTCGTTATTTGTGTTTGCAACGACCGTAGAGTGTGATCTAATGTATACATGGCATTCCAATGTGGAAGACAAGAATAATTAAAAGACACTCTATTATTGATGAAGTACGAGATTTTATCCTGCAGAATTACATTATCTAAGGAGGGTGCATCTACATCAGCAGAGATATATTCGCCAAGCTCCTCGTCTGTAAGCACTGGGGCTGGATCAGGAGAGTCCAACACATCTTTGATCTTGGGGTCTGAGAGGGTTATGTGAGCCCTCTCTGGCATCTTGGATGACTGCGGGGGCTTGCCCTTGAGACGCACCTTCAGAGGTGCCTCAACTGCGCCTCCTGTGAGTGGTGTCTTCCCCTGTAATTTCGTCACCAGGGGAGCCGATGTTTGAGGCAGCTTTCCCTTGAGGCGTATCTTCAGGGGAGCCTCAAGAGTCGGTGCTTTCCCGGATAGCTTGATGCTCATTGGAGGCGCCTTCTGGGGTGGTTTGCCCTTCAGTCGGATCTTCAGTGGGGCATCTGGATTTGTCTCAGGCTCCGTGTCCGACTCAGTTGCCGTCTCAGCCTCATCATCAGCATCGTTGGCTTCCTCTTCGTCAAGTGGCTTGTACAAGTCAGAATCGGTGAAGTAAGCCTCAATCCCTTTGAAAGGATCGATGTCTGCGAACTCCGTCCGGATGACGTCGTTGGTAGATACATATTTCATGCATTGGTGGAGCATGGAAGGCACCACCATGTACTCATGTAGCCACGGTCGGCCGAGCAGGATGTTGTAGTTGACCTCGGCATCCACCACATAACAAGTCACCTCAGTTTTGAGGTTGCCTATGTGGCACTTCAGTCGAATCTTGCCCAGTGGCTCGCTTTTGCTAGCGTTGAAGCCACTGATGGTTGTGTTGGAGGGCGCTAGCCGGTACATTGGGATCCCCAGTTTTGACATCAGCGCCTTCGGGATGATGCTGAGGTAAGACCCCGGATCGATCTGAATCTGGGTCACCTTGACTGAACCGATGTACCCCGTGTAATACAGTGGTCGGTTATGTCGGTGGTGCTTGAGCAGCATGTCTTGTTGGGTGAAAGTTATGTTTGGGATAATTTCCTCCGCACAATGACAGTGCGCACAAGTAGTTGGGAGGTCTTCAGGCTGCTTGACCTGACTGAGAAAGGATTCAGCATCCTTCAGAGCTTCGCAGAGAGCTTCTCGGGAGTCTTTGGAAAGACGCAGGAGTTCAAACAAAGATAAGCGCGCAGGAGTACTGGCCAGTTGTGCCAGTATGTCAAAGTTGTGGGGCTTGGCTAGCCCCGAAGCATTCTCCTTCCGTAGAGGTCTGTCGAAACGAGCCTCCACCTGCTTCTGCTTATTGGCTGCTGAGGGTTTAGACGGGCCCTCCTCAGGGATTGTGCCAGGAGGCACCACCTCGACGGCAGCTTCGTCGGACTGAGCGTTCTGTTGTGCACGCGTCTGCACTGGAAGTGCCTCTTCTGTTGAAGAAGAGACCGTACGGCAAGACTTGATCTTCCTGCCTTTTGATTTGGAGGTAGAGCGTACCTCCCGTTGAGTCACCTCGGAAACGAGGTCGGGGTGAACCCAGAGGACCTCTCCTCGAGATGTGGTGAGTAGGATGAGTCGACTCATATTGTCGCGGGTAGGTGGCAAGTTCACCACCTCTATTGTCGCCTTAGGGATGGGGACGACGCTATCTTGTGTGGTGGTCGGCGGCAAGGTGCCGAACTGAAGTGACACCACATTGGCTGACATCGTCTTCTCTTTGTAGTCGACGGAGATTACATCCGCATTGATCATGCGCTGGATGTAATTCTTGAGGACGTAGCAGTCCTTGGTCGGGTGTCCGACAAATCGATGGTAGTGACAGTACCTCTGATTGTCCACTTTCCCAACTTCATCGAGCCGCTTCAGGTCCGGGAGCTTGATCTTGTCACCCTGCTTCAGTATTTCGAAGAGTTGCAGGGTGTCTTCATCATTGAATGAATACACCTCCTTAGGTCTCGGTGCCAATGGAGGCTTCTGAGTAGGCGCAGATGCGCCCTTCGAGGCATTAACAGTCAATGCCTGTTTCCCCTTTGCTTCTCGCCCGGAGTTGTTGGCTGCTGACCTTTTCCCCTTATCATCAAAGGCGGGGAAGCTGACACCCAGAAGACGTGCATTGGCCGCCTTCTTTTCTGCGGCTTCAGCTTCGATGATCAGGGAGCTCCAGTCGGGAGGGGGAGTAGAGTTGAGCCAGAGCTTCACTGCGGGCAGCAAGTTCATACTGCAAGAGGAGAGGAGCGCATGTTCTGGCATGCCTGGAGGTAGCCTGAAGCAGGCTTGTCGGAAGCGTTCGATGAACACCCGAACCATTTCTTTCTCCTTCTGGCGTATCTCTATGAGAGATGCCATCGTCATGTCCTTCCCACCATCGTAGAAGCGATCGAGGAAGAGGCGCGTCAAGTCGTCGAAGGACGATATAGAATTGTCGGGGAGGCTGCAGTACCAGTCATACGCCACCCCTTTTAAGGCCCCAACAAAGATGCTGGTGAGGAGCGCGTCCTCCTTTGGAAGATGCCCCATTTGTGACTGGAAATATGTCAGGTATCGACGTGGAGAGTCCTTCCCATCGTATGGTGTGAGTGTTTGTGGTTTATATTTTGGGGGATAAACCACCTTGTTCCACTCGAGAGGATAAGGCTGGGGAATGCCCATCTTCTGGCGCTTCTCTTGCCTGTTTTTGGACTCGAAGCGCTCCCGCAGGTCCTTGATCATTTCGACCACATCCTTCGTGGAGCTAGGAGTCAGGGAAGGTGTCACTATCTGAAGCGGAGCGTTTGAGGGTTCCGATGTCCGAGGTGCTTCTGTGTCGGAGGATGCCCGTTGAAGGGGTACACTCGACTCCCCATTAACTCCTGGGTTGGGACCAGTTGAAGGTGTTCTGGTCAAGGCCGACCGAATATCAAACACTGCTTGAGTCAGTGCTTGCATAGAGGCAGAGAGGGTTTTGAGTCCTCCCTCTAATGAGTCTATGCGTTGAACAATGTCCTGCGGTGGCGGATCAGACTCGGCATCATCCCCAGCCATGTATACTGTCCTGACACGGCCAGGAGTGGATGGATTGGTTGAGGCTTCGCTCTCGGCCTCACTTTCATGTGGGGGAGTCACCTCTCCTCGTGTTTCAGCTTGGCCACCCCCAGTCACGTTCTGGAGGTCATTCTCGACGGGCGCATCTGCCAGGGCCTGATTGTCCTCGACTCCGTCTTGAAGGGCCTCTTCGTCTCTACCCCCAGCTGTGTCCTGAGGGACATCCTCATTTCGAGGTGCTTCTGGGAGGCTGACTTCACCTCGAGGATGAAGATCCGCCGCAGCTGTGCTTTGGACATCTTCGTCTTCGGAAGGAAGCTCAACAAGGGTCTGACTACCCCCAGCTTCCTCCAAGAACTTCTACTTTGACCGAGTGCCTTCGAACACCCCGGAGGTCGAGGCTGCTGCCTTGGTTCTCCTTGATTGGCTTTTGGACGAGGAATTGCCGATCGCCTTCCGGAGAGATGAGGAGTTGGAGACCACATTGCATGAAGCAACTCTTGGCTCCTCTTCTGTTGACACCTTCTTTCCAAGGCGATGTCGGAGGGGTATCGATGACTGTAGTCGCTGGAAGACTGACTGCCTTGGTGGTACTGCCGTCTTGCCACAGTAGTTGATAGTGACCACCGTACAAATATGCCCCGTGAGAGGCTCATCGTGCTTGTTGGTCGACTCTCCTGACCGGCGCTTGTGAGTGATCACATTACGCAGGTCGTTGGAGGAGAGTGCTACCTTCACACCCCCTTCAGGCGCATGACAAGGCCAAACGTCGGGGCGGACAGGTGAGTGCTGTGCCCCCTGATCTAATACCAAGCAGGCATCATGATCAGTAGTGGGGGAACAACAACATTTGAAGTGACTTGAACGGACCTCGAACGCACAACCAGAGGAGGCGCGGGAGTTCAAGACCACTGAATTTGCCGCACTCGACTTGGTTATGCACGCAGTGGATGCGCCCAAGTGAGATGAGAACTTTGAAGATCGACTCGTCTTTGGTGCCGAAGCACCTGAGTCGACCTTGTACAGCTTGCCATCGGCAGCGCGCGTGATTGTGAGCACGTGCCTCTGGCCTGCTGCTGGCATAGCACGCTTGGGGCGCATGGCCCGTGTCGCCTTGGATCTCTTTGTACTAGCCCGCTGGGGCGCATAGTACTCAGCATCCAAATTCTCCTCGCCATTACAGCGAGTGAGTCTGTCAAAGACAGAGACTTTTTGTGGCACATCAGAGGTGATACGCGGGGCTTTGGCTGCGCCCCTGCTCCGTCGACGCATCTTCCTCGCCTGAGAGGGAGATGGCTGGGGAATGTGGTCAGCTGCACGTTTCCCCGAGAGATGCGCTGCATCAGCGGGCGCACCTTGGTTGCTGAGAACGTCAGCAGGAAGGGAGGGCTGGATTGGCACATCCCCTTCAGTGGTGGTGCCCGAGGCGTCGACTTTGCGCACCCAGACACGGCGGGTCTTCTTCGGCTTCGGCAGCCGCTTCGAAGGACTCGCGCTTCCTTCAGAAATGAACTCCTCGTACGCCTGTTGATTGAGGCGCACGACCAGCGTCTTGTGGGAGGAGCCCACCTTCACGTCGTCGGCCTGTGACACGACTTTTCAGAAGAAGAGAAAGAAGTCCCCAGCAGAGTCGCCAGCTTGTTTGTCATTAAAATCGTTTGATTGCAAATCTTAATACAAACAGAACAGTGTTACAATATAGGACTTCGATGTAGTCCTAGGAGTACACTTTTGTTTAATCTGGGTCCTAAGTGCCAATGGAGCGAGTGGTAATACGTTGACTCCGTTGACGGGCTGACGACGGTTATCGGTTCTCTGAAGGTGTAGATTGCTCTGGGTGCTGGAGCTGGCTGAGAGGAGGAAGACATTGAGTATCTGTATCTGCCTCTCTGATGATCTCTGTCTGGATTGTTTATATGTATGTCTCTCTGTGTGTGTGTAAGGAGGGAATGATTCCTCCATTTATAGCTGGGCAGGTTGGCTACCCATGCGCGCATATGTAGGATGCGCCGGTGCGTGGAGACGCCACATGGAGATTGCTGATGGAGGCGCATGGACGATACGCCCTACTCGCGAGGTTGAATTCTTCATACTGCTGTTGTGAGCCGACACGTAGCAGAGGAGAAGATCTTTCTGTTGCTGAGATCTTGGATGAGTTGAGTCAAAGGACACGTGTCGTCGACCCATGGCTCGGAGATCTCTGATTTGGTGGGGGGATGATTTGATGGGATGCGCCTTGGATTGGGCGCATGATGAGATTTTGGCTCGTGACCTTTAGGAGTCACGAGCCGTTCTGGGCGCATGGCTTTTGAGGCGCATGCAAGCGACTTTCCTTCTGTCTTTCGGGACCAGAGATCAGTCTGGGGCGCATGGCTTTTGAGGCGCATGCAAAGCTTCAATTGGAGACTCTTCTTCTGTCTTTAGGGATCAGTGAAGGGTCTGAGGCGCATGGCTTTCGAGGCGCATGCAGGTTTGGGCGCATGGCCGTGGAGGCGCATGCGGGTGGTCGAGTGGCCACGTGGCAGTAGCCGTCGGGATAGAGTCATGATGATGCTGATGTTGTGGACGCTTCATTTTCTGCAAAAGCTGTCAGCCGTTCAGACTTGGGAAGGCGTGCTGCCAACTCTGTCAGGTCAGCATTTAATATTGGTGACATTCGATGGACAGCTGAGTGGGCACGTCGGTTGACGTTCCACTAGACGTATGGGGGCGCATCCCCTTTGATGCGCTCGGTACAGGGCGCATCTGTTTGAGAGGTGTGATGCGCTGACCAGCCGACGCATCCGATACGTCTTTGATGATGCGGCTGTTTCGCTTCTCGAGTGCTTTTAATAGCCGCTTGGCTGAAGTCGAGGCGTCTAGTTCATCCATTTAATGTGAGTTCATTGCACGGAATCCGGAGAGCCATCCACTTGGCGTATGGGTTTGATCTGCCCGGCCTATAATAGTGGCATGGAGAGAAGATTGGCCTCTCATTCCCTCACGTCTTTCCAATATGAACTCAGGTTCTCGGGTGCATTCTGTTGATGAAGTGCTCCTGAGGGTGAAGATGAGACGCCATATCGTCATTGATGCTCTTGAAGGTGACTGTTACATCCAAAATACAGAGTCGAGGGCTTCTGAGGCAGGCGGAAGGTGCCTGTTGCATCCAAAGATGGGGATGCTCGGGCCTTGTCTCCGTTGTTCCGGAAGAGCCGTAGATCGGAATGGCGGTGCTAGGCTCTCTCTTCCTTCAAAGTGGGTGTCGCCCGCTCTGATTGTGTTGAAAGCTGCCTTTCGCCGTGATTTCGATCACGGTCTTCCTTGGCCTTTGGAGGCTCTTTCGAAGCCTCCCCTGGCCACAGATTTGCGGTGCTCTTCTCTTCCTTGGTTCCAGCCAGAGGGTTAAATGCTTTGTGTATCAAAGCATTTATCAGGTGAGCCTGGCTGGAAGAGTGGCACATAACTGGGCTGCTGAAGGGATGCACATAACTGAGCTGCTGAAGAAATGGCGGGATACGCCTGGATAGGGGCGCATAGTGACTGCTGCGCATATCTGGAGACGTATGGTGGCCGCTGCACCTATCTGAAGGCGCATGGTGGCCGCTGCGCCTATCTGAAGGCGCAAGGTGGCCGCTGGCTGTAGACTTAGGATCTTTCATTTGTAGAAATTCTCCTTTGTACAACCTTTTCTAGACTTTTATATATAAAATAAAAAGTCCTTCTTCAAATGTCTATACTTATTGACTTTGCTGTGAAGTGTTCTGTACGAGTCCTGGCGCATGTAGTGTCTGGCGCATGGTCTTTCTGGTTGTGAAATTCCATGCTTCTACAGGATCCACCAGGTTCTCCTGAATCCGAATATCAATCACTGTAATAATACCTCTCTTGATAAGATTGTGTACTGCCATGTGCTTCAACCGCACATTCCTGTTCTTTCGTTGAAGAGGTCATTTGATGCCACCGCCGCGGTCGCCTAGTTGTCACAGTATATCGATATCGCCAGTATTTGTGCCCCAACCACTGGAAGATTATACATGAGCTCCCGAAGCCATTATGCTTCCTCGGCTACGGTATCAAGTACAAAGAACTCAGATTCCATGGATGACCGCGAGAGCATAGTCTGCGTTTTCGACTTCCACGATATAGCAACTCCATCCATAGTGAAAATGAATCCACCTGTGGACCTCTCGCTCTCCACCTCTGAGCACCAGCTGGCATCACTGAAGCCTTACACTACCGACGGATCTCCGCTGTAGTACAGTACATATGACTGAGTCTTCTTGAGATATCTCATAACCCGTTTCACAGCTTTCCAGTGTTCAACACCTGGGTTGCTCGTGAAACGACTCAGCATTCCCACGGCGAAAGCTATGTCAGGCCTTGTGGCAGTAGTAGCATACATCAAACTCCCGATTACGCTTGCATACTCTAGCTGCTTGACGCTTTTTCCTAAATTAGGCTTCAACGTCAGATCTCACCTGTACGGCGTATCGATCCCTGGAAGATCCCGATACCCATAACGAGCGATCATTTTCTCAATATAATAAGACTGTGACAGCGCTAGTCCAGTGTCTGTCCGGATGATCTTGATCCCTAAGATCACATCAGCTTCCTCCAAGTCCTTCATACTGAACTTGCTTGAGATGAATTTCTTTGTCTCCGTGACATAACCCATATCCGTACCAAGGATAAGTATGTCGTCCATGTACAGACAAACGATCATACCTCTTCTATCAGCGAACTTCGTGTAAACACACTTGTCCGTCTCGCTGACCATGTAGCCATTTGACCTTATAACTTTGTCAAATTTCTCATGCCACATCTTGGGAGCCTGTTTAAGACCGTACAAAGATTTTACCAATTTGTAGACTTTTTTAAGACCCTTGACAACAAATCCCTCTGGATGTTTCATGTAAATATCTTCGGTCAGCTCGCCATTTAGGAAAGCTATTTTCACATCCATTTGATGTATCACCATCTTATGTATTGCTGCGAGAGCAATCAACATTCTGATGGTGGTCATCCAGGATACTGGAGCATACGTATCAAAGTAGTCAATCCCCTGCTTCTGAGAAAATCCCTTGGCTACCAACCTAGCCTTGAACTTGTCAATAGTTTCGTCTGCTTTCATCTTCTTCTTGAAGATCCATTTGCATCCGATGGGTTTCGCTCCTTCAGGAAGATCAACCAACAACCAAGTGTTATTTGAGGTGATGGAATCAATTTCATTGTCAATCGACTCCTTCCAGAAAATCGCATCTCTGGTCTTCATCGCCTCATCAAAGGTAAGCGGATCTGCTTCCACATGATAGGTGACAAAGTCACTTCCGAAGTCCTTCGACCTTCTCACACGCTTAGCTGACGGCTCAGCTTGTTCTGGTTCAATCGTTGTTTCAACAACAACATCTTCTTGGACCACATCTTTATTGAAGACTTCAGTTTCCTGCGCATCCTCATTGTTCTCCGGTATATCCGTAAGAACAATATTCTTGTGCCTTATAAATTTGTCTTCAAAATATTTTGCGTCACGAGATTCAATGATATGATTTGACTCAATATCAAGAAATCTTCGAGCATCACTCTTCTCGGCATACCCCAAGAAGATCATCTTAGTAGTCCTTGTCCCAAGCTTCTGAATCTTCAGATCTGAAAACTTGACATATGCCAGACACCCCCACACTCGAATGACATTCAAGTTAGGTTTGACCTTGAACCAGAGTTCATAAGGAGTAGCGTCTGAAGTTGCATGAGGCACTCTATTTAAAATAAAAGTGGTCGTCAATGCAGCTTCTTTCCAGTAGCACTTAGGAAGACCCGCAGTCAACAGCATTGAGTTAATCATTTCTATTAACGTTCTCTTCTTTCTCTCTGCTGCTCCATTTGTTTGAGGAGAGTACGGTGTCGTAGTCTCATTGACAATTCTATGTTCTTTACAGAACGATGCGAATTCATGAGACCTATACTCCCCACCTCGATTACTTCTTATTCTTTTGAGTTATTGTCCAGTTTGTCGCAAAGCTTCGGCCCTGAACTCCTTGAACTTTTCGAATGCTTCGTCTTTAGCCTTCAGCAAGTAGACGAACGCATACTTTGAGAAGTCATCGATGAAAGTTATGAAATACTTCATCCCGGCCTTTGTAGAGAATTGTTTGAAGTCACAGATATCGGAGTGTACCAAATCCAGATGATCTGTACTTCTATAAACCCGAGGAAAGGGTTTCCTTGTGATCTTCGTTTGAGCACAAACTTTACATTTCTCTACCTTACCCCCACACTTGGAGATAAGTCCTAGACTAGACATTCTGTTTATTCGTTTACAATGAATATGTCCTAGTCCATTATGCCACAACTCAAAAGTATAAGCAGAAGGAGTGATTGCATTAATTACATTGGACTGATTTACAAGCTAAATTTTGAACACTCCTTCGGTATAAAAAGCTTTCCCGAAATATGTTCCCTTAATAGACATCACCATCTGGCCAGCATTGATGTCCATCCTGAGGCCTGCGTTGCAGAGTAGGCCTCCTGGGATCAGGTTCTTGGCGATAGCAGGTACGTGCTTCATGCCTTGAAGCGTCAGAGACTTGCTAGAAGTCAGCTTCAATACCACCGTCCCAATCCCGAGCACTTCAGCTTGTGCCTGGTTCGCCACCATAACCACTTCAGAAGTAGGTGTGTAGGTGGTGAACCACTCCTTGCTGGAGCAGACATGGCAGGTGGCTCCAATGTCTATCCACCGGTCAGAGTCAGTCCCTATCGCATCAACCTGCACAATCATAGCAACAACGTCAGTGATCACATATACCTTGCTAGGCTCTCCTTGCTCTGATTGCTTGGTCTTTACTTTGCATTCACTCTTGAAGTGGTCCTTCTTGCCACACTTGAAGCAAGCCAAATGAGACTTTGACTTCTTTTGCTTGAAAGAAGTTTTATTGACTTTCAGATTGTCAGGGTCCTTCTTCTTGTTGTGGGAAGCCGCCTGCTTTTTTCTTGGTTCCTTGGTATGAACCATATTGGCGTTAGCCAATTGCTTGGACAGTGCGTCCACTTTCAGTTGAGCCCGCATCTGGTCCTCAACATAAATTTCCTACAAGAGATCTTCAAGGCTGATCTCAAGCTTCTTCCTATGCATGTTTGCATAGAACTTGCTCCACCCAGCGGGAAGCTTCGAGATAATCCCTCCAACAACAAACTTGTCAGGGAGGGGCATCGCCTCGTCTTCCAGCTTCTGTCGCAGCTTCAGGAATTCTTTCACCTGCGGCAGCATGGACTTCTCATCCTCAAAGAGCCATTTGTGATATTTTTCAACCACAAATATCTTACTCCTGTTTTTGTCTTCTTCATACAGTTTCTCCAGAGACTCCCATATGTCTCTGGCAATAGTCTTCTTACTGTAGGATTCTGCTAGGGAATCCTTCATAGCATTCAGGATAAGCAGCCTGCAAATGCTATTCTCCCTTCTCTACTTGGCCTGAAGTTTAGTAGCCGCAGTGATTGCGGCAGCAGATCCAGTATCTGGAACAGTAGGTTCCTCTTCAAGAAGCACGTGATCAACGTCTCTGAGTTGAAGAGTGAGATAAACCTTCCTCTTCCAGACATGATAATGCTCTCCATCAAACTTTTCTAACTTACAAAAGTCAGTATTAAGGAGTGAAGCATTAAAATTTTCCTTCGTAGAGTATAGCTTTGAGATTGTTAGTGCCGGGGCACAATTTTTTCGATAGAAAACTGATAAGATGAAACAATTGTAAAAATAATGTTCCAACGCAACACTTCAAGGAAGGTTGCGCAAGTTTAACGAAGATCTAAAAAGATCTCGTTATTGCCGCATACGATATTACGAGAATCTAAAAAGATTTTGTAATCCACATCAGCGAAGAAGATGACAGGCGATTGATGGATGAATATCTTGCTGGGGTGAATGATCACCAATGCTCAAAGCTATATTCGCCCCACACGATTAGCTTCCAGGAACCAGCAAGTTCGTTGGAGAACTTTGGAACACTCATGCTCTTCTTACTCCTCGGATCGTACACGGACTCCCGTGTAAAAGCAATGCTGGTGCAACACTTCTCTTCTCTCTCAAGACTTTCTGTTTACTTGTGTTAAAAAACACTTGTAAACTTTCGTAACTCTCTGTATATGCCTGTATTCCTGCCTGTGAGAGAGAAGAGACCTTTTATAGGCCCGAGTAGCAACTGTCCGGTTAGCACAACATTCGGGACGTGGTAAAAACTACTCCGAACATGCAGTAACCGCTCAGATCATGCACAGACACGATCTGAAACAAGTTGCGCACCTCGCGCACCCCGCACGCCTTGTACACCACGCGCTGAACGCGCACTGAGCCACCTGCGCCACCTGCGTGCCCTGCGCGCCAACAAAATGCCACATTACGCCACATTACGCCTCATGAGCCCATGAGCCCGAGTCCGAGTCCGAGTCGCTAAGCAATGGAAATAAATTTCCCAAGAACAAAAAACATGAATGCTTTCAATTGTTGATTTAGCCTTTTTTTCATTAGAAAAAAATCCAACATGGCACACCCATGTGCACCTCCACACCACATGTGCATCTCTAAAAGAACATAGCTAATACATAGAGATACAACTCTTTTGGCCTAGCCGATATGGGACTAAAGTTCCAAAGTAAAAAGGCCAAAACCCAACACCTCCCACCTCCTAAAGCTTGACACTGAATTTGAGGTTGAATTAGTTGATGGAAGAGTTCAATCTTCAATACAGAAAATGCAGCTCCATTTAGGAAATTCAATCTGAAAGAATATCAGGATGGAAATGATTATTATCAATAATTTAAGGGAGAAGAACCACTCTATGCACCATTTATGGAAGAACGCCCTCCTTTTACGTATGCGCAAATATAGATTGAAAGTGATTCTAATTATAAAAAGATAAAAGGTGAGAAGAACCAACTCTATACACGAATGTAAAATAAACAACAGTTTAGAGGTATTTAGAAAATAAATTAACAATCTCGTTATTCGTGACATTAATGATGAAATATTATTCATCAAAAAAACATGCGTCGCTAAGTATTTATTTACAACTCTCTTTATATCAAAGACGTATAATATTAACCATCGAAGGATTTCAATAGTATGTAAATATCCATGGCTTATTCATTCTTGTATGGCAAAATCCAGTAATACCATCTACATGCAAAATAGGTGCTGCCAAGATAGTCAAATCAAGGGGGGGTGTTAGACGAAGTTTTGTAAATTGTAAAATTATTTATGAAAAAAATAAAAAGTTCAGATACAATTATTTACACCACGAAGCTTACATTTTTTTTCATGCATTTTCGTCATTATTAAGGGATTCACGAAGAAAAAAAAAAGTGGGTGCGGATAGAATTTCCCATTGAGGAAACCAAAAGGGGACGTTTGGTACGTGGTATTTTTTTATTTCCAGAAAAAATTTATGGTGGGAATCTATTACCATGTTGTTTGGAATATAAAAAATTTATTCCCGAAAATTAGAAATACCCGGATAAATAGTTTACCCATAAAATATAGAAATTATATCCCTTAATAATAGGTGGGTATTTTTCTTTTGTCCGGACAAAAAAAAAAAAATTGTTTAAACTTTTTTCTACTTTTTTGATCATTTTTGAAACCTTTTTTTTTCGTTTTTTGTCTTTTTTTTTTTTTTCTTTTTTGTCTTTTTTTTTGTTTTGTTTGTCATTTTTTGTTGCTTTTTGGTCATTTTTGTCATTTTTATCGATTTTTTGTTATTTTTTGTCATTTTATGTCGTTTTTTATCTTTTTTGTTATTTTTGTTGTTTTTTTTTATTTTTTGTCGTTTTTATCCGTTTTTGCCATTTTTGGTTGTTTTTGTCGGTTTTTAGTAGTTTTTCTCCATTTTTTGTCTTTTTTGTTTCTTTTTGTCATTTTTTGTCGTTTTTGTCTCTTTTTTGTCGTTTTTATCGTTTTTGTATTTTTTTGTTGTTTTTTGTCGCTTTTTACCGATTTTTACCAGTTTTTGTCGTTTTTGTTGTTTTTTGTCGTTTTTGTTGTTTTTTGTCGTTTTTCGTCTCTTTTTGTCACTCTTTTTTGTCCTTTTTTTTTACCGATTTTTGTCGTTTTTGTAGTAGTTTTTTTATCGTTTTTTGGTAAATTCTTTTTATTTTTTTCCTTTTTTGTCCTTTTGTGTTTTTTGTCGTCTTTTGTCGTTTTTGGTCGTCATTTTTTCTTTTTGTCGTTTTTTGTCGCTTTTGTTATTTTTTTTTTTTGTTTTTTTTTTGTCGTTTTTGTCGGATTTTTTAATCGTTTTTTGTTGTTTTTTGGAATTTTTTGTCGTCTTTTCTTTTTCATTTTTGTCGTTTTGGTCCATTTTTTTGACCTTTTAGTCTTTTTATTTTTATTTTTTTATTTTTGTCGGATTTTTTTCGTTTTTGATTTTTTTTTTCCGTTTTTTATCTCTTCTTTTTTCGTTTTTACTTTTTTTCCTTTCCTTTTTTTGACCTTTTTTTTGGTTTTTTTTTTTTTCATTTTTTAGTTTTTTTATCATTTTTATTTTTTTCCGGGAATGTTTATATAGTCACAAAACATGGGAATGTAATTTTCCAGAAAATTTTATTCCTTGGAATTTGATTTCCGGAAATATAGAATTTTCGACTATATAGTATTCCGCATACATTACTGACAAAAAAGAAGAAAGAAATTTCTTGTATTAACACAAGAGATTTAAAGCCTATTATCTAGCTTCAAAATTATGTGAATGAAGTAAACCTAAGAGATTTTACTAGCTAAAATATTGCACTTGCAGTATCCGAATAACTTTATTAGATTACAAACTCAATTTTATTACGATTATGATTACGATTACAATTATATTACAATGAACTGACCGTGCCCATGTCTAGTAAGAATAGGTATTGAGGAAATAAAATTGACTCGAGAGTTAACTTGGACCCCATTTAAAGAGGGCTAAAGTTATATATAGGAAATCAAATTTGAGGATATATCAAATTGTCTCTTGAATCAGCCATACGCTATGGATGAAAGTGTGAGGGCACCTTTTTATAGAACATCATAGTTTTGGAGAGTTTGAATTGATCATCGATTGATTGACCATATAACTTTGATGCAAACTAACTGTGAGGGTTCATGTTGACTCGATCGAGGTGTCACATGTGAATCAGTTTTTTAGAGTGTGTATTCTGATGCAAACTAGTTTGTGAGAGTCTATATTGACTCAGTCAATCGGTTATATTGTAAGCGTCAGATGTGTCTACTTGAAACCATAGAATATCATAGATTGGATAAAACGAATCCATTGTTAACATATTCCGCATCTCGTTTTCTTTTTTTAAAAAAATTTTGACTTACCTCCCACTTGATTTACCATATTTCAGGGTGTACTTCACAGTTTTACAAACTCATTCCCCTCTCCTTTAATCACTCCTCACCATTCTCTTTCATTCACAAAAATAAATAAAAACTCACCACCACCATCATTCCCACAACCACCAGCACTCTCTCTCTCACTCCCTTTCCCTTTTCCCTCAATTTTCCACCGCCCCGTGCCCGTCGGCTCGCCCCGGCCGGCTGACCGCCCGCGCGTTCGCCTCCCGACCGCGCCCTGCCTCGTCCGATCCGACGCCCCGACGATTTCGCTCGGCCCCGAGCCTCCGTCCCGACCGCTCGGCTTCGCCGAGCTCTGTCCCGGCCAGCGCCTCACCGCGCGGCTCTCCGCGTCGTCGATCCCGCGACCCCCGCCAGGCCGCCAGCGGCCGTCCGCCCTAGCCGCCCCCGTGCCGGACCGTCTCCCCCGTCCGCAGCGAGTCGCCCATCCGCGTCCGCCAGACCCTCGGGCCCCGATCCACGCTTTCCAGCGCTGCCCCGAGACGTGCCCCGTGCCGTGCACGGCCATCGCCGTCGTTTCCGATTTCGTCGAGACGCTGTCCAGAGATCACGTTGCTTTCCCGCGCTTTCCAGCGCTGTCCCGAGCCGATCCCGCTGTCCGCGCAGATTCTTTTCCCTATTTTTCTTGCATCTGAGAGCTCTAGCCGAGCAACTGAGATATAATTTCGTGTCCCTGTGTCCCTCCCGTAGTTAGTCGGTGATGACGCGGTCCCGACCCCGATGCGGGGATCGGTTTTACTAGTTGCGCTAGGGGATACTTCTTCCGAGTTCGGCTCGGACTAGTTCTGTGGATTATTTCTAGTTAGTATGCTTGGCTAATATTTTCCTTTGGGTTAGTGATTATTATTTGGTTTCGGATTTAGTTCTGTGGATTGATTCTTTATGAATGGTTTTCATTTTGTGTGTGTGAGTGCTGTGGATTAATTCTTAAGAGTGGTTCTCATTTCATATGTTGTGGGTTATTGTTTCCTTAGTTTGGGATATTTATTTTGTATTTGGATCAGTATCGCCTCGTGACTAGGTTGTCCTAGTTTCAGAGGAGGTGCTGTCCAAATTTTCAGTAAAATCTTTCAAATTATTATTATTAATTAAGTTCATTAAATTAAAACCTGTTTTCATACCCGGTCTTTGCAAATGATTTCCAAAATTGGTTTTGTTGGTTTGGTTTTGTGGATTTTGTGAGTTTCGTATCCCCTGTTAGGCGACGACCGTATCGGTCGGATGAGCCTCAGCGAAACGCAAACGCTACAGGACTTCCTGTACGTTGAGGCGTAAGCCAGCAACGTGAGATTTGCATGACCAAGTCTGAGACGCCTATTTTCTATAATTTATATTTAAAATATATTATGTTTTATTTTTAGAACTTGTTACTGGTTTTAGTATCTTGGGTGCAGGGCGTCGGGCTTCTATTTGGACCGCTTCACGGCACTCAGAGCTTGCCTCAGCATTTAAATTAAATTAATTAAATTGTTGTAAGGGCATAAGTCCAGTTTTTCTTTGTTTTTCTATGGCCCTGTGTCACGACCCGTACCCGCTTTTTCGGATACGAGACGTGTCCAAGCCAGCCTACGCCGCAGAGTCGACGGTAGAACGCTGTCATGGCTAAGATGTTCAAAATCACAAAAGAATAATATTTATTGCTCATTCACATTTCTAATATTTATTACAACATTTATATTTAAAGAAAATACAAAGTTCTGAAAATGATACAACCACTATCTATCTCTAGGTTTCTGTCTGCAAGTACACCCGAATCTGCCATTGCTAAAGAAGCCACAGCTAACCTGAAAAATGTTGGTTTCCAGTCAGGAATGGAACAAATACACAAATCGACGACAATGCGAAAACACAATAGAATTAACAAGACATGAAAATAACATATGAGATATGAAAGCTAGAAAGTACTGGTGACATGGCACAGTGGAGAAGACAAAGAAAACAAATAAAATACAACTACCTATGTGGTGTGAAATATCCGTTTCGATATGTGAACGGCTAGGGGGTAAATCCGGCACACTGCCCGTGTCGTATGCAGCTGTTATCAGACAAGAATAGACATTTTAGGAATATTTCTGGGTAGTCCACATGTCTACTAAGATATTTTTTCTCCCGACTACTCCGTGTGACGAGCGTGTCAACAAGCAGCAAGATATATGTATAAACATGAAATGAGAAGACTACTATGAATCGAAAGCAATCAGAAAGCGCACTTGCCTGAGGTCCTTAGCTGGAGAAACCGATAGTACAACCACATCAGATGAGTCACTAAAGTCAACACATACAAAAAATCTCCAGATGCTGAAATAAATATTATGAACATTTTCAGAATAGTTAAATTTGCTAGGATTGCCTGTCCTTAAGTCCAATTCTGGACACAGTAGCAAAACGGTAATTTCGGGTTAAAACAGTGTCCACCGTTTGACCTGCTTTGCACCGAAAAGCGTGCCAGAGCCAACGGTCTCTAAAGTCGTTAAACTATATGTCAACATGTTCGGTTTTCCGATACGAATCCAACCGTATGTCCAAAGTTAGATTTTGGCGGGCCGTGCACAAAATTGCCCGTTGAGTCGGACCGTGGGGCCGGCGAAACGGCGATCCGATCAACTGTCTCAGAATTGGACAAAACTTGGCATATAGGACCAGAAAAATAATATGGTCCTGTTGGCGCAAGTTTCGTCTCGATCTGACGAGCGGGCACAAAGTAATTTAGAAATTTACACAGAGGTCGATACGGTGAATTTCGACGGATACGTATCAAATTCGTCGCCAACACGCGACCACGTCGCCCGGTTTGGCAGGACGCACGTTGTATCGGAGTGTTTTTCATTAAATTTAGTTTTGGAAAAACATATTTTTCTCAGTTTTTAACAACATATATCTTTCTGAAATCTTGATGAAATTAGGATCTACAAAAAGGGTTTCGTAGGCCTATAGGTTGGCTTCGAGATTGTTCAATATGTTTTCTAAAATTTCTACTAGGTCGATGGAAAACTGTCCCCAAATATGGGTACGTGGATCATTCCCATGTCCTGTTTGGGGCAGTTTTTCGTTGATTTCGAGCCGATTTATCTCGAAATATACTTTGATATTATTCAAACTAATTATTGGGATTCAAAGATGGATAGGTTGTGGATGTACCTGAGGAATTAGATTACAAAATGATCCTATGTAGACATAGAAATCCCTCCGCAAAGTTGGGTTCGCGTCCTGCTATTGCTATGTGTTCCTCTCGGTGTACTGCTCGTGCGCGGCCCTGGCGCGGTGGCGGTGGCTGGCCGGCGCATCTGTGGCGGCATGAAGGGCCACATGGTCGACGCTGGTGTGGGCGGTGGCATTTGTGGATTTTCGATTTAGGGTTTCCATGTTCTGCTCTTCTCTCGATCTCCTTTGTATATACTTATATGTGTCGACCCCCTGTAAACCGAGGGGTGAGCGTTAGCTAAGCTCGGGTAGGCTGGGAAGCCACTGTGGGCCGGCTGTAATGGCTGGGTTGGGCTTTTTATCCTTTTCTTTTTCTTTTTATCTTTTTTTCTATTATGACTAATACATCTATATATATTCATATATATATATATATATATATATATATATATATATATATATATATATATATATATATATATATACACACACACACACACACACATACGCACATATATTTATATATATCCATGTATACTTATACATACACGCATATATACATATTTATTTATATCTATATACATATATTTACTTATTTATATATTTATATATACTTATATAATATACTCCATAAATTCTAAATAAAACCAAAAGCATCATTCCAATGTAGAGCCTATTTTTCTAAATATGAACATGTATATATATTACATTTATTGACAATAATAACATAACCAGTAATAATAAAATAATATTGTATAATAATATTCTCGATAATATTGATAATAAAATAATAATAATAAAAGTAACGAAGTTCAATAAATCCATAGTGGTGTGTATACCATCATGTACAGTCTAACAATCCCAAAATATACAAGGACCTATTTTATACCAATGTCATTGAATATCAACTAAATAATGATAATTTATAATATCTAATTTCGAATACTAGAAAATATTCGTTAAATCATTAAAATGAAATACAACACCCTCATACCAAATTCCCTCAACACGAATGTCCTTGGACGTGCCGCATGACTACATAGGCTTGGTCCGGTCCGGGTCCAGTCCGGACCAGTCTGGTACAATCGGATCACTTAAATGTCAAATAATAATAATAATGAATAATTAAACTATTTATAATGGTCATGTCATAACTTGGTCTGATTTTCCTAGTTAGGATATCACTATGGCTCGGCCTTCCCCTACCATGGCTAAACTCTAGTCAAAGCACGCCATTGCACTATCTGTGCCATGATTTCTAGTCGTCTTGTACTCCAACCCCTAATCATGACTAAAATTATCTACCGTAATAATTAACTAAATAATTATTTACAAAAATCAAAAAATTATCATTCGAATAAAATAATTAAAACTAAAATATTTACAAATTTTCGGGAAGGGGAGCTACAAATCTACCCACCTTAAAAATAATTTTGTCTTCGAAATTCTAATTCGTAACTATTCTTAAAATTTAAAGTCTACTATTACCTTAATCTCCTCAATTTAATTCCTTAAAATATTTTATAACCTTTCCTAGCCATTTTATAACTCCGAATACTTGAGGACTTCTACCCACCTTTGGTCACACTACTCCATCAAATCTCCTGTCGCTAAAACTTTATAATCTTCCAACTAATTACTAAAATTTCTACCAATAGATATCTACTGCATATGGCATATATAATCCTCCCTTATCTATCAAACAACCCAAAATTTAACAAGCAACAATTTTATACAAGTAGCTAAGAATTATTAATAAATTCTAATAAGCTTGGCCATTCGTCGCTCCGAAATAGAAAGGACAGGAAAATAAGGAAGAACAATCAAGAGCAAATATGAAGTTTCAAGAACGATAGAGAATATCCAATAATGCAGATAGGAAGAAAGTTTATGAACCATTGACTTGTTTGCTAGATTGGGCTACTCTAGTCTAGTCACTTGCTAAATCGAAGAACCTTTCATTTCTTAGAAGAGCATGCAATCCGTGCAATACAGAAACTCCATTCTCGAATTTCTAATCTAAACAAGATTCCAAAATAGAATGAAATTTAAGAAATCAAGATGGTGATCTTTTCCGTGGTTATTTAAACACACGAGCAAGGGTATAAGTGTATTACAAGGTCGTATCGCGAATTCCAGGTAGATGGAATAAGGGTTACGAATGAATGCACATTCTAAGAGGTGGAGCCTACATAATCGGTATAGGGACCTATTTTAATAGTTTGGTTTTATAGTCCAGATATGGTGGTATGCATGGATGGGTTTCACTGGGTCTTAATGGGTTCCCTATTGGACGTCAGTCATTGGTTGGATGAACATTGGATTTCAATCTATATTGACTGAAAAAGATCCCAATGATAAAACTATTTCTACTAGATTAGGGTAACCTAGAATAGGATTCCATCCAAGTGGTTGAGCTAGTTGTTAGTCAGGTTGGTTAGCTAGGTTTCTAAAGCCCAAAATGTGCCTTCAGTGACTTTTATGTTTAAGTAGCACATGAGGCCTCAATTGAGTGGCACACTAATGGCATGTGCGTAGTGGGCTTCGAGTAGGTCACAACCGTATATTGGGTCGCAGGAATTGAGTCAAAGTTAAGGCTCTAATGGAAGTCGGAATGTATACCAGATAGGTACTATGGTAAGGGTTATAGCTAGTCCTTTTAACCTGAAAGTCGTAGCACAAAAATAGAGTATAGGGGATGGATTTGAGTGGGACATGATATACCTAGATGAAGGTGGACTTGTCTAGATCTTGCATATGAAATTTGTTGGAAGGTAACAGCTGGTCTCGTGCTCCAAATATTAATGACACGACCGGGGACACAAAATGATCTAAATGAAAAAGTGGGAGTCCATGGGGTACTAATTATCATCCTAATGGAATTTATTCTAATCAATCGGTAATCCTTGTATATCCTAAAATTTTAAAAAGTTTACGGTCTATCCACCTTAGAAGCTAGGACACGATTTTAGGAATAATGAGGTTAGAAGAATTCCAAAGTCCGGATATTGTACATCGACTCTTGTTAATAAAGAATAAGGCACGGCGTACGGAATACGGTAGATATAAGTCAAGTCAAGGGTCGTTCCTTACTAAATAGAAAACGAGTGTGTAATATGACATATGGTTGATGAAATAGAATGATCTACCCGTCCATAGTGTACAAGAGTTATCGACAGGGTAACCAGCTCTAAGGCATATCATATGAAAAGATTTCTAGCAACTGGGTCATGAATTTCTATTTGTGTCAAACATGCCAGACTATTGTCACAAGGGTTCTAGTTAAAGCAAGCTTCAATAAATAATTAGAGGCTCACAACATTTGGTCTCTTGAGAATAGGTAGTCTCCTAGGTTGGCATTTGATCAAGGAAAAGATCCTAATCATTCTCGGACTCTAATGACTAGAAGATCATGATAGTAGGTTTAGGGTCGAAAAGAGGACGAGTAACTCAAGGCAAGGTTCCAGTCACATGGCCAGTCAATGGTAGCTACACTTGTGTATACAACTCTCATAGACATGGGAAATACTCTGTATCTATCTATCTATCAATTATGAGCTTTCGTCTTTCCAATCAGTGAAAGACAAAAACAATAAAGAGTTCAAGAGAGATGTCATCGAATACAATTACGTGATTCAAAGACGAGTGTATAATTCAAGAGGAGTTGTCAAAGCATTCGCTGATGAGATCCTAGAGACATCTATATCTCAGTCCATGTAGGTTAATCTGAGAAAAAACGAACCGAGTGTACTAAGGTTGATCAGACCGTAGTACATCGATTCTGATTAGACAATATGTTAGTAGGCGTCCCCAATAAACATATGTCTTGAATCAAGCTCGATAAGAATAAGTTTACAAAACTAGGCTGTAATAGCAGCGTTGGTCAAGGTAGTCAAAATACAAGTATGCGAGATTTTTGAAAAGAGGCACAAGTAGTTCGAGTTTAGAAAGAATCAAAACTTACCTGGTGTTCTTGCTTATACAGTCAATCCTACTATCTTCTATTCCTAAGGCCTTGGTCGAATAATGGGTTATGGACTTCTGAATTCTATACTCCAGGTAAACCTATTAGTGTCAGTCAGTTACCTCGTCAATGGATCACAAGGACCACGGAAGGCCAGGTTGGGAGACATGCTACCGAACTTACAGAACTTCCACTAGTTTTGGCTTTGGATCTTATGGTACAAACATGCATTTTTCTGTCCTCTATGGTATCCTAAACTTGTAATCACGACTGAAATCATTTTACCGAAAATTATTCCTCGCCCATATACTCCGGCCGTGGTAACCCTTGGTTCTGTGATTCAGATGTGATATGCTATCGGATACTCTACCTTATATTGACACAAGGGTATCTAAGATCTAAAGAGGTCAACGAGAACATAGTTTTAGCAATGTTCCATAGACTATGATTCTTCGAAATGATTTCAATTCTATGGGTTTTGCCTTGCCAGTGCGTTGCCGGCTGCAGTGAACCCACACTCTCCACTCTCAGGTAATTGGCGACAGTGCATTGCTGTCTAGCCATCACAGTCGTTAAATTACCCTAACTATACTCCTAAGAACTTCAAGGAGCTGTTAGAGATTCAAACTAGACTATGATAGAAAGTGTAACATCTGCCTATAAGTCTCAATCCTTAAAGTAAAAGACTGGTCGAAAGGAAATATCTGAAGACAAGTGAAGTATGAACATCCTAATCTTTATCTCATATATATTTCAAATGGCTGAGAGAAAACTTTGAACCAATCTACCTCGAGATTTGTATATGAATAGCAGAATCAGAAATTATAAATCAGTTCCTTACAGCAAAATAGAATTTAAAATAGGTAATTCTAACTCGTGATATAAGATTTATGTCTAATAAAGCAAAAAGAAAATTGAACAGTTTATCAAAATTAACGCCTTAATTCTAGGCAAGCCTAACATACCAAGCGAATAGTATATCCACATTGGATCACACTGTCATATTCAAAAGTAATAGTGTATCTATAGGGATCTAGCAAGCTATCTAAATTGCATGGCCTGTCTAATAACCTTAACTACCCAATGGCCAATTTGAACAAGGGACTCCTAGTCCTAGTTATTTTCTTAAATCAATTTAACCTAAGTTGTGAATGAGCATTTTCTAGTCACAGGCTTGCAATGGTACGACTAACTTAAGTACCATCACGAGTTCACAATCTTTTGTGAAAACTGACCTGCATGGGCTACCACAAAAACTTGTCACGATCCGCACCTGCTTTTTCGGATACGAGACGTGTCCAAGCCAGCCTACGCCGCAGAGTCGGCGGTAGAACGCTGTCACGTCCAAGATGCTCAAAATCATAAAAGAATAATATTTATTGCTCCTTCTCATTTCTAATATTTATTACAATATTTACAACATTTATATTTAAAGAAAATATAAAGTTCTGAAAATGATACAACCACTATCTATCTCTAGGTTTCTGTCTGCAAGTACACCCGAATCTCCCATTGCTAAAGAAGCCACAGCTAACCTGAAAAATATTGGTTTTCAGTCAGGAATGAAACAAATACACAAATCGACGGCAATACGAAAACACAATAGAAGTAACAAGACATGAAAATAACATATGAGATATGAAAGCTAGAAAGTACTGGTGACATGGCACAGTGGAGAAGACAAGGAAAACAAATAAAATACAACTACCTATGTGGTGTGAAATATCCGTTTCGACATGTGAACGGCTAGGGGGTAAATTTGGCACACTGCCCGTGTCGTATGCAGCTGCTATCAGACAAGAATAGACATTTTGGAAATATTTCTGGGTAGTCCACATGTCTACTAAGATATTTCTCCTCCCGACTACTCCGTGTGACGAGCGTGTCAACAAGCAGCAAGATATATGTATAAACATGAAATGAGAAGACTACTATGAATCGAAAGCAATCAGAAAGCGCACTTGCCTGAGGTCCTTAGCTGGAAAAACCGATAGTACAACCACATCAGATGAGTCACTAAAGTCAACACATACAAAAAATCTCCAGATACTGAAATAAACATTATGAACATTTTTAGAATAGTTAAATTTGCTAGGATTGCCTGTCCTTAAGTCCAATTCTGGACACAGGAGCAAAATGGTAATTTCGGGTTAAAACAGTGTCTACCGTTTGACCTGCTTTACACCGAAAAGCGTGCCAGAGCCAACGGTCTCTAAAGTCGTTAAACTATATGTCAACATGTCCGGTTTTCTGATACGAATCCAACCGTATGTCCAAAGTTGGATTCCGGCGGGCCGTGCACAAAATCGCCCGTTGAGTCGGACCGTGGGGCCGGCGAAACGGCGATCCGATCAACTGTCTCAGAATTGGACAAAACTTGGCATATAGGACCAGAAAAATGATACGGTCCTGTTGTCGCAAATTTTGTCTCGATCTGACGAGTGTGCACAAAGTAATTTAGAAATTTACTCCATAAATTCTAAATAAAACCAAAAGCATCATTCCTATGTATAGCCTATTTTTATAAATATGAACATGTATATACATAACATTTATTGACAATAATAATATAACCAATAATAATAAAATAATATTGTATAATAATATTCTTGATAATATTGATAATAAAATAATAATAATAGTAATGAAGTTCAATAAATCCATAATGGTGTGTATACCATCATGTACAGTCAAACAATCCCAAAATGTACAATGACCTATTTTATACCAATGTTATTGAATATCAACTAAATAACGATAATTTATAATATCTAATTTCAAATACTAGAAAATATTCGTTAAATCATTAAAATGAAATACAACACCCTCATACCAAATTCCCTCAACACGAATGTCCTTGGACGTGCCGCATGACTACATGGGCTTGGTCCGGGCCGGGTCCAGTCTGGACCAGTCTGGTACAACCGGATCACTTAAATGTCAAATAATAATAATAATAAATAATTAAACTATTTATAATGGTCATGTCATAACTTGGTCTGGTTTTCCTAGTTAGGACATCACTATGGCTCGACTTTCCCCTACCATGGCTAAACTCTAGTCAAAGCACGCTACTGCACTATCCGTGCCATGATTCCTAGTCGTCATGTACTCCAACCCCTAATCATGACTAAAATTATCTACCGTAATAATTAACTAAATAATTATTTTCAAAAATCTAAAAATCACCATTCGAATAAAATAATTAAAAATAAAATATTTCCAAATTTTCGGAAAGGGGAGCTATACCCTGTATTTGTGTAGTTTAGGATTTTTTGTTCTTTTTGGTTGCTGCTTTGCGTAATTAGATGCGTACTTAAAATACGTATTAGTTTTATATGAAAAAATATTAGAGTTTTCTCACTTCTATATAAAAAGGATAAAATTCAAGTTTGTGTTATTTAAACAAATTTACATTTTTCTCATTAAAAGAAAAACCTAATTTTATGTATATAATATTAAAGTACAAAGTTTTGTTAAATGAATTGGAAAATACGATCTTTACCCAATAAATAAATAAATCGGTTCCTTTTTCGTTAATTGATAATTGTATCCTGTGACGGTAGAGTAGGTTGATAGCTTAATTAAATAACTTAAAAACTGGACTAGCACCTGTTTCTAGAAATTGCAACTAGCACACCTAAAAATGGTTTTCTCTATGGTTCTAAGTCAGGGTTCTCAACTGTAGGATTTCGAGGACGTACTTGACTTCCTCCCTGGTACCGACATCCTGTTCCAGTCATTAAACAAAGGCAAGTTACGGTTATGCTATCTTATATTTTAATTAGTGTCACCCCCAGTTTCCATAAATAGAGATATTTTGGTAATTTTCCACTTTAAAATTATTTTGGAATTATTTATTTATTTATGGTATTATTTTGGGGTTATTTGAGTCGGGTTCGAATTTTAACTCATTCCGACTTGTATCGGAGACCCGGGATAGTGTTGACTCTAGCGGGCCCACACACTAGTTAGCCATAGCTCACATGTTAGTTATTTAGTTAGTGACTAGGCTAAATTATTTGGTTAGGATTAATTAGATTAGAGTGTGTTGGAATGACCAAACTAGCCCCGACTTAGAACCCCTTTCCATGCATTAACTAATAGATTAGAGAGAGGGGGCTTTTTAGGCTTTTCCTAATAGTACAAAACTACCCCATGGCCGGCCACATTAGAGAGGATAGGATTAGCCACTCATCATTATCCACTCTTACATTCTCTCTCTTGTTCTTCCCCAATTTGTTTTAGAGAGCAATCCCTAAAAATTTCTCCACCAAATCCTTCCATTTTCTCACCCAATCTCTTTCCTTCCTTCTTCATTCAAGCCAAGGAGGGAGCTACCCAAGTTTGAGAGGATTCGGAGCTTGTCCGTGTCCGTTTGGGATTCCTACGTGTCGGTGGCGTATCGGGAGGCATTTTCTTCGATTCGAGTCACCGGGAGGTATAAATCCCTTTCTCCTTCTCATTTCTCTCACGCATTAGGATGGTTTTGACCCATAGGAATGATCCCCATGGTTTTGTCTCCATTTGTGTCTATTTCGTGTCTATTTGGACACTTGTAGAGGTATCCTATGTGTAGGATCGTGTCCCAATAGGAAAACCCCTATTTGGACACATGTGGAATTATTTGTGTATTGATTTAATGTTGTTCTAACTTTTATTCCAGATTTTCTATGTGTTTAGGAATGAGTTTTCCAATGTATCATATTGTATCATATTATCTAATATCTATATGTATATATATGGTGATATATATATATATATATATATATATATATATATATATATATATATTATGGCTTATATATATATATATGTGGATATGTATCATGGTGTGTGTGGTGTGATACTTGTGTTTGAATGGGGTATGGAGTGGTCGGCCAAGTGATGGAATGGGTGGGTGTTTGTGTTAGTAGAGAGTGTGTGTAGGTGAGGTGTTTGAGTGTGGGTACTAGAAAGATGTGGAGAGTGGTGAGTAGAGTGAAAAGGATGGGGGGACCACCTTCACAGGTGCTGCCAACAGCAGCACCTTGCTGCTATTTCAGTCCCCTTGGACTGTCCCCACAGTCCAGATTTTATACCCCCTTGCTGCCTTCATTCAGTCCCTTAGAACCACACTTGGCAGTCCACATAACAGTCCATCAACCTACCACTTTGCTGTCCATGTTTAGCCCCTTGACACCACCACCAATACCACTTCATTCAGCCCTTTGCACCCCCCACATTTCAGTCCAGATTTTACATCCCTTGGCTGTCCCTTGTAGCCACTTAACAGTCCCCTTAAACCACCTATATGGCAGTCCCATATACCTGTCATTACACCCCTGTTTAACCCCACTTTGCTGTCCCTTAACAGCCTATAGATGGTTGTCCATGTATCCCATATGGCTGCCACTTAGCTCCACATTATAGTCCCCATTTTCTGTCCTAAAACCAGTCCCTATACCACTCTAAATCAGTCCAGATTTCAAGCCATGATGGTTGTCCATTTACACCGCATATTCAGTCCAGTTTTGACCATCTAATGGCTGTTCTTTTGTACCCCTTTGAACAGCCCTATAGCCCCTTAATACCACCCAAAATCAGTCCTAAAACATTACAAAACCTGTCCACAATTTTAGCTTGTGTGTGTGTATTTATGTTTGTGAGTGTGAGAGTTAGTGTGTGAGCCTAAGTGTAGTTAGTAGCCTATAGGTGTGAGACTCGTCTCACAGTATCGGTATTTATATACGGATACGTATTTTGTAGTGTATTTCGTATTTTCTTGATTTTCGTAATGCTTTAAATTTTCCTAACTTATAGATTTTCTTCTTGGCCGGCATACCGCCAGTATACCGGAGTATACCGACGGCATACCGTCCAGACAGATTTTTTATATTTTAGATATTTTCGATTTCAGATATTTTCATGAATAGTGTTTCCGATATTTTCATGAATAGTATTTTAGATATTTTGATGAATAGTGTTTAGATATTTTCATGAATAGTGTAGATGTACCCTATTACCCATTGGATATTTGGTTTTGTTTCAATGGTTAGGATTGACCTAGATTTTCACATGGATCATGATCCAACGGCTAAGATTAATTCCCCCTTCTATATATACCATTTCACTTTCTCTCTCCTCTCTCTTTTCATTCTCTTCACTCTCTCTTCATTTCTTCTTTCCTTCTCTCCCCCTTGGAGCTTGCCAAGAGCATGGCCTTGAGGCCTTGGGTGTAGTGTCTAACCCCCCTAGGAGGAGGAGTAGAAGATTAGGCTTGGAGCTTAACCTAGGCAAGTACATCTTGCCAAATCGATGAACCATATTGTTTTATTGTCATTTTTGTTTTCCTTGGTATTAAATGCTTAGAATTTTTCCAAACTCATTTTGTTAAATATGTTTTCCTTATGATTCTCGTATATATGCATGTTTTCCAAAATTGGTTTAAACAAGGTTTTGATTTTCTGTTAAAACCCAATATGGACTTAGTAGAAAACTTGGTATCAAGAGTGATACTAGTGTTACCATCATGTATCTTGATCACATATACATATATGAGGCCCTCACCTAGTTTGTATATCATGGATTTTGAGTTTGGTGGCAATCCGAACTCGTTTCGGTGTTCCGAGAACCTCTATTTTGGAGTATTTTGAGGTATTGATCTATCAAATGTTTTGATTTGTGAAAACTAATGCTCCCATGTTGTAGGAAATTCAATTCTATGCAATTTTGACTTTTGAAAATCCGAATTTCGATTTAAAACGAAGTTTTTATGGCCGAAACAAGTTTTGAGTTTTCAAAAATCAACTTTCTGTGACAATCCGGAAAATCCGTCGGATATCCGCGGAAAATCCGTCGGAAATCCGAACTTGCACCACAAAACTTGCTGTTTCAATCCGGAAAATCCGCCGAAAATTCGCTATAATCCGCCGGATAATCCGGTTAGGCTATTTTTGTCTGTTTTTGCCCGTTTCTGCCCGTTTTTGTCCGTTTTTGATATTTTCTTCGATTGTAATATTTTCTTAACATGATTAGATGATCTTGTATAGTTAGAAAATGATTGTACATCCTATATACACTTGACACTAGCACATGTTCAATCTTTTTCTATAAAATGTACTTAGCTTTAATTATTGTTTCCCACATGCCATGATATGTCTTTGATAGATTCTTTCTTACAAGCTATGATAATTGTTACATGTCTTCCTTGCTTACATGATAGTGGCCCGTCGTGGCGCACTCTTCTTACATGTCTTCTTGCTTACATGATAGTGACCCGTCGTGGTGCACTCTAGTACATGTCTTTCTTTGCTTACATGATAGTGGCCTGTCATGGCGCACTCCCTATAGTGGCTCATCGTAGCGCACTCCTGGCTTCTTGTCTGTTATACTTTTCTTGTTGTGGCTTGTTATGGTGCACAATCTTGCTTGTCTTGTCCAGTCTTGCATGTCTCATGTCTAGGATAGATTCTGCGGAATGCCACACCCGGAATCCAACAAGAAAATGTTAAGGACTAAACAACTAGCTTGATTACTTAGATCATTGAGAATTTCCCAGTAACCTGTTGCCCCTTTGGTCTTGGCATTATATATATATACATGGGATTTGGAGCTATCTGTCATGATGAGCACACTTCCAGCGTACCGTCGAGTGTTGCACTACTATAGGGTACATTTGTCTCCCGGGCGATGTACCCACCACTATAGGATACATTTGTCTCCCGGGCGATGTATCCACTATTACCATTGGCTTGGACCATTCAGGTAGTAGCAGGCAGGAGCTGGACTTGGAATTCTCAAACTTGCATTTGTTAGTAACTAGGATTGTGATAACCCTAGTTAGCTAATGTATAAAGCCGTACTCATTGCTTGGCCGTGACTATTGTATGGAGTCCAGTCTAGTCTAGTTTATCTAGGCAGTGTCCGGATTTGTTTATTTTCAGTACATCCTTGTTTATGCTTTACTTTTGCCGGTAAATGATTAGATACTAAAGTTCTGTTCAGGAGAAGGGTTACAACCCCGGTCCTTGTTTGGTTTACGGGTTGTAACTTGGGTTCCAGAATAGTTCCTAAGTCATCTAATCGTTTGTCGTTCTATATAGACATGACATGCTCACATGCTCCAGTTACATGACATGCTTACATGCTCCAATTACATGACATGCTCACATGCTCTAGTTACATGATATGCTCACATGCTCCAGTTATAAAATATGCTCACATGTTCTAGTTTCCTTAACATGCTCTACAAGACAAGTTAACAAGTTTTCTTTAAATGCCTTACATGACAAGTTTCCTTTAAAATGCTCACATGACAGGTTTACAAATGATGTCTTCCTTTACATATCTACAGTTAACTCTATATGACATGTTGTTTGTTTATTGTCTCTCATCGGGATAAGTGCATTGGTAGTGCACAAGTCTCGATTAGCTTTACCTTTATGTCTCTATCCGTTGCTTGTTAGAATTAGATTGGTTTTAGTTCATAGTTTGGCTTCCTTTGTGGTACTTGCTATTGGGGGTCTGACCCCACTGGTTTTGCATTGACCAGATCTGATAGAGGAGCCCGAAGGATCTTCCGTACCTTCCACTCGTTGGTGATTATCCAGAGCACCAGAGTACCTTAGTGGGTTTTCTTTTTCATTCTCCCACTAGTTATGTACATTATTCTTTTTGGCGTTTAGCCTCCGAGCACGTGTTTAGCTCGTGTTTTGGACTTGACATTTAGCCTACGGGCCAGAACATGATTTGCGTATTCTAGACTATAGCTAGAGCTTATCATGTATGACTATTACTCTTACTAGTCTTCACTCTGTATTACTAGCTTCATGATCATTGATATATGATAGTTTGGGACGCTTTACTATTTTATATTCCAGTTGATCTTACTTCTTGTACATTGTTTACTGTCTGTGATTGAGATACCTAGGATTGTTTGACCTAGGATCGACTGTTGGCTTGTAGTAGTAACCCCCATCTATACAGCTTATACGTTATTTCGGAGTACTGGAGTACTTTGGTATACGTAGCTGGCCTGGTCCGTCCCTACTTGCCAGTATTCTGGTTCTGGGGTGTGACATAGGTTTTAGTGGTGGCCCACACAGGTCTGATTTATCAGATATGTGGGGGTTACTGATGTTTAGATATCTCAGTCACAATTCTTCTTTATTGATATCCTTCGTGTTATTCTATATCTCTGATCCATTGACCTGATATCTGCCTTGATCGTTGATCATTCATGTTCTCTCGATTTAATCCTTGTGTCCTTTAACTTTCAAGGATACTGTTCTTCATCCTTCTGATCATCTTGTTTGGGTTTTGCCGATTGTAGTAAGCAATCTTCTGTTAGGCCAGTTATGGAGGATCAGTCTTAGCATTCAGGGACAGAGTTCAGAGATGACCCGAGGGCAGATGTGTCAGTTCAGCCAGATCAGCCAGCAGGGTTATTCCTGCCAGAGTCCAGCTTCATGGGCTACCCCGACAGTCCGGCAGTATATGGCTCAGGTACCATTTCAGCAGCAGCCGGTTAGAGCAACAGTTCCGAGGCATGGGCAGGCAGAGTTTAGTATGTCAGAGCAGGTTTTGGCCGAGGATGGTCATGTGGTAGGTATTGTCCTATTCTTCTTCCACTCTTATTTATCTCTTGGGTTACGCATATTTGGCAAGTTTTTCGTCCCACTCTTCTGTCTTCGTAGTCGAGGCATGTGATAACTTCATTGGTATCGACTACGAAGATACGTCCTGGGTAGAGTCATGTCTTGGATTAAGTCATTGGTACCGGCTTATTTTGAGAATTGACTTTTACCTAAGTTGTGGAGTCAGCGTAGGCCTGCTCCTACTCAACTGACTCAGGAGACATATTTATTCATATGCCTCCATCCCTTCTTGATTATAGTTGTGTTACTGCTTACGCATTTACTTATATTACTGTTGTCTTTATCTTACCAACATGCCATGCTTTGTTTTGATTGACATAATTTTTCAGCTCTTTGGTTTGGTTTTCATGCTTGACTAGATTTAGGAAATTCTGAGGACGGAATTTATTTTTAAGTTGTGGAGAGTTGTGAGACTCGTCTCACAGTATCGGTATTTATATACGGATACGTATTTTGTAGTGTATTTCGTATTTTCTTGATTTTCGTAATGCTTTAAATTTTCCTAACTTATAGATTTTCTTCTTGGCCGGCATACCGCCAGTATACCGGAGTATACCGACGGCATACCGTCCAGACAGATTTTTCATATTTTAGATATTTCGATTTCAGATATTTTTATGAATAGTGTTTCCGATATTTTCATGAATAGTATTTTAGATATTTTGATGAATAGTATTTAGATATTTTCATGAATAGTGTAGATTTACCCTATTACCCATTGGATATTTGGTTTTGTTTCAATGGTTAGGATTGACCTAGATTTTCACATGGATCATGATCCAACGGCTAAGATTAATTCCCCCTTCTATATATACCATTTCACTTTCTCTCTCCTCTCTCTTTTCATTCTCTTCACTCTCTCTTCATTTCTTCTTTCCTTCTCTCCCCCTTGGAGCTTGCCAAGAGCTTGGCCTTGAGGCCTTGGGTGTAGTGTCTAACCCCCTAGGAGGAGGAGTAGAAGATTAGGCTTGGAGCTTAACCTAGGCAAGTACATCTTGCCAAATCGATGAACCATATTGTTTTATTGTCATTTTTGTTTTCCTTGGTATTAAATGCTTAGAATTTTTCCAAACTCATTTTGTTAAATATGTTTTCCTTATGATTCTCGTATATATGCATGTTTTCCAAAATTGGTTTAAACAAGGTTTTAATTTTCTGTTAAAACCCAATATGGACTTAGTAGAAAACTTGGTATCAAGAGTGATACTAGTGTTACCATCATGTATCTTGATCACATATACATATATGAGGCCCTCACCTAGTTTGTATATCATAGATTTTGAGTTTGGTGGCAATCGGAACTCGTTTCGGTGTTCCGAGAACCTCTATTTTAGAGTATTTTGAGGTATTGATCTATCAAATGTTTTGATTTGTGAAAACTAATGCTCCCATGTTGTAGGAAATTCAATTCTATGCAATTTTGACTTTTGAAAATCCGAATTTCGATTTAAAACGAAGTTTTTATGGCCGAAACAAGTTTTGAGTTTTCAAAAATCAACTTTCTGTGACAATCCGGAAAATCCGTCGGAAATCCGCGGAAATCCGTCGGAAAATCCGAACTTGCACCACAAAACTTGTTGTTTCAACCCGGAAAATCCGCCGGAAATCCGCTATAATCCGCCGGATAATCCGGTTAGGCTATTTTTGTCTGTTTTTGCCCGTTTCTGCCCGTTTTTGTCCGTTTTTGATATTTTCTTCGATTGTAATGTTTTCTTAACATGATTAGATGATCTTGTATAGTTAGAAAATAATTGTACATCCTATATACACTTGACACTAGCACATGTTCAATCTTTTTCTATGAAATGTACTTAGCTTTAATTATTGTTTCCCACATGCCATGATATGTCTTTGATAGATTCTTTCTTACAAGCTATGATAATTGTTACATGTCTTCCTTGCTTACATGATAGTGGCCCGTCGTGGCGCACTCTTCTTACATGTCTTCTTGCTTACATGATAGTGACCCGTCGTGGTGCACTCTAGTACATGTCTTTCTTTGCTTACATGATAGTGGCCTGTCATGGCGCACTCCCTATAGTGGCTCGTCGTAGCGCACTCCTGGCTTCTTGTCTGTTATACTTTTCTTGTTGTGGCTTGTTATGGTGCACAATCTTGCTTGTCTTGTCCAGTCTTGCATGTCTCATGTCTAGGATGGATTCTGCGGAATGCCACACCCGGAATCCAACAAGAAAATGTTAAGGACTAAACAACTAGCTTGATTACTTAGATCATTGAGAATTTCCCAGTAACCTGTTGCCCCTTTGGTCTTGGCATTATATATATATACATGGGATTTGGAGCTATCTGTCATGATGAGCACACTTCCAGCGCACCGTCGAGTGTTGCACTACTATAGGGTACATTTGTCTCCCGGGCGATGTACCCACCACTATAGGATACATTTGTCTCCCGGGCGATGTATCCACTATTACCATTGGCTTGGACCATTCAGGTAGTAGCAGGCAGGAGCTGGACTTGGAATTCTCAGACTTGCATTTGTTAGTAACTAGGATTGTGATAACCCTAGTTAGCTAATGTATAAAGCCGTACTCATTGCTTGGCCGTGACTATTGTATGGAGTCCAGTCTAGTCTAGTTTATCTAGGCAGTGTCCGAATTTGTTTATTTTCAGTACATCCTTGTTTATGCTTTACTTTTGCCGGTAAATGATTAGATACTAAAGTTCTGTTCAGGAGAAGGGTTACAACCCCGGTCCTTGTTTGGTTTACGGGTTGTAACTTGGGTTCCAGAATAGTTCCTAAGTCATCTAATCGTTTGTCGTTCTATATAGACATGACATGCTCACATGCTCCAGTTACATGACATGCTTACATGCTCCAGTTACATGACATGCTCACATGCTCTAGTTACATGATATGCTCACATGCTCCAGTTATAAAATATGCTCACATGTTCTAGTTTCCTTAACATGCTCTACAAGACAAGTTAACAAGTTTTCTTTAAATGCCTTACATGACAAGTTTCCTTTAAAATGCTCACATGACAGGTTTACAAATGATGTCTTCCTTTACATATCTACAGTTAACTCTATATGACATGTTGTTTGTTTATTGTCTCTCATCGGGATAAGTGCATTGGTAGTGCACAAGTCTCGATTAGCTTTACCTTTATGTCTCTATCCGTTGCTTGTTAGAATTAGATTGGTTTTAGTTCATAGTTTGGCTTCCTTTGTGGTACTTGCTATTGGGGGTCTGACCCCACTGGTTTTGCATTGACCAGATCTGATAGAGGAGCCCGGAGGATCTTCCGTACCTTCCACTCGTTGGTGATTATCCAGAGCACCAGAGTACCTTAGTGGGTTTTCTTTTTCATTCTCCCACTAGTTATGTACATTATTCTTTTTGGCGTTTAGCCTCCGAGCACGTGTTTAGCTCGTGTTTTGGACTTGACATTTAGCCTACGGGCCAGAACATGATTTGCGTATTCTAGACTATAGCTAGAGCTTATCATGTATGACTATTACTCTTAGTAGTCTTCACTCTGTATTACTAGCTTCATGATCATTGATATATGATAGTTTGGGACGCTTTACTATTTTATATTCCAGTTGATCTTACTTTTTGTACATTGTTTACTGTCTGTGATTGAGATACCTAGGATTGTTTGACCTAGGATCGACTGTTGGCTTGTAGTAGTAACCCCCATCTATACAGCTTATACGTTATTTCGGAGTACTGGAGTACTTTGGTATACGTAGCTGGCCTGGTCCGTCCCTACTTGCCAGTATTCTGGTTCTGGGGCGTGACAATAGGTTAGCCTATGTGCAAACTAATAGGAAACCTATAGGAAAACTTATATGTGAGTGTTGGGTGAGAGTGAGTTGTGTGGGTGAGTGCTAGAATAATGTGAGGAGTGGTATGTGATACATGGTAAGGTAATGGTAGGGTAATGTAAGTTTTACCTAAAAAAATAGGGTATTTGAGTTTGGAGTCTAAGATAGGGTTAGAACTTGATTCCCTTGGTTGGTAATGATCAAATATGGTGCTCATAGACTAGTTTTGACGTCGGTTGACCTTTTTGACCAAAAGTCAACAAAAGTCAACCGAGAGTCAAACTTAGCCTTTAAACGACCAGATTTGACCGAAACTAAACCAGAGTTGACCAGTTGGCTGAAAGTCAACAGTTGGTCAATATTAGACTAGTTTAACCTAGGGTTGACTTAGAGTTGACCAGAGTTGACCAGAGTTGACCAGGGTTGACCAGTTGACCAAAAGTCAACTGTAAGTCAACCTTTGACCCCGTTTGACCTAGTTTAACTTGGATTGACTCCCAGTGACCTAGTATGACCTAGTATGACCTAGTATGAACCAGTATGACCTAGTATGACTCAGTTTGACCTAGATTGACCTAGTTTTGACTTAGACTGCATTCATGACTTATATTAGTTTTATTTTCAGTATAAAGCCCTGTTTGACTCATAGTATCTTATTTTAGGTCTATGATTACTCTGAGCGTCTGTTCACCTTATCAGCTCAGGACCACAGGCGAGTACATTCACTGATAGTTTTTATTGTCTTGATATCTACTATATCCGATTCAGTTGTAGTGTTTTACATGATTCCCGACACAACGGTTCACGGACTAGTATACGTCGGATTCTGTCATGAGATGTTATTCCTAGACATTCTTGGTATATGGGTATGTGATATTTCTATGTTTTCTGTACTTATATAGACATTAATTTAGGAGTGGGCTGGCCCCCTGCTCTCGAACCCTGTGTCATGACGTACCATGTCCGGATCCATGATACTATTCGGGGATGGGAGAATTATTAGGGGTTATGTGATCAAAGCCTTCCTGTAACTATTTTGCTAGCGCCATCCTCACCTCACGTAGGGTGTAGCAGATACCCCATTGCCAGTTATCCAGGTTGGACGGCATGACACTCCGTTGAGGACACCACGGATTACCGGGCCAAGTGGATAACTCTCTCTTGACTCCCTAGCCGATCACATATCGCTCTAATAGTTCAAATCACCTTTTACATTTATTAGCGTATCTTATATTCCAGTTCAGCTTTACTTTCTGTACTTTCTCACCATGCTAGGATTTTCTTACTCACATGCTCTACCTGTCTTTATACTGTGCCATGATTTGAGACTAAGTCCTGTTTGAAAGAATGGTTACAACTCCGGTCCTTGTTTGGTTCAAGGGTTGTAACTCGGCTTTCAAATGGTTCCCAAGTCGCCTATATCTTTGTCTTGTATTTCGTTATACTGTCTCTTATACTATTTGTCAATTCATATGGAACTGCTGTTGGTGTTTGTACTTGCTCATTTTTCTGACAGGATACCGTTGATATATTACAGATGACTCTAAGACTGATTGCCCGACCTACTATGGGGTCGAGTCTGACGGAGTAGACTTAGACTGTGGCTTGTTGGTAGAGCCACTAGACTTTGCTCACCCTGAGTAGCATAGTTTAGTTAGGTTTGCCTGGCCTGCGAGCCAGCTAGCACATTTCAGTTTGTAGTATCTTATATATTTTCTGAGACTCTGGATGTTTGTGTATAGCTCTGACTTGTGTGGATCTTGGACTCATTTCCTGTTTTATCTATCATATTTCTCTTCCATGCTATCTACCTTA
This sequence comes from Iris pallida, assembly GCA_029216955.1. Taxonomy (NCBI): domain Eukaryota; kingdom Viridiplantae; phylum Streptophyta; class Magnoliopsida; order Asparagales; family Iridaceae; genus Iris; species Iris pallida. The sequence continues at coordinate 1,927,789 of JANAVB010022399.1, forward strand.
GTTTTATATTTGTGATTGAGACTGTATTGCTATGTCACCTCCATTTGGAGTGTATATACTGTACAGGTATATTTATCTGTTTTAGTCGTAGTATTTACAGACCCTATATACAGCGTTGTACTGCCGATTCTGTGGCGTAGGTTGGACGTAACCACGTTCTCGTGCCCCTCTACAGGGTGCGAGTCGTGACACGTTTTTGTGGTGGCCCATGCAGGTCTGTGTAGCAATTAGTACAATCTCGTAATGGTGCTCGACTTAGAGTACTAATTACGAGCCTGCGATTAGGACGTAGGATTAGGGTATGATAGGAGTTACTCAATCACATGTTAGAAAATTTTTGATCTTTTGATTACCATGACAAATTCTTTTGCATTGAATTTAATTGTCCTTCTTTGATATTCCTATCATGTGCCATATTGATTCCTTGTTTCAATCTATCCTCAGGATGACGATCACTCGCTCTCAGACCGCGGGTTCTAGCGCTGTTCCGGAGAGGCCCGATCCGGCAGAACATCCGCCTCCGGCTACGGGAGCTGTACTTGACGGAGCTGTCACCTTAGTTTTTGTACCTCCGGCGGGAGCAGCAGCAGCGACGGTTCCAGGAGGTCTTCCACCTCCAGCAGCGGGACCGTCTATAGTTATTCCTGATATTCTTCCACCGCCGCCTCCGTTACCGACTGATACTCAGGGGATGATGGCCCTTCTGCAGTAGATGTTGCAGACTCAGAGCACACAGGCAGAGTTGTTACGTCGGAGCATGGAGAACTCCCATCAGTTGTCGATGGCAGCAGTGGAGAGAGGTGCACCGACTAAAGTTCAGGGAGCACCTGTCACGACCCGAACCCTAGAGTAAGGGCACGAGAAGTGGGTACGTCCAGCCTACGCCGCAGTGTCGGCGGTAGAACGCTGTCCTAGGTCACAACATCTAACAATATAATGCTAAGCAGTTTATACTCCCCGAATGGGGGTGACATAGCAGAATGTAAACTCAATCACAACTAAGGAAGAATAAGTATGATATGATATAGAACTCAAATGAAATACAGATGATCAGAAGAGTCTAAGTGTCTAAGATAAAATCTCAGCAAACATCCAGAAATACAAAGTCTCAACTACAGAGTATGGAAGAATATATATACAATCCAGATCTCAATGACAGAAATAAAGCCTAACTAAACTAGTCTAGACAGTAGGGGTAATGTCATCAGCTAGAGCTGGGTCCTCCTGAGAGTCCAGCTGTCACGACCCGCACCCTAGAGTAAGGGCACGAGAAGTGGGTACGTCCAACCTACGCCACAGTGTCGACGGTAGAACGCTGTCCGATGTCACAACATCTAACAATATAAGGTACCTGTACAGTATATACACTCCGAGTGGAGGTGACAAAACATAATACAGTCTCAATCACAACTAAGGCAGAAATAGCACGATATCATAGATATAAAAATCTCAAAGGAAGATATAAACAGAAGAAAAGTCTAAGTGTCCAAACGACACAACATCACAATATCCAGAAAAATAAATACAACTCTGAAGTCAATACAAATGGCATAAGAAATAAGATAAAGCCTAGCTAATCTAGTCTAAGCAGTAGGGATGACGTCCTCAGCTAGAGCTGGATCCTCCTGTGGGTCCAACTCACAGGTATCGTCTAGATGGGCTCCATAGTAGGTCGGGCAGAAGTCCTCGGTATCATCTGTAATATTTTCAACAGGTCCAGTCAGGACGGGAGCGAGCACAGTACATCTCATGCAGTTCATATCATGGCAGAAAATATAAAGCAAGCAATAGAGTAAGATACATAAAACGTTGTAAGAAGATGTACATGAAAACAGGAGAGATATTTGATAACTGGAAATATATACATGATAAGTAAGAACTGTAAGTGACTAGTGATTTAGAGTACGAGGTGGCATGTAATTGGCTTAGGTTGTACATGATAAAACATGGAAAGTAACAGAGTGTACATGATGGGTAATCACATGACCATTTATACTCACCCCTACCCACAATCAATATACAAGGATCCAGTCAAGTTACATTATGGACATGATGTTTTGGTTACACAAGAAACATATGAGGAAACATGAACGTACATGAGAGCACATGAAAGTACATGAGCGTACATGAAAGAACATGAGAGAACATGAGTGTACATGAATAACGCAAGAGCAAGGAATACATAATGTACATGAAACACATGACATAAAGTATCTGATGCACCCGCTAAGGAGGATAACATCCCAAGAAGAGATCCATATAGTACCAATCCGTGATGATAACGTGACAGCATCAAGTAAAGTAATCTAGAGCAAGAATATAAGTCGTGACAAGTATGAAACGATCAGAGAATGTACTCGCCTGATAACTGAATGTCCGAAGAGGGTGTACTGCCTGAGGAGAGGTGTCTGTCTCTTAATCAGAGCAACACAAGTTACAACATGTCTAAATTGAAGTAATTGAACATTACGATACATTCTACATGATTCTAGGTCAATCTAGGCCAAAGTCAACTCTTGGTCAACCATTAAGTCAACTAGGTCATCACCAAGTCAAACTATGGTCCACTAGTCCATAAAGTCTAAGTTAAACCATTCTAGGCTAATCACTATCTAGGCATATATATGCATATAACATAAGAATCTCAACTTACACATTATATTCACATATTTATACATACTATCTATGTAGGCTATTCCTACATTAAATTACAATTCACATTGGTTGCATGTATATTATTACATATATATACATGTGTACACATAGAGAGTTTAGAGAAGGGAAACCTACATATGTGAGTGTGTGTACTTGTGTGACAGAATTGGGTGTGAGGGTGATATATAGTGTGTGGCTACAATGGGTGTGTGATCATCATGAGTGTGTGAGGGTGTTGTGTGGCTGTGTGTGTGTGTGTAGTGAGAGAAATGTGGTATATGTGATATGTGTGTGTGTGTAGTGAGAGGAATGTGGTATATGTGATATGTGTGTGTGTGTGTGTAGATTGGTGAGGGTGTGTAGGCCTGTCATGAATGTGTGTGTGTGTTTAAAAAGTGTCCCTGTGCCTTAGGGTCTCAGTGTCTCACTCTGTGTGTGTATATTAAGGTGAAGGTAAGGTGTCATTAGATGTGTAAAGTTCAATGTGCCACTAGAGTAGGTTAATAGGCATGAATGTTCAGGAATTTAACAGTTCAGTTTTCATGTATAACCCACTTAACATTTAAAACCTAAAACCCAGTTATCATTTCAAATCCAAACCCATCTCAGTTAACTCTTAACTAGAATTTCAGGTTTCACATATTGGATAACTTCTCAGTTTTCACATATTGGATAACTTCATGCTCAGAACTCAGTTTCAGTTTTAATGGTAAACTTGATTTCAGTTTTTATTAATTACTCGACCTAATCAAACTTAATTACAATTCATCAAAACTCCATCATATTTTACATGAAACCTCAGTCATAGGTTTCAATTCTCTTTCAATTCAACTCAAAACTCAGTTAACATTTCATTGCAAATCTCAGTTATCTACATTCTAGTTAGCATTGAAATCTCAGTATTTAACATTAACATTTGAAAATCAACCCAATTTTAAATCAATTTCAGTTATCAAGTATCAAAAACTCAAATCCCTCTTTCATTTCAGTTTTCATATTGAGTTCTCTGTAACACATGGCAATGACAGTTCAATACCAGTCCAAAACCAATTCGAAAATCTATTTCCTAACACCAATCCATACACAACAATATCAGTAAACTATGACATAAGTAGATGGATTAATTTGGCAGTTTAAATCATTACAAACAATTAAAATATACAATTAAAACTCAGGTTTCAAATTTGTTGAACTGTGTATCAGTAAATACATTAAAAACATCAATTTCGAATTGAAAACCCCAAATAAATTAGTAAATAAAATATGCAGGCAGGTGTACACATAATATGTGTCATGGGGAGGGTGTTCGTATCCAACAAGGTGGACACGAATGTGTCCAAAGTAGAAATAAAAGTGTCAGGAACACAGTGTAGAACACTTCCTCGTGTGGCCAGTCCCCAATAGATTGCACACGACACGAAGCATCTGACACTTCGTGCACTTGGACACGGGTAGCCCAACTATAGGGCTACCAGGTCGACACAACACGATGTGTACTCGTTGTGTCTACACGCAATACGAAGGCCGTATCAGAACGCGATCTCCTGTGCACACTGTACAGTGTAAATCCAGTGTACGTGTCCGTGCTCCTTCGACACGACACAACTCGACACGAAACTTAGGGGAGGCTTGACAGACATTTCCCCTACCTCCATGTCAAGTTTGACGTGTCCACATGTCCTGTGTAGGAAGGAATAGAGGTCGGGTAGCAGGGCATGTAAACCGGGTGTCGTGCAGTGAGTTCGTGTCCGTTTTGGACACGGACACGACACGAAAGTCGGCTCAGTCTTCATGAAATCTAAAACACATTCATAGGGCTACAACTCTGTTTAATTAGTTTTCGAAATTAGTTAAATTTATTCTATTCAAACATTTCATCGAACACATGTTCAAAAATACCGATACGTGTCCGATACGGACACGAAATGGACACAAATTAAATGGATGCATCCATGAAAAGAAAACTAGAATTTGAATAGGTTTGATGGGTTTTACCTATTGAGGGTGAAACATCAATTTAAAGCTATTTGAATGAGGGCTCATCTTCAACTTGCGACGATCCCTATCCTCCGAATCCTTGCTAGCTACCCACTAATGGTGTCCTCTACTGTAGGGGAGTCCAATGCAAAAGACTAGGCTCAATTTGGAGTTGATTTGGGTATTTGGGGAGGAATTGGGGAAGAACACAAAAGGAGGCAATTAAAATAATTTAAAAAGATGTTAAAAAGTTAATGTGTTGTATTTATAGAGGGGGGTGTTTGATGGCTGCCATTAGGTTAGGGTTAGGGTTTAGGATGAGTGGTCAAGACTTCTCCAACAAATTCAAGCCAATCTAAAGGCTCACAATTAAAGTAACATTTCTTAACCTTTAGCCTAAAATATCCTATTAACAAATATCTAGATATTAACCTAGTTTGATTACTTAGTTGAAACCCTCTACTTAGTCTCTAGGGTCATGACTAACATCTAGATTAGGCTAAACTTCTAGGTCAAGTCTCAAATAATTAACGAGCACATATTTAATTCATATAATTTACAATTTCACAAAAGTGTCAAAATGACCAAAATACCCTTAAGCTAAAAAGTAAAAAATATGAAATTCCAAACACGTGATTAGGTCTCAATGATCATGATTAGTCTTCTAGGTCATGCATGACTAAGGTTACACTATCAAAACACTAAATTCACGTATCACCATTTTAAATAGTTTAAAAATAACTAAAAATCACCAAAAATCATATCATTACTAAAATCAATTATTTTAATGATTTAAAATACAAAAGTTCAAATTTACCATTTTTTAGAAAAGTGGGTGTTACACCAGCTCACAAGTGTCGTCTAGGGCTGTCCCATAGAAAGTATCAACACCAGCCTCATCCTTGTCCTCTGTAAAATTTTCAACAGGTCCAGTCAGGACGGGAGCGAGCACAATACATCTCAACAGTTCATAGCAGGTTAGAAAATATAATCATGCAGTAAAGTAAGATACAGGAACTAAAGAAGGTACATAATATAAACAAAGAGAAAACTGTAATAGAAATATCTACTATAAGTAGAGAACTAACAGTGGCTAGTGAGTTAGAGTACAATATAAACATGTGAATGGCATAGGAGATTCTGATGAGACACTAAGAAGGTGATCAGATGAGATACTACTTGGATATTATTCACATGTCTACTTCTACTCCCCCGTACCCCCAATCAATACACAAGGATCCAGCCAGATTATGTTATGATTCCATGTAATGGCCCACAAGGGGTAATATATGGTAGGCCCATAAATGGGTGATCTGGGAATGCCCATAAATGGGTGATTCAAAGAAGACTCTGTGATCATAAGAGTACATGTCACAGTGATCAATGAACCATAAAGCATAGTGATACACAATGTAAGTGAAACGCATAGAACATGTAGTATCCGATGCTCCCTGAGGGGATAATATCTCAAGAAGGGATCCATATAGTACTAATCCGTGTGACCAACGTGACAGTCTCAAGTAAAGTAATTTAAAGTAGGAGAATAATTCTAAACAGGATATGAAATGATCAGAGAATGTACTCGCTTGATGTCTGAATGTCCAAAGTAAATATACTGTCCGAGGAGCGGTGTCTGGCTCTTAATCAGAACAGTACAAGTCACAACAAGTCCAAAATGGCAATATGAAGTTCTACTATGCATTCTACATGATTCTAGGTCAATCTAGACCAAAGTCAACTCTTGGTCAACTTGGTCAACCCTGAAAGTGAAACCTAGGTCAACTATGGTCAAACTAGGTCTAAAAAGTCTAAATTAGGTCAAACAAGTTATTCTAGGTCTAAACAAACTAAGTATATGCAAATCAAGTATCCAAGATAGCTACTAACTCATAGCCTAAGTTACTTGCTAAACCAAGCACAAAACTAAACCATAAGCTAACAAGGCACACAAACTTAGTCATATAATGTATATATATTATTCACATTCACATATTCATATACATAGATATATATAGGAAAGCTATATATATAGGCACATACATATATATATAGAGAGAGAAAGAGAGGTAAAAGACTAAGTGAGTATGTGTGTGTTTGGCATGTGTGTGAAAGGATATGTGTTAATGTTCTAAAATTTAGTGATAGGTAGGTGTATGTGACATGGAATACATAATGTCAAAGGGTATATGAATGCATGTGTGTAAAAGGTTATAGGTTAACTCAGTTTATAGAAATACATACATATATACTTACCTTGTATACATGCATACATACATATCAGTATATTACATTTACATGATACATACATGTATACTTGTATTATATTATACTTACATTCATGCATATTAGATACTTGTATTTATATTAACATATTGCAAACATTTATTTCATTCATACATCTATGCATTACCTACATGTTTTATACATATGCATACATTGTATATTCATATCATTTCATACATTAACATAGAGACATACAAACATGCACACATCATATATTTTATACCTTGTATTACCTTACATATCATGTTATATATTATCATTCATTCCTTTCATATATTACATTATCTTTAAGTTGAATACATCATATATGGATACAATACATTATCTTGCATGCTTGCATTCATATATTACATTCTATATTACCTATATATGTATTTCCTCTATTCATTCATGCTTGTATCATATACTCTATATTACCATACATGTAATCATTATATATTGCATTACAATATTTATACATTATGCATTCATATCTATCATTACATATGTATCTTGCATTCATATCTAGCATTCATTATATACTTTCATGCATACATTGTATATCATTCTTTCATTCATGTATTGCTTATATGCATTATATTAATTGTATTCCTACATGCTTGCATTCAACCACATATATACATTAATGTAAAGAGAATATATATCATATATATATCATTTCATTCATCTAACATATCATGCATTACATACTCTATATTCATTTAATATCCATACTACATAGGTTCATAGGTTACACAAAATGCATATATCGTATAGTCACTCTTCTATTTAAAACCAATACTGTACCAATTGGGCATTCACTAAATTCTAGGATTAAATTATGTTGTATCCCTTCGTGTTAGCTTTTCGAAACTTTAAACGGATCGTATTTTCGTGTCCGAAAGCTCCCAAAATCGCAAAAATACCGAAACACGTTCGTCTTTCGTATAGCTGGTACTCAAATAATTCTACAGAAAGTTACAGAAAGAATTTGGCTTATTAAAATATATATTTGGAAAGCTAACTTCGATACGGTTCTTTTACAAAAACGAGAGATAAATCGGAGTTCTAAGCTAAAAGTTATGACATTTCTAAGTTGCTTTGGTTAATAAAAATGTGGATGAATATTATGACGAATTTGAGTTATTTTGGACAAAAGAACACATATAGGCCAAAATACTTAGATACAAACATAGCTATCCAAATGAAACTCATTCTAACCATCCTAACTAAGACCAATCCACTCTCTAATCATTCTAAAACTGAATTTAAATATCTATTTAAACTATTATCATACATACATACACATGGGATGTCCTAATTTGGGATCTATCAAGTAGGACATAAGACACATATCTAAAATCCTCAAGAGAGCTCCAAATGGCCTCAAATTTGAATCTAAATGGGACACATGTATGAGGATGGATCCTACGGATTCAAAACTAATTTATATGCAAAAAAAATCGATTTAGAGGATGGGTTTTACCTATTGGGAGTGGAATCCCAATGAAATCCTTTAGGACACGGCTCCGATACGAAGATCCCTCAAAGTGGACACTCCTCCTTGCACTCCTTTTTCTAATCCTTGGTAGCACCCTTCTCTTGGAGAATGGGAATGATTGAGGGAAGGTTTGGTGAAGGAATGATTTGATTTGGAGATCAAATCAATGGGAAGGCTCTCTAAAATTGGGGAAGAACAAAAAGAAAATAAAAGAGGCATGTAACGCCCCAGTCCCAAAATACGTAGGACTAAGTACGTAGATATGCCAGCTGTACTATACGAAGAATACACCAATATATAGTAATCCCCGTATTAGTACATAAGCTGTAATAATAGTTGTAGGTCCTAAAAAATCAAGTTGCACCCATCAACAAAGTCATAAAAATCAAGAAAACAGCTTTCAAATGAACTGCACAAAAGTCAGATTGCGCATCATCCAGATTGCGCAGACTGGACTGCACACACTCTCAAATGCGTATGCTGACGTGGCCATATCATCATTACCTGACACAATCAAATCTTCTGACAACTGACAGCACAAAGAACAAGGAGATTGTTCGTTTATTGTGCCGCACAGTGCTCGAGGACAGCTGTACATACAGCACACTCTGTCTACAACGCAGTCCATGCCAGCGCCATCTATCTTAGCATAATCCGAAGTCGGCATAATTCATGTGGCGCACTTCATCATGACAACTGACAAAAGTACACGTGGCATTCATGCCATCAATTGCTCGTTACGTGGCAACCGTCTACACACGATCATGCACATTTCAATCAAATGATGCCATGTGTCCAAGACAGTTGGCCCACGATCAGACAACTGCCTGCACAATCTGATGTTGCGCAATCCAGTTCCTGCGCAATCCAACTTGCGCCATTCAGAATAACTAAAAGTTAGTTATTTCCAGAACTCTATAAATAGAGTTTCAAGTCTTCATTCAAGGGGGATCAGACATGAAGTTCAAAAATATCAGAGAATTCAGGAGTTCTTGCTCAAGTGCTGTTGCATTCTTCCGAGGCTTTTGCCTTCAAATTCAGAGGCTACCATCTTCAAAGTTCACATCGTCCAAGGGATAAAGCAATCGTCTTCTAGATTGGATTCCTACAGTTGTACTTTCCTAGAATTCTTGTAATCTTTTTACAAAGTTTGTATCAATAAAGTTCATACTTTTATTTTTGCAAACAAAATGGCGACTCTGCTGGGGACGACTTTCTCCTCCGACGAGGAAGTGACAACTCAATGTGACGTTGCGTCAATCGGAAAGACGCAGAAGACGCTGGTTGTGAAGGTCAACCAGACAGCCTATGAAGCCATGATCAACACCAGGACCACTCCTCGTACTACGACAACTTCTGCCACAAGTAAAGTGCGCCCAGTGTGGATCCCAAAGACTGTTGCGCAGTCTGTTGATTCTGCCACCAAGACTGCTACACAGTCTAATATTTCTACTACCAAGACTGTTGCACAGTCTAAAGTCTCTGCTGTTGCACAATCTGCCTCTGCCACTCCTGCGCAGTTTGCTGTTACCAGTGCACAAACTACATCATATGCTGCTCTATCAAAGTGCAAGACTCCTGTTCCTCTGGCACAGTTGGCTGCTACTCTGCATGCGCAGTCCACTACTCCAGTAACCAGAGTGCAACTCAAGTACTCTGGCAACAAGGCTCCTACTGTGCAAACTACTCTGGTTGAGGCCAGAAGACATTCTGCCAAGATTCATCCTGCATAATCCGCCAGTGTGCCATCCACCCATGTGCAAACCATGTCTGCGCCATCCAGGAAAGACAGCCCTTTGGCTATTCTCTTATCTTCTCACAACAAGGGGAAAAGCTCTGCTCTCCTCAAACACCCTGTTGCTCCTGCGTAATCTACTGGGGGTAGTCTTTTGGCTATTCCTCCTCCTCTCCAGAACAAAGGAAAAGGCCCTTTGGTCTTTTCTCAAACTTCCTCATCCCATGACTTAGAAGACAACAGAGGGAAACACTCTTTAGCTAACCCTTCTTCACAAAACAAAAGAAAAGGCCCTTTGGTCTTTTCTCAGTCTTCCTCGGTTTTTACCGTTGAAGATCAAACTGAATGTGTTCCGGCATCAGTCAGTACAAGAACCCTTTCTCACAAGGATTCTTCTTCTCTCTTTGCTAAAGGGAAGTGTACTGATCAGAGAGGTATTCTGCCTACTCCGGTAGCAGAGTTCCAAGATCTCCCAACCCTCAAAATCTCCCGTTCAAGACAGGGAAAACTGCTGGTGTCTCAGACAGAAACCCCTGGGGGTGAGTTTGCTGACTTAAGAACTTATCTCAACAGGCCAACTTCGGTGAAACGTAAACAGCCAATGCCGAAGACCAATCAACGTCAGAAGCAAACTTCCAGTATCAAGAATTCGAACACCTATGCCAATGAAATGAGCACTTTCCTGTACACTCAAGGGACAAAACATTTGAAGAACCGGAACCATGTTCCGAATATTGTCAAAGAACATGTCCCTCGAACTTTTCCTCGTCCCGTTGCTGTTCCTGATCTTCAAGAACACCTCAAGCAAAAACGGGACAACATCGCAACATCCCCAGTACAACCACTTGGATATCACTGTAACCACAAAGTTGTCATCAAGTGTTGTTGTCAAACAACAAGACGATCTGTCTTCGATCGTCTGAACTTTCCTAACTCTGAACCTATGTCAGAAGATGAAGACGAGGTTTTGTACGCCTCTGTCAACATGACTTCCAGAGACCCTGGGGGTAGAAAGTGCTCCAAGCACGGGAAGCCTCGCAAGCCAAGCCAGCGGTATTTGGATCTACTCCAAGAATCTTCTGAAGGAGTATTCTGACATACCCGTTCCCGAAGCTGAGACACAATCGGTCAAAGGAATCTTCAAGATCCTTCCGAACGTCTCCTTCCTTCTCACTCAGGAGATGATTCTTTCTCCGACTACGATGCATATAGCGAAAGCTCAGAACAGACAGTGTCCTCCACTGTACCCAGAGAAGTGACAGCTTATGTTGTCAATAAAGATCCTGATGCTTCCAGTTCGGCTAGTCAAGAACAAAGAATAGCTGTGCTAGAAGACAAGCTCAAGGCCATGGCCGAAATGGTCGCAAGTATGCGTTCCATCATTGTGGCCCAGCATACAGTCCTACCGATCGTACCTCCTACAAATCCTGAAATCATAGCATCGTCGGTGCCTGTTAATGCTGGACTGGGGGTAGCATCTACTCAAGTACCTCCTGTACAAATCTAATCTACACCCAGTCAGTCAGGTGCTGGGGGTAGTGCTTATCACGCTGTTCCTCCTCCTAACACCGTGGTTCAGCCTGCTCCTTCTACATCAGTAGAAGATGCCAATGAAGATGTCAAGCTCCTGCACACTCAGTTCGAAGCTTTTAATGAGAAGGACAACTTGCAAAGGTTGGGGATCAAGCAGCCCTACCCAGTTGAATGGAAGGAAGTCTCGTTTCCTCCGAAGTACAAGATCCCAACAATCTCGCTGTTTGATGGCAGCACTTCTCCCAGTCAGTTCATTAACCACTTTGAGGTTATGACTGTCCAACTTCAACCAAATGATGCTCTCCTTACCAGAGTATTCGTCGGCTGTTTAGCTGGCGTAGCATACGATTGGTATAGAAGCTTGCCCGATGGTTGTATCACCTCCTTCTCTGGCCTAAAGCAAATCTTCTTGGAACGATTTTACGAGGGGATCAATGACATGACTATGTCAGCCCTCTACAAAATCAAACAAAGACACAATGAAACTGCTGAGAGTTTCATTGAAAGGTTCCGACGGAAAGCTTTGAAAATGCCTCATGGAACTCCGGCTGCTGTCACTATAGATACCTGCAAGGCAAATCTGTTGTCTATCATCAGCATGTGGACGGGGTCTACTCAATTCCAAGATTGGCCATCCTTCATTGTCAATGCTAAAGCCGCTGAAGTTAGCGCTGATAAATTCAAGCAGCTAGGGGTACAAATGTCTAACCCCGACCGGGATGAACACCAAACATCAAGTGGTGGCAATCGCCAGAACAACCGCAAAGAAAAAGAAACTTTGAACATCAATTTGAACAAGAACAAAGAATCTCTGGCGGTTAACGTAGCTCCCTCTACATCTACTTCCACTCCTTCTGCACCTCCACCGAGAGAACCTCGTCCTAAAGTAGAATATTCCTTTGATGAGAATGACACTGCTAGCATCTTTGATTGCTTGATCAAAAGCAATAAAACCCAACTTCCAGATCCAAAGAAGCCTGATAAAGTCGGTAAGACTGATCATCCCAAGTACTGTGTCTATCACAGGTTCATCGGACATCCCACTCGAGCATGTTACGTGCTCAAAGGCAAAATCCAGGAGCTGGTCAATGCAGGTGTTGTCACTTTGCAGTAAGACGAGAAGACCGTTACCGCAAATATGGTCTCAATCCAATTTGGTGACTTTCCTCCGCAAATGGTGCAACATGGCGTCATTTCTATTCCCAAAGCTACTCTTGAGATTGAAAATCTCCCGCCTCCACGAAGTGAAGGTCTCGTCCCCTTGTCTCTTGACAATGGCAAGATTATGTAGATTCATCCGGATTTTGCTTCAGAGTTCGAAGCTTCCTCTTCCTCCAAGAAGAAGGATCGTTCCAAAGGTAAGACAAAGATTTGCAATATGGTGTCTTTTGACCCCATAGTTGATGAAGAAATCTTGCTGGACACCAGATCAGGGAAAGCCTATCTGAAGGATTATCCCGAAGCTCAAGAGAATCATGCTTCTTCTTCTGAGCCTGCTCCAGTGCAGCCTACTTCCACTGAGGATATTCCTACTGCATCCTCACCGGTTGTAGTGTCCATTCCTCCCAAGCCAACGGTCGCTGACAAAGGTAAACAGCAAATCCGCTTCGACAAACCTTTGAAGAAGTCAACTCCCTTCGGACTTGAGAAGCCTTACAACTTTGACATCTTGGCTCAGTTGGCCAATACACCGGCCTGGCTGTCAATCTTCGAGCTCTTGCGCCTCTCCAAAGAGACTCGGGAAACTCTGAGCAAGGCTCTCATGCAAGCTGAAACTTGTTTAGCCCTTCTGAAGAAGCCGAAAGCAGAACCAGTCTCTTGCCTTCATTGTCATAGTGTGTTAGAGTTAATTCCAAACATAACTTTCACACAAGATGACATGTTGATGGAAGACAACAGGCACGACCGTCCTCTCTACTATACAGGATATGTTGACTCGATGAAAGTCGATCGTATTCTGATAGATCCAGGATCTGCTCTCAGTATTATGTCGAAGACAATGTTGGATGCGCTGAAGATCCCAGTGCATAGTCTCTCCAGTACAATCACCACTATTCTCGGGTTCAACCAGGGAAGGAGTGAACCTCTGGGCAAGATTCGCCTAAAACTCCAAATAGGCAATCTTCGTACAAAGGTTACCTTCTACATCATCGACAATCATGGTTGTTCTTACAATGCTTTGCTGGGAAGACCATTTCTGCATGAGCATAACATCGTCCCTTTGACTCTCCATCAATGTTTTAAATATGTTGATGACAATAGAGAGGTGCAAAAGGAGGTTGCTGACCTCTATCCTTTCAAAGGCATCGAAGCATACTGTAATGATGCTCGTATGTACAAGGACGAATTCATGAAGGTTGTCCTATCTTTGGACACTGAAGAAGAGCAAGAAACAGTGCCTAATGATACCCTTATCATTCCTGTTAAAGGGCATGTTTCTCGTCCTCAATCCTCCAAACTACTAGCTATTCACTTGCCATTCCAGAAGCAACCAACTGATGATGATCAAGATCAAAGGGAGCTCACCTCTTCTGAGCCACTTGTTATTGACTTACGTCGTAACAAGGAAAAAAGGCAGCTTACCTCTTCTGAGCCACTTGTTATTGATTTATCTCATAACAAGGACAAAAGGGAGCTCACCTCCTCTGAGCCGCTTGTTATCGACCTCCGTCGTAACAAAGCCAATCCTCCTCCACGTTCTTCTTCTCCCCTCTTGTAATCAATCTGACCAAGCCTGTTAAGGTTAAAGGTCCTGCTGTAAATACCAATGTACAAATCAATAAAAAAGAAACTACTTTCCAGTATACTGATGTCATTTATCATGCTAAATGCTATTTGGATATGTTAGATAGCTATCAGTCATTTACAATTGGAGTTGTGCAATCTCTTCAAACAGAAGTCTCATTTGAACACCCAAAGGATTCATATCGTATTGTTCCCGCTCGTAAGAAAGGCGAAAGTCCAATACTTTTTAGTAAAGGACCGGAACAACAATTCAGTTATACGGATGATAGCAAAGTTAACGACACGGGGCATCTCCAACTCCGTCGTTACAGTCAGCAATCAAAAGACATCATCCGAAAGATGGGTTACGACTTCAAAAGTGGCCTCAACTACGGTAAGGGTAGAAAAACGCCTCTCCGTACGGCTGTCCTGAAAGGAAAATCAGATATGTACTTCAGCAGGACCAAAACAGGTCTCGGGTATGCTTCTCCTCCGGTATTATCCCCAGCAGGCTCTGAGTCCGATAGTAAGGAGCGCTCTAACCCTTCTGATTCCAGATCATGGGATTCTGACACCAGCATCGGTCAAGTTCATCGGCTGACTGTATCTTCAAACATGGTCTCCGTCGAACTTCCAGAAAGCTATGACGAGGATGTTGAAGAAGATCTTGAAGCAGATCCTTGGACTCAATGAATGGGTACCCAATGGGAACTCCGATTCGAACAAAGGGAACCGCCTACTGAAGATCAATTAGTTCAAGTTGATGTAGGAGAGAGCGGGTCACCTCGTCCAATATTCATCAGCAAGAACCTTTCAGAGGCAGACAAGCAAGAATTAATTCTTCTTATCAAAGAATACATTGATGTCTTTGCCTGGAGCTATGAAGACATGCCAGGTCTAGATCCCAAAGTTGCTACTCACAAATTGAACATCTTGCCGAATGCAAAACCGTTCAAACAACAACAATGACGTTTCAAGCCAGAAATGATGGACGCAATCGACGATAAAGTCAAGAAGCTCATCGCTTGTGGCTTTATTCGCGAAGAATAGCATCCTGATTGGGTAGCTAATGTCATCCCAGTTTTAAAGAAAACCGAAAAAGTTCGGGTCTGCATCGACTTCCAGGATCTTAATGAAGCATGGCCAAAAGACGAATTTCCTCTCCCTATCACGGACGTCATGATTGACAACACTTGTGGGTTTGAAAGAATATCTTTTATGGACGGATTCTCCGGATACAATCAGATTCGGATGAATCCTGAAGATGAGAAGCATACTTCTTTTCGCACTCTTCGTGGAGTCTACTGCTATACTGTCATGCCATTTGGTCTCAAGAACGCTGGTGCAATATACCAACGAGCAATGCGTACCATCTTTCAAGATCATCTGTGCAAGATCGTTGAATGCTACGTCGACGATATTGTTGTCAAAAGTCGTCTGAAAGAAGATCACATCCAAGACTTGAGAACTATCTTCAATCTCATGCGCCAACATCAACTCAAAATGAATCCCACCAAGTCATTCTTGGGTGTCTCTAGTGGCAAATTTCTCGGCTTCGTCATTACCTCTAAGGGTATACACGTGGATCTCGAGAAGATCAAAGCCATTCAAGAGATGTATCCTACACGCAACCTAAAAGAGCTACGAGGATTCCAAGGTCGACTTGCGTACATCAGGAGATTCATTTCGAATCTGTCTGGACGCTGCAGACCATTCACTCAACTTATGAAGAAGGGTGTATCTTTCATTTGGACCGAAGAATGTCAACGAGCATTCGACGACATCAAGCGGTATCTCATGAATCCACCAGTCATGGTACCACCAATCTCTGGCATACCATTCTTAATGTATGTCCGTGCTATAGATCATTTATTGGGTGCCTTACTTGCCCAAAAGAATAAAGAAGGCCATGAACAAGCCATCTACTATCTCAGTCGTACTATGATTGGTGCTGAACACCGTTATAGTCCGGTCGAAAAAGAATGCTTAGCTCTTATGTTTGCTGTTCAAAAGACTCGGCATTATATCATTGGTCAAACCATTCATGTCATATTACGAGTTAATCCTCTTCGGGTACTGATAAAGAAGCCTAGCACACTTAATTCTTGGCTGGCTACATGGGCCATTCTGCTAGCCCAATATGACATGGTATATGTCCTTCAAAAGTCTGTCAAAGGTCAAGCCCTGGCGGATTTCTTAGCAGCTCATCCTGTTCCAGAGACGTCCAAGCTCTATGATGAAATTTCGGATGAGACATTGCAATCTAATGCAATCTCTGAAGAATTTTCTACTTGGCGTCTATTCTTTGATGGTGCATCCAGGATTGGACCCAATGGTGCCATTGTCGCAGGAGTTAGAGTTGTCCTTGTTTCTCCGGACGGGTTAGCTATTTAAAGAGCATACTCCTTAGATGAGCCTTGCTCCAACAACGTGGCAGAATACAATGCTCTATTCATCGGTCTTCAACTTGCCAAACAACTTGACGTCGAGTATCTTGAAGCCTATGGCGACTCTAAGCTGGTTGTTAACCAGGTTAGAGGGACTTATGAAGTTCGCCATCAAGACCTAGTGCCTTACTTTGAAGCGGCAATCAATATGGCTACATCGTTCAAAGCCTTCTTTATCGAATATATACGCCAAGCTTGCAATACTGAAGCAGATGCTTTGGCCAATCTTGCAACAGTCTTAGCCATCCCTATCAAAAGACAACAAGTGGTGGTCATCTCTAATCGAGAATTGTTCTGTGTCGAAAACAATCGTAACATCGAGTTCAGTAATCTTACTGAAGTCAATGTTATCAGTGAAGATTGGAGAGCTCCTTTCATCGACTTCGTAGTTCATGACATACTCCCTGAAGATTCCAAGGAGGCTACGAGTATTCGTCAGCGGTCTCTCCGATTCTATTACAATCAGACCACTAAAACTCTTTATCGGCGGACTTATGACAGCCTACTCATGCGCTGTCTTACTGGTAATGAAGCAAAGCAAGTACTGCATGAATCTCACGACGGTGTCTGCGGAGCACATCAACCCGGTCCTAAGCTACAGGATCGCATCCGACGTATGGGTTACTACTGGCCCTCTATGGTTTCTGATGCCATTGAATATGCAAGGAAATATCGAGCTTGTCAAATCTATACAGATTTTATTCATCAACCATCGGAATTTCTTCATCCGGCTGCTGTCTCCTGGCCTTTCGAAGCTTGGGGTATGGACATTATTGGTCCCATCAATCCTCCTTCCTCTAAAGGACATCGGTTCATACTAGCAATAACCGACTACTTCTCCAAGTGGGCCGAAGCTATACCTCTGGCTGAAGTCAAAACCAGCAGCGTCATCAACTTCGTCAAACACCATGTCATCTATCGATTTGGTGTACCTCGAAGAATCATCCATGACAATGGACCACAATTCATCAGCCAGAAATTCACAAGGTTCTGCGATGATCATCGGATTGACAATATTACTTCTACAGCCTACAATCCTGCCGCTAATGGATTAGCTGAAGCTTTCAATAAGACCATTATCAAGCTCCTCAAGAAGTTTGTATCTACTAACAAACAAAACTAGAGTGAAAAGCTTGGTGAATGTCTTTGGGCCTATCGAACTACGGTCCGTAACCCTACAGGCTGTACACCTTTCTCTTTGGTATACGGTTGTGAAGCAGTTTTGCCTCTAGAACTTCAAATTCCATCCTTGAGGATTGCTATCGCCAACGAGCTCACTACAGAGAACAATGATCTTCTTCGACTTCAAGAATTAGAAGCTCTCGATGAGAAACGGCTATTGGCTCAACAGCATATTGAGTTATACCAAGCCCGCATCTCAAAGACTTTCAATCGCAAAGTTAAAGTCAGAGCCTTTCAGCAAGGAGAACTTGTTCTAACAGTAAGACGCCCTATGACTATGACTCACTCGAGCAAAGGCAAGTTCGATGCGAAGTGGGAAGGGCCTTACATTATCAGCAAAGTCTTTTCAAATGGAGCCTATCAACTTTCAGAGTTAGATGGTCGAGTTGCAATAATGCCTATCAATGGTAAATTCTTCAAGAAATACTATGTGTAAATGTAATAGAGATTCTATGTAAATATGATCAGACAGTTCATAAATAAAGTTTGATTTTTATTTCATCATAAATGATGTTACATAATATCAAAGAAGATCACTATCGTCCTTCTCGACATTGGGACGTGGACCACTGCCGTCCTTATCAAAGACATAATCAGCAAAAGAACTGAGAACATCCTTGCTGGAACCTACCAGGAACTTGCAAGCAGCCATCCACATGGCCTCTTCCTCTTCATTCCTTCCTGGTTCAAGCAGGAAATCCAGGATATCCCACGGTGGTTTGGGAGCAGACGAGCCTTCGCCTGCCTTTGTTTGCTTTGACTGGACTGTATCGGCAGGACGTTCTTCAGTGTCCACTTCAATCTTCGGAACAATTTCAGTCTTCTTGGATGCATCTTCGGACGACATCTTTATGTTGAAAAGTGGAATTGATCATTCCTTCCAAATTTCTGTTCTATTTATAGGCAAAGATTCTCAAAACAACGAAATGACACATTCATCTGATGGTTCATCCATTCATCATCATCTGACGGTTCATCCGTTCATTATCATCATCTGACGGTTCACCTGTTCATTATCATCATCTGACGGTTCACCCGTTCATTATCATCATCTGACGGTTCGTCCGTTTATTATCATCATTCGACGGTTTATCCGTTTATTCATCATATTCAAGCCGACGGTTCACCCGTTCATTCAATCAATCTGACGATTCGTTCGTTCATTCCACTCATTTGACGGTTCATCCGTTCATCCTGACGATTCACTTCGTTCATACATTTTGACGATTCATTTCGTTCGTTTATCCACATCAGCAACTTATCAGTCTTCGATTAAGTTGTCTATTGAAATAATGATATTCAATAAATTATATTTGCCACGTCCATATTACCTCTGAGCAGATATACTTGAATATGATTATTTTCCAGAATCAAAAAAATATATCATGTCCTGTACCTCTGAATATATTTTCTATCTCTATTATTTATATCTAAACAAGATATGTAACAAATAATAGAGCCACAACAAAATGTCTTTTATTGATCAAAATTCAAGACATTACAAAGCTTTATATTGCAAAAAAAACAAGAAGACACAAGGAATCTTTCTATTAAACTGGTGGTGTCATCAAGCCGGTAATCTGTTGCTTCAGAGTCTGCAGACGCTCTTCGCGGGATTCCATCGCTCTCTTCCTGGCCTCTTCCATCCTAGATGTCTCGTTGAAAGTTGGCATGGTTACCATTTTGCGAGTGATTTCATCATTATGAGCTGCGGCATATTCGTCTCTTTCTTGGGTTAGAGCACCGAGTTGTTAGATTGCAGTTTGATGCTCGGTAACCTCATCTTCCAGTTCTTCTTGAAGACGGGCAATCTCCGCTCTCAGTTCAGCAATTCTTCTCTCTTTTCTTTCAGCAGTAGAGGTCACCGATTCCACCTTGGAATTGTACTCAGCAGATTTAGTAGCAAAAGCATCCAAGAGAGTCTGGAAATTTACTCTCTCCACTGCAGCTTCCTGAGCCATCCGTTCAAATTTTGCTTGAACTAAGGGTTCTACCTCCCCCTTATTGAGCTCTTTGTAGTTCTTTATTTAAGTCTCTAGCTCATTTAATATGTGTTCAAGAAAAGTGGCCTAAGGCTCGTCACCATGCTCGCGGATAGCATGAACTAAGAAAGAGGTTGGACCTCTAACTGTGTAAAAATCAGCATCCTCTTTTTTCATCACTCTATTGATCAAAGGCCCCAATGAATCGAAGAAGAATTTTGTAAATGATTGGACGACGAATTGATTGGTCGTCAGAGCACCAGGAGTAGCAGCTACTCCTGGTGATGACGAGGCAGCATAACGTTCAATTTCTCGTATTTGGACGGAAGGCTCTTTGAATGAAGGAACTAAAGTGGAGCTGGTCGCTCCTCCTGGTTGTTCCTCTGCAAAATTAAAAATTGTCATTTTGCCTGTCATTTGCTATTGTCAAAGAGAATCAAAAGTGAAAACAGCCTTACCATGGTTCGATCCGGTAACAGGCCTATCATCTGTTGGGATAGATTCTAGCTGAGCAGAAGTAGCCTCAGACACTATCGCCTGACTACTTCCTGCTTCGGAGCCACAGGATAAATGGCGACTGCTACTAGCAATTGTCGTCGCCAGTACTATATCCATGCATGCTGGAGGAGCGAGAGAAGATCCGGGTTTTGTATGGATAAGAATAAAGATGTTAGCTATCAAGCTATTTATTAAAAGAAGATCGCTAATTTCATTACAATACCTTCGGAAGCAACAACTGGAGTTTCCTCCAAAGCCACTTCTTCATCTGCAATCTTCTCTGGAGATATCGGCACCTCAGCCTCCTTTTCAGGAGTCAGAGTATCATCAACAGCTCGGGGAGATGTCTGGACCTCAATATCCTCTTCAGGATTTTTTGTCTCATCAACAGCTTCTGATGAGGTGCTCTCCTCGTTCTCACTGTCCTCAGGAGCCTCTTCACTAGCAGCAGCAGCGGCATGATCAGTTTCTTCTTGATAACCAAAGTCACAATCATTCAGTGCCTCAATCATGAGACGATCTTCCTCCTCACGGGCTGCTCCCGGTGTAACAGGAAGATGAGTCGTTACTGCCATTGGTGAAGGTGATCGTACGGCTTCCTCTTCTCTGGGCTCCGCAGCTTCTTCTCTCTGCTCAATTTCTTCTCTGGGCTCTGTTGCCTCCTCTCTTTGTTCAATGTCCTCCCTCTGTTCTGGACTAAACTCAGAAACAGGGGTAGAAGATGGCATGGTGATTTCAGCCGCAGCGTTCATCACTACCGAAGACAAAATTTGTCTTGGAGGAGAAACTGTTCTCTTCTTTCTTCTGTGAGCCAATTTCTTTCTATGCAGTGGCCTCTCAGGACTCTATATTTACTACCTTGACCTGTTTCTGAACAGAGGTCGGTGTAGCTGCTTCATCTCGAGTGGACTCGGCCAATTGTCTAGATTGTGATCTCGTAGTGACTTTCTCTGAAGAATGTTCCAAGATCAATTTCTTCTTCACAACTGGGGAAGAAGGCTCTTCTTTCCTTCTCTTCTTCTCCTTGATCGGAGACTTAACAACCTTCAGAGAAATTCTTAAAGGTTGGTTAACTTCCTCTTGGAAATTGGCTTCTCTGGAAGCTTCCAATGGGTCGTCCACTGGCTCATGTTCTTCATCGTTATTGGGAGCTAATGTGTCAGTCGCTCTTTTCTTCAGACGATTTGCTGTTGCAAAACTATCAACGAGACTATAGTTTTCAGCAAATATATTTGCAGCGGTGTAAAACTGTGAATAAGTATACAGCATTCTAGGACCAGCATCAGTTCTGTTTGGCATCGAGAACACAGTCTTTGTGTCTCGAGCATTATAGTAAGCCCATGCTCTCGCACCGTCAATCAGGTACCCCGTCCCTTGCAGGCAAGTTATGGCATTGCCCATATGGAACTGGTCATATCCAAACTGACGAGCGAAGCGGCTCGGCAAATATGGTTCAAGGAAGCATTCTTCTTCAAATCTGTATACTAGATGTGATGGTCTGATTGTCTTCAGCCATTCAAAAGATACTCGACCTATTGGTTGCCTCCCAAGGTCAATCAGATTTGCTGCCATATGCTCATAACCAGTTGGAGGAGGAGAGCAAAGAAAATTCCATCCTTTACCGAGGTTCAGAGATCGTCTGCAGTCCCTCAGACTCGTGTATATCCACCTGCTCTGTGAGAATCTGCGTAGGAAACTGCCACCAACTGCTCCCATGGCAGGATTCATCAATGATGGATGATGCAAGAGCAACCATCCGAATAAGTAGGTGTAGGGTAACTCCACTCTAGGAAAGACACCCTTATCACCCTTGTACTTGAGCATAGAATCAACATACAGACGAAGACCTGCATTTATCCTACAGGTCATCGCTGATAGTAAATCCATCCGGTAGTCGAAGACTAACCGGACAGCAGCAAAAAGAACACCGCGATGGAAGCGGTCTACAGCACTTGCTCCAGGCACGACGAATCGACGTAGCCAGTACGTCAAAAAGCCTGCCAGCTGGGCTTGTTTAGACATGGACCTGTAGCCCATTCTTATAAAGCTCTCCATAAATTCTTCAGCCTTAAGAGGAGGATATTGTTGTTCATCATCAACTCTGATATCCATTCTCTTATTCTCCTCCATCAACTTTAGCACTTCACTGTTGCTGAGGGGATGGAAAAAATCAGGGTTACATGAATCATGATCTTTTGTCTTTTTCTCGATAATACGGTTGAGAAAAAGATAAGTCAACCATTTGGATGAATAGCATGTGCCAGCAGAGCCACTTTGGTAATACAAAGAGCATATGTTATAATGACACAAAAGCTCATCGAAGACTTCCACCATCTTTGAATTCTCTCGATGAAGTCTATCTAACTCGTCGTTGGTCGGGACGTACTCCTCGTAAGGCAACTCATCCATTGGAAAATATGAGATATACTTTATCTCATGGAGAGCCAAGCCCATTCCCCGCAGGACGTCATAAACGTCCCTGTCCTATAGTTGTACCTCTCTGCCAGAGCCAAAAACAGATGAGGATTTAGAAAGAAGCCGTATACAGTAGCGTGTACCGCATTATACGGATCAATTTCTCTGAGTTTATCTTCAAACTGGACCAGTATCCAGTTGGCAATACAGCTCCATCTTTTGATGTCTGGATTTACCAGACCTGTCAACCGGATGTCTTGATCCGGATAACGGCCCTCTACCTTGGCATACTTATTGGCGAAAATCGGTGTCCTTACCGGCAGCAATAAAGATGAGTTCTCAGGAGGGATGCAACCCGGCTTCAACCCTCTCAGTAGAGTGCCGTGTCGTTCGGAAGAACTATAGAACACGTCTCTGTTATTCCGGTCTTTCTTGACACAGATTTTTCCCGTCCGTGCATGTTGGAGGGGAGTGATGTCCCATTCCATCCTCCTAGGATGGCTCGCATGAGCATATCTTGCTAGTGGAAGGCATCTAGCTATGACTGGCAACTGTATCAATTTCTCCTTCCATTGGAAAGTTCTCAACTCAACTCGGGGTCTTGGTTGAGAACTTTTATCAATAGCGTCGCCGAAGAGGAACATGGGCTTCTTATGAGTGACAGCGTCAGCAGATTGTAAAGGCTGTCCATTTATCAGACTTAGCAAAGTCTCGTTATCCTGTGCTATCAAAATAGCCTGGCGAGAAAAAGGAAGTGCATACTGTGGAAAGAGTACATGAGATAAGTCTTCTTTGAAAACTGGCTCAGCTAAAGTTCCTACAAATGTTTCATATTCAGGATCTTCTCTGGTATCAACTGTATCCAATAGAAGAAAGCAGAATTAAGTACAAGTCAAGTCAGAAATTCTGTCATCAAATTGCACAAGATATCAGACTGCGCAAGCATCAGATTGCGCAGATACCAGACTGCACAAGCATCTGATTGCGCAGATGTCAGATCGCGCAAACATCAGATTGCGCTGACAATCTCGCGCAAATCAGCAGATTGCGCTAACTTTTGCCAGCGTAATTCAACTGATTGTACGAGAAGATATTCTTCATAAAATTGAAGAATAAAGTGTTCGTGCAACCAAAACCCTAAAAAGGGTGGCGCAGTATGATCACATCTCTAAAAAGAGATGGATTTTAAGATCCAGCAAAGTCGAGAAACCCTAAAAAGAGTTTCTCGATCGGATTGTCTACCTCTCAAAGCAGGGTGCGCAGTTTTATGACGGGAAGGACGAGGCACCACACGAGTCGAAGACTCAGCGGGGGCCTTGCCCTTGGCGACGGCGGAGGAACGCTTAGGAGCCATGAGATCGACGGGGAAGAAAGACTGAAGTCGGAGTAGGCTCGGGGTTTCTCTCTCTCAAATACAATGAAAGCAAGTAAAGAATAATTTGAAGGATCGAGAGAACTATTTATAGTTTTTCAAAACAAACGGCTGCCACAGATTGCGCCGAAAAAGCAGGGACTGATTCATCCGATTGTGCAGACAGCTCGACCTATGCGCAACTTGATTTAAAATTCAAAATTCAAAGTATTTCAAAATTTTGAATAAGTTCAACTTTCGAAAACTTTGAAGGGGGTCTTGTAGGTCCTAAAAAATCAAGTTGCACCCATCAACAAAGTCATGAAAATCAAGAAAAACAGCTTTCAAATGAACTGCGCAGAAGTCAGATTGCGCATCATCCAGATTGCGCAGACTGGACTGCGCACACTCTCAAGTGCACATGCTGACGTGGCCATATCATCATTACCTGACACAATCAAATCTTCTGACAACTAACAGCACAAAGAATGAAGAGACTGTTCGTTTATTGTGCCGCACAGTGCTCGAGGACAGCTGTACATGCAGTGCACTCTATCTACAGCGTAGTCCATGCCAGCGCCATCCATCTTAGTGCAATCCGAAGTTGGCACAATTCATGTGGCGTACTTCATCATGACAACTGACAAAAGTACACGTGGCATTCATGCCATCAATTGCTCGTTACGTGGCAACCGTCTACATACGATCATGCACATTTCAATCAAATGATGCCATGTGTCCAAGACAGTTGGCCCACGATCAGACAACTGCCTGTGCAGTCTGATGCTAAGCAATCCAGTTCCTGCGTAATCCAACTTACGCCACTCAGAATAACTAAAAGTTAGTTATTTCCAGAACTCTATAAATAGAGTTTCAAGTCTTCATTCAAGGGGGATCAGACATAAAGTTCAGAAATATCAGAGAATTCAGGAGTTCTTGCCCAAGTGCTGCTGCATTCTTCTGAGGCTTTTGCCTTCAAATTCAGAGGCTACCGTCTTCAAAGTTCACATCGTCCAAGGGATAAAGCAATCGTCTTCTAGATTGGATTCCTACAGTTGTACTTTCCCAAAATTTTTGTAATCTTTTTACAAAGTTTGTATCAATAAAGTTCATACTTTTGTTTTTGCAAACAATAGTACATGATAAGCCACAATAATATAACTAAATCTCATCCATAGCTCACCACAGAGAATATAATAAGTCCACTAAAATAAGATAAATGATGATATCAAAATATAGCCGGGTAGACATTCCCATCCAAACAACTATGGAAAATAGTCTCAACTAAATAGAGTCCAACCTCCTCAAACAGCAAGAAAGAATGAATAAAGATGTCCAATACATGGTCTCAGATAATAAAGAATAAAACTAAGTATGAGCGGGAGATGCCTCGTCACCGATGTATGCTGGATCCAATGCGGCACCGTACTCCTCTGGATAGTCCTGCTCGTCTAATCTTGGAGAGATCACCAGGTCCTCGGAGAAACGTAACAAGATACAGAAAACATGCCAAGTAACTGAATGTGTAAAAATATACAACTATGACTCTACAGGATCTCCTAACCGTCTATGTGAGATGCACTTTAGAGGACAACGTTCCACGCAGGAGCTTAGGTGTTCAGCATAGATGGAGAGAGAGTAGTAGTAGGTAGCGCTCATAAGAGACACTATCAACTATGGGCAGAAAGTAGTTCTCATACGAGAACTATCGGCCCCGGGGCAGTAAGTAGCGCTCATCCGAGACACTATCGGCCCAAATCTATGTGTGTGCTGAACATGTAGCCCCTACGCTAATAACTGTCCCCTCCCCCCAACTGCTCCTGTCCAAGATGTATCCACAGCCTGTCCAGTTGGCAACTACTACGGCTTCTAACTCAACACACTAGTAGCAGTTACCTACTAACCGTCGCACGTCCCGTACGTATCGATGGCCAGTCGAGTACGCAGGTCCGTGTCCTATATAGCTCACTCATCACATGATACACATGTGTCAAGGCCATAGGGGATATGAGAATACCCCCACATACTCATAGGGTAGTCAACTGACACAAGGTCGAAATGCAAATAAGACATAAGTAAATATAACGACTAAATGTAGCCGTTTGCACCCAAGTGTGACTTGGACGCCTAATAGAAACAAAATGACAAATAAGAGAAAGAATTATGCAATAATAAAATATACTAAAAATAAATGAGCACAATCAGAATCTATGGCAAGGTATACTTGCCTGCGGTGCGAGAACGACAATCCAAGAGTAGCAAGTGTCAGCACCAAAACTCACAAATCACAAATAACTCCAAACGCTGAAACAAACATCAAAAATGATCTCGGTGAAGAAGATATACCTAGGAAACGCCTGTCCAAAAGTCCAATTCTGGAACAGGGGCAAAATCGTAATTTTGGGTCAAAACGATGTCCGTCGTTGAATCCGCTTTGCACCGAAACGCGTGTCAAAGTCTATGGTCTCTAAAGTCATCAAACTACATGTCTATGGATTCAGTTTGAGGAGAGGAACTCAATGGTATGTCCAGTTTTGGATTCCGATGAGCCGTGTACAAATTCGCCTGTTTGAGTGGGTCGCGGGCCCGCCAAAAAGGGGTTCCGATTCGACCTTCTCAGAATTGAACCAAACTTGGCACACAGGACCAAAATTTTGATTCGGACCTGTTAGCATAAGTTTCGTCCCGATTCGACGACTGTACACGAAGTTATGGACAAGTTTGCAAAATGCCGATACGGGGGTATCTCGACGGATACGCGTTGATTTCGTCGCGTACACGCGACGAAACTGAGTTCCGTCAGTTCCCACACGTTAACAACGTCCATACGCGCCTTTCGATGCGTATAACGTGCAACCACGTTGCCCGGTTTGTCGGGGCGTACGTCGTATCGTGGAAATTTTTTGAAATTAACACTTTTAAAAACAGTTTTTTGCCCAACTTTAACACTAATTTAATTCTCGTACAGAAAATGAAATACAGATCTACAAAATGCGTTTTAATCATGGTTATGTTGTCTTCACATGTGTTCAATTAGTTTCTGAAAAATCTCGACACACAGTTCGGAATCTGGCTTCTAAGTTGCGGTTTGGGACTGGATTAAAACTCTGTTTTCAACAGTTTTTGGGGCAACTTTGCCTCGATTTCTCGAGCAATCCCTTGGGGTTCCCAGGATTCTATCTGAAGGGGATTGGAGGGGTTCATATGGGCTACACACAGGAATTGATAGTTCGAGAAATCATCGAGCGTGCGTGAAGAAAAGAGGATTGGAAGAAGGGTATCTTGTTGTTCGCAAAACTGAGACTGCTCGGAAGTGGGGTCGTCCTGGGCTGTCCGGCAGCGTTCGCGCGGTGGTGCGGCGCCGCCAACGGCCTGGGTAGTCCATCTAGGGTTCGAGATAAAGAGGAGATATGGAGGGAGAAGATGTACGGAGGGTTAGGGTTTGGTTTCGTGTGGGTTTTATATCCCACTGCGCCAACTACTAATAGTATTAGGAGTTGGGGTCGGGTTTTCCTAAAGGGTGCAGCTGCTGCTGCTGGTTTGGGCTTTGGTGGCTTTGTGTGGCTTTGTGTGGGATTAGGATTAGTGGGTTTTAGGATTAGTGGGTATTAGGGGGTCGGGTATTAGGGGTTTGCAGCTATTAGCTGCTGTTAGTTAAGTTGGGGGTCGGGCCCCCCCCTCTCTCCGCAGCTGCTGCTGCTGCTGCTGCTGCTTGTGGTGGGGGGTTCGGCCCACCCTATTGTTTATTTATTTTTTATTTTTTAATAACAATCACTATATATATATATATATATATATATATATATATATATATATATATATATATATATATATATATGTATATATAATCACAAGGAAAAATCTAAAATTCTTAATAAAGTAACAAAAATATTTTGTAACAAGGTAAGCTATATTTAGGAGCATCTAAATTATCACGCACACAACATACATACATTGTACACATCTACAATTACGTACATATACCAAATAAATTCAAATAAATATAGAAAAATAATTTTTAAAGTATTAAAATAATTAAAAAAAATATTAGGGTTTTACATCCTACCCAATTTGAAGAAAATTTCGTCCTCAAAATTAAACTAAGGTTGGGGGATCAATGCAATGCAAGAAAATAATAGCAACTTAAGAGCTGTAAATGTAAGACATACCTTCGTCTTCGAACAACTGCGGTCAGCGATTACGGATGTTGTCCTCACGCTCCCAAGTAGACTCCCCTGACGAGTGATGCTTCCATGCCACACGAACCAATGGAATAGATTGGTTCCGCAATACCTTCACTCGGCGATCGAGGATACCTACTGGTTGCTCTTCGTACGACAAGCTCGGTCCAACTGTGATCTCGGAGTGGTCAAGCACATGATTGCTGTCCGCCACGTACCTCCTCAGCTGAGATACATGGAATACGTCATGCACTCCCTCCAGCGACGGTGGCAAGGCCAATCTATAGGCAACCTCTCCAACACGTTCCAAGACATCGAAGGGCCTGATGTACCTTGGACTCAACTTGCCACGTCCTCCGAATCGAATCGTGCCTCTAGTGGGAGATATCTTCAAGAACACATGGTCGCCCTCTTTGAACTCCAAAGGTCGACGACGATTATCTGTCCACTGCTTCTGACGATCCTGCGCTGCTCGCAGGTGGCCCTGAATTTTCTTCACTGTCTCCACTGTGCTCAAGACTAACTCGGGACCCAATAGTTGTCGCTCTCCTATGTCGCTCCAACAAACAGGAGATCGACACTTCCTACCGTACAACGCTTCAAACGGAGCCATCTGAATGCTCGTTTGATAGCTATTGTTGTAGAAAAACTCAACAAGATGAAGATGGTCCTCCCATGAACCGCCAAAGTCAAGCATGCACGCTCTCAACATATCCTCTAGTGTCTGAATGGTACGCTCCGACTGGCCGTCTGTCTGCGGATGGTATGATGTGCTAAACTTCAATCGAGTGCCCAAACTCTCTTGCATGCTCCTCCAAAAGTGCGAGGTAAATCTCGAGTCACGGTCCGACACAATACTAACAGGTACACCATGCAATCTCACAATCTGCTCCATATACATCTCCGCCAATACCTCTGTCGACTGGCCCACTCTAAAAGGTAAGAAATGGGCTGACTTCGTAAGTCTATCAACAATCACCCATACTGCATCACGTCCTCTAGGATCCCGAGAAAAACCCGTGACAAAATCCATAGTAATGTGCTCCCACTTCCACTCGGGAATGGGTAGCGGCTGCAATAATCCGGCCGTCCTCTGGTGCTCCGCCTTCACTTGTTGACATACCAAGCATTTGGCAACAAAACGAGCTATCTCCCACTTTATTCTGTGCCACCAATAATACTGTCGCAAGTTGCGGTACATCTTGGTTCCTCCGGGATGAATAGAATAAGTCGAGCTGTGAGCCTCTGCCATCAGCTCCTGCCGCAACTCTCTATTGGGAACATAAATGCGATCACTACATCGTAATATCCCATCGATGAATCCTCAATCCCGTCTGCTCTCCTGCTTCGGTCCTCTCCCTGAGCCGTCGAAATCTAGCATCATTAGACAATGCTGCCTTGATGCGCTCTACCAATAATGACTGTACTTGGAGATTGGCTAATACGCCATCGGCTCCAGGCAATACTACCTCAATACCAAACTGCTCCAAGTCTCTAATCAACTCCTTCTGTGTAGTCAAAAAGTGTGCCATGGGCTTACGGCTTAATGCATCTGCCACGACTTTAGCCTTGCCCGGACGATAGCGTAGCTCGATCTCATAATCCTTCATCAACTCCAACCAACATCGTTGTCGCATATTCAACTCCTTCTGTGTAAACACGTACTTGAGGCTCTTATGATCAGTGTAGATATCAACCTTCTCGCCGTATAAGTAATGTCTCCATAGCTTCAAAGCAAAGATAACCGCTGCGAGCTCTAGATCATGGGTCGGATAATTCTTCTCGTGCACCCTCAACTGTCGCGATGCATATGCTACTACACGACCGTGTTGTATCAATATGCATCCTAATCCTTTTCCGGATGTGTCACTGTAGATCACAAATCCTCCCGGGCCCGATGGTAGTGTCAAGATCGGTATTGTGGTCAATCGCTTCTTCAACTCATCAAATGCGGATTGACACTCATCTGTCCATACAAACTCCTGATCCTTGCAAGTTAATCGAGTCATCGGCCCCTCTATTCGAGAGAAATCTTCGACGAACCTTCGGTAGTAACCCGCAAGTCCGAGGAAACTTCTCACCTCAGAAGCTGATGTGGGAGCGGGCCATGATTCGACTGCTGTGATCTTCTCTGGATCCACTGATATACCAGCACCCATAACAACATGACCGAGAAATGATACCTCCTTGAGAAAGAAATCACACTTGCTAAGCTTCGCAAAGAGTCTCTCATTCCTCAGTGTTCCCAAAACTATCCGTAGATGTCGCTCATGCTCCTCTTGACTCTTGGAGTAAATCAAGATATCATCTATAAAGACTACTACAAATTTATCCAAATACTGGTGAAAGATCTTTTTCATTAAATTCATGAAAACCGCGGGTGCATTGGTCAAACCGAAAGGCATGATCAAGAGCTCGTAGTGTCCATACCTCGATCGAAAAGCTGTCTTTGCAATATCTTCCTTCCGAACCTTCAATTGGTGATAGCCTGATCGTAAGTCAATCTTGGAGAATACTTTTGCTCCACTTAATTGATCAAATAGATCGTCTATGTGCGGCAATGGATACTTGTTCTTCACTGTCACTGTATTCAATGCTCTGTAGTCGATGCACATGCGCACGGTCCCGTCTTTCTTAGGTACAAAAAGAACGGGTGCTCCCTATGGTGACGTACTAGCACGAATAAAGCCCTTCTCCAATAAGTCATCAATCTGCGTCTTCATCTCTACCAACTCCTTGGGCGCTAACCGATAAACTCGAGATAAAATAGGCTCGGCTCCCGAAATAAGCTCAATAGAAAACTCAATATCTCGGTCAGACAGCAGTCCTGGCAACTCCTCGGGGAATACATCCTCGAACTCGGTAATGATAGGGTATTGAGGGGTGTCATGCATCATCATGTGAGTCCCCGATGCAGATGCATCGCTCCTCAAGGCATCCTCTTTGGTGAACTCGAACTTCGCATCACTCGGTGGTCTAAAGATGATACTGCCCCTATGGCAGTCAATGAGAGCGAAATGCTGGCTCAACCAGTCCATTCTAAGAACTACATCGAACGTAGGCATCAGAAATACAAGAAGTCGTGCTTTTATCTCTCTACCATTTATCACTACAGGACAATCTCTACAAATACCACTAACAGGAACTACTCCTCCACCAGTGAGGATTCTAATATTTTTAGATAAAGATGACATAGGTATACTGTGTCTAGTGGCAAAGCTAGTGGCTATGAATGAATGGGTGGCTCCAGTGTCAAATAATGTAATGGCAGGAAATGATGCAACTAAAACCATACCTGCTATGACCTCCACCTCTGGTTCGATCTCCTCTGTAGCTAGTGTAAAAGTCTTCTCCACTCTCTGATTGCCCGTCGGTGCTCTAGTCTGCTGGAATTGGATTGCCTGAGTAGGTAAGGGTGGTCGGGGTGCTCCTGGTCCTGCAATAGCTGGCCTCTGCTGCTGATTTTGTGAAGCATTCTTCTGTAAGTGGCAATCCCTGGTTTGGTGCTGGTTCGATCCACAAGCTAAACAGTGTCCCAGCCGACGTCTACAATCTCTCTGAATATGACCCACTTTGCCACAGTAATGGCAAATGGCCTTCTCCTGTGTCTGGTATGGCCCTGTCCTCTGCTGATGCTGATGTGTGGGAGGACGTCTCACTGGCCCTCCTGTAGTGGTCTTAGCAGATCCCATAGTCGATGTAACTCTTCGATTTGTCTTCTTGCTTATGGCCTCCTGAGTTCTAGCCTCTGCCAGAACAGCTGCTTGGGAGACCCTCAACTCGGAGCTGGTGTACCTCTGCAACTCTATACTCAAGCCTCTATAAAACCTTTTGGCTTTCTCCAGCTCTGTCGTAACCAACCCTGGTGCGAAATGACTCAGTCGACTAAACTCGGCATCATATACGTCAACTGTCATATTCCCCTGCTCCAAGTGTAGAAACTGTTCATATAATGCATCCTTGGCAGTGTCGGAGAAAAACTTCTTATTAAACAGTTCCTTGAATTCCTTCCATGTCTGATCAAGTCCTAACCGTCTCTCTTCTGCGGCCCACCAATCATAAGCATTTCCTTCCAGCTATAACTTCACTATCGGCATCCATAGATCTGCGGATAACTCTGAAGCCTTCAGGAGATTCTCTATCTTAACCAGCCAATTGGTGATCCCAATAACGTCTTCAGTGTCTTTGAAGTGTGGAGGATTCATGTTGCGGAACCCTTCGATAGAACCCACAGTGGCTTGTGGTGCTCGGGCCAATGCTGTCTCTATACTCCTCCTGATGGCCTCGCTCTGCTGCATCTGAGCCTGTACTAAGCTCTGGAAAATCTGCTCTGTAGTAGTCCCACCAGCCTGAGGCATGGGCTGCTGTGGGGGCATGTATGGCATCTGGGCATGATCTGTGGGGCACCCTGTAGCCCGTACTGTAGAGGATATGCAGGATATGGAAAGGGATACTGTGGGGGTATGTGGATGGATACTGAGATGGATTCTGTGGAGGATACTGGGGTAGATATGATGGTGGATATGGTGATGGATATGGTGGGGGCTGATGGGGTGGATACGATGGCGGATACTGTGGTGGTTGTTGGGGTGGATATGATGATACAGGATATTGTGGAGGTGGTGGTGGTGGATATGAGGATAGGGGATACTGTGGAGGTGGTGGTGGTGGATATGAGGATGGGGGATACTACGGAGGTGGTGGTGGTGGATATGATGATGGTGGATATGGGGGTAGAATCTGTGCTAGGGGCTGAGGTGGATAAGGTGGCGGTGGCGGTAGGTACTCCTCTTGAGTTACAGAGTTTCCAGGTTCTGTCTGCCCCACTTGAGGTGCCGGGGCTTGCTGCTGAGTAGTGGGGGGTGTCATCACAGGCTGCAATCCGGATGGTGCTGGAGTGGTAGGGGACATAGGTGGCTGACTCGTCGGTCCTTCTTGAGCAGTGGCATTCCCGTCAGTAACGACGAGGGGAGTAGGGCGTCCACTACGAAGATTCATCCTATATTGGCACGAAGAATTAGAGTTGGTTAGAACAATTTCAAGCTGAAAGGAATTCAATAAGTTATAGAAAAAAGTAGATGGAGTAGAGATCAAAGAAGGTAGTAGTAAGTGGATGAGATCCTATATCCTATTCCTAGTTTGTAGGCTTGTTGGGCATAGTCATGTAACCCAACAATATTAATGGACTTGCATGGGCCACCACAAAAACATGTAACGCCCCAGTCCCAAAATACGTAGGACTAAGTACGTAGACATGCCAGCTGTACTATACGAAGAATACACCAATATATGGTAATCCCCGTATTAGTACATAAGCTGTAATAATAGTACATGATAAGCCACAATAATATAACTAAATCTCATCCACAGCTCAACACAGAGAATATAATAAGTCCACTAAAATAAGATAAATGATGATATCAAAATATAGCCGGGTAGACATTCCCACCCAAACAGCTATGGAAAATAGTCTCAACTAAATGGAGTCCAACCTCCTCAAATAACAAGAAAGAATGAATAAAGATGTCCAATACATGGTCTCAGATAATAAAGAATAAAACTAAGTATGAGCGGGAGATGCCTCGTCACCGATGTATGCTGGATCCAATGCGGTACCGTACTCCTCTGGATAGTCCTGCTCGTCTAATCCTGGAGAGATCACCAGGTCCTCAGAGGGACGTAACAAGATACAAAAAATATGCCAAGTAACTGAATGTGTAAAAATATGCAACTATGACTCTACAGGATCTCCTAACCGTCTATGTGAGATGCACTTTAGAGGACAACGTTCCACGCAGGAGCTTAGGTGTTCAGCATAGATGGAGAGAGAGTAGTAGTAGGTAGCGCTCATAAGAGACACTATCAACTATGGGCAGAAAGTAGTTCTCATACGAGAACTATCGGCCCCGGGGCAGTAAGTAGCGCTCATCCGAGACACTATCGGCCCAAATCTATGTGTGTGCTGAACATGTAGCCCCTACGCTAATAACTGTCCCCTCCCCCCAACTGCTCCTGTCCAAGATGTATCCACAGCCTGTCCAGTTGGCAACTGCTACGGCTTCTAACTCAACACACTAGTAGCAGTTACCTCATAATCGTCGCACGTCCCGTACGTATCGATGGCCAGTCGAGTACGCAGGTCCGTGTCCTATATAGCTCACTCATCACGTGATACACATGTGTCAAGGCCATAGGGGATATGAGAATACCCCCACATACACATAGGGTAGTCAACTGACACAAGGTCGACATGCAAATAAGACATAAGTAAATATAACAACTAAATGTAGCCGCTTGCACCCAAGTGTGACTTGGACGCCTAATAGAAACAAAATGACAAATAAGAGAAAGAATTATGCAATAATAAAATATACTGAAAATAAATGAGCACAATCAGAATCTATGGCAAGGTATACTTGCCTGCGGTGCGAGAACGACAATCCAAGAGTAGCAAGTGTCAGCACCAAAACTCACAAATCACAGATGACTCCAAACGCTGAAACCAACATCAAAAATGATCTCGGTGAAGAAGATATACCTAGGAAACGCCTGTCCAAAAGTCCAATTCTGGAACAGGGGCAAAATCGTAATTTTGGATCAAAACGATGTCCGTCGTTGGACCCGCTTTGCACCGAAATGCATGCCAAAGTCTATGGTCTCTATAGTCGTCAAACTACATGTCTACGGATTTAGTTTGAGGAGAGGAACTCAACGGTATATCCAGTTTTGGATTCCGATGAGCCGTGTACAAATTCGTCTGTTTAAGTGGGTCGCGGGCCCGCCAAAAAGGGGTTCCGATTCACCTTCTCAGAATCGAACCAAACTTGGCACACAGGACCAGAATTTCGATTTGGACCTGTTGTCACAAGTTTCATCTCGATTCAACGACTGTACACGAAGTTATGGACAAGTTTGCAAAATGCCGATACGGGGGTATCTCGACGGATACGCGTTGATTTCGTTGCGCACACGCGACGAAACTGAGTTCCGTCAGTTCCCACACGTCAACAACGTCCATACGCGCCTTTCGATGCATATAACGCATGACCATGTCGCCCGGTTTGTCGGGACGTACGTCGTATCGTGAAAATTTTCTGAAATTAACACTTTTGAAAACAGTTTTTCGCCCA
This sequence comes from Iris pallida, assembly GCA_029216955.1. NCBI lineage: Eukaryota > Viridiplantae > Streptophyta > Magnoliopsida > Asparagales > Iridaceae > Iris > Iris pallida. Next base: position 1,963,362 of record JANAVB010022399.1, read on the forward strand.
ACTTTAACACTGATTTAATTCTCGCACAGAAAATGAAATACAGATCTACAAAATGCGTTTTAATCGTGGTTATGTTGTCTTCACATATGTTCAATTAGTTTCTGAAAAATCTTGACACACAGTTCGAAATCTGGCTTCTAAGTTGTGGTTTGGGACTGGATTAAAACTCTATTTTCAACAGTTTTGGGGCAACTTTTCATCGATTTCTCGAGCAATCCCTTGGGGTTCCCAGGATTCTATTAGAAGGGGATTGGAGGGGTTCATATGGGCTACACACAGGAATTGATAGTTCGAGAAATCATCAAGCGTGCGTGAAGAAAAGAGGATTGGAAGAAGGGTACCTCGCTGTTCGCAAAACTGAGACTGCTCGGAAGTGGGGTCGTCCTGGGCTGTCCGGCAGCGTTCGCGCGGTGGTGCGGCGCCGCCAACGGCCTGGGTAGTCCGTCTAGGGTTCGAGATGAAGAAGATATATGGTGGGAGAAGATGTACGGAGGGTTAGGGTTTGGTTTCGTGTGGGTTTTATATCCCACTGCGCCGACTACTAATAGCATTAGGAGTTGGGGTCGGGTTTTCCTAAAGGGTGCAGCTGCTGCTGCTGGGTTGGGCTTTGGTGGCTTTGTGTGGCTTTGTGTGGGATTAGGATTAGTGGATATTAGGATTAGTGGGTATTAGGGGGTCGGGTATTAGGGGTTTGCAGCTATTAGCTGCTGTTAGTTAAGTTGGGGGTCGCCCCCCCCCCCCCCCCCCCCTCCCCCCCTCTCCGTAGCTGCTGCTGCTTTTGCTGCTTGTGGTGGGGGGTTCGGCCCACCCTATTGTTTATTTTTTTTTAATAACAATCACTATATATATATATATATATATATATATATATATATATATATATATATATATATATATATATATATATATATATATAATCACAAGGAAAAATCAAAAATTCTTAATAAAGTAACAAAAATATTTTGTAACAAGGTAAGCTATATTTAGGAGTATCTAAATTATCACGCACACAACATACATACATTATACACATCTACAATTACGTACGTATACCAAATAAATTCAAATAAATATAGAAAAATAATTTTTAAAGCATTAAAATAATTTTAAAAAATATTGGGGTTTTACAAGGCAAGATTGTAGTGAATGAAATGAATCATTCTCCCTTAAAGGTGGCTGCCATAAAGAGTCCATTAGGGCTAATGGAAAATGTCCTAATTGCCCCTCTCTAGTCTCATATGGTTAAGTCTAGACTAGGTTCAAGTTTGGGGTCAAAATGATCTAGTTTTGAGTCTCTAACTTAACCATTCTAACATGATAAAAATTATTTTAATTAACTAACTTAATGTTGGGTCTTGTGAGCCATGATTAACTTAATATTGGGTCCCATCTAGAGTTCAAGCTACCCGGGTCACAATACAAGTCGGAACGAGACGAAACTCAAACCCGACTAAACAAATCCAATAAAAATAATATTAAAAATATAAAAAATTTCCAAAATATTAAAATATGAAAAATGATGAAAATCATAAAACATTAATTTAAATATTATTAAAATAATCTAAAATTTACCAATTAATCAAAATCCTAAATAATTCAAAAGTCACAAAATGACCAAAATACCCTTAGCCTAAAAAGTTGTAATAGTCATTCTAATCACATGGTTAGGTCCCCATGGTCATGGTTAGTCTCTAAGCTTAGCAAAACTAGGGATTAACTAGTTAACCATCAAAATAATAATTCAACATTTTAAATAGTTTTAAAATGATTAAAAAAATTACCAAAAATTACAACATGAGTTAAATCTTATTATCGATTAATCAAAATTATAAAAGTTCAAAATTAACCTCATTTTAGAAAAGTGGGTGTTACAAGTCTACCCTCCTTAGAAGAATTTCGTCCTCGAAATTAAGATGGTCGTACTTTTTCTAGAGTCTCGTCCCCAACAATCATGGTCTCAGAACTTACCTAAATCATACGATTAAAAAGGATGGCATACAGGGTCATGGCATATGGTGGTAGTGAAAGTCTCATCTAGGTATACTAGTCATGCTAACCAAAAGGGTCATAGGATATCAAACATACAAGCAATCGGGGGTGTTAAACTGGAAAAGATACAGAAATAACAAATCATCAAAACTGTAAGGCAGTCTACCATCCTATATAAAAACTGGTACTTATCAGAAAATAAAATAAGATAACTACCAATTATCTATAAAGGGGTACTATTCAAAGAAAAATCAAAATCAAAAGTTACAGAATGAAAGTCAATTGCATTGAAATCCAATCACAATATATATATATATAGAGAGAGAGAGAGCGTTAGAGAGGGAAAAGCTAGCATTATGTAAAGGTTATGTGGTTAGTGTGTGTATGGGTGTATGTGGACATGTTCATAGGGTTAGATAGTAGACGTGTGTGTGTGTAAAATATACATGAAAGTGTAAAGGAGGATTTGGGTTTCAAAACAATAGCTATCAAGTTACACTACTCATGGCATATTGGTTAAACAATCTACAATGCACAACCTATTTACTCATAACATGCATGGCTAACCATATATATACATATATCTATATGTATAGAGAGGTAGAGATTTAGTTATGTATCTATATACATTATAACATGTATGCATAAACTATATATATATATATATATATATATATATATATATATATATATATATATATATATATATATATATATATATATACATATATATATATAAATATATATATATATATATATATATATATATGAACATAACATAGAGATGAAGGGTTAGGTTTACATGGCAGTTGTGAACATTAGTGTACATTAGTGTAGAGTGTCAAGAGTACAGGGGTTATAACTTAAAATGAAGGGTTCAATCATTTAGTTCAGTTTAACATTACATATTAAATCTGAAATTGAACTAAACATTTAAAATCAATGTGAAAAATGTTAACATGTATTCAGTTTTAGGATTTTGGAGAAATTCGAACATCAAACCAACCCAATATTTATCACAACCTAACATGTAAAAATATGAAACCTAACATTATATCCCTATATACAGCAATGTATATACCTCAAAATATTACATTTAAAAACAGCAATTTGAACTAATATTTAAAATCCAGTATTAAGGGTTAATATGCACACAGTCTCAGATTTGACAAGTTCAAACACAAAACTCAACCAATTTCTTTAAGAATTGAAACCTTGTGTATAAGATACATGTGTAGTGATATAAATAAAACTAATAACATGACATTTATATTTAAATTATAAATTTAAACTGGAAAAGCAGAGAACCAGTCTCTGATACTGTACTGTATCAGAATATTGGGGTTTTGAGAATTTAAACATCAACAACATATTAATATGCATTTAGATGGGTTGATAATCAAAGTGTAGCATGCATAAGTGTCAGACAAAGTGTCTGTGTCCACTATATATATTCTCATGTCCCAATATAAAAATCAAATTCTATATCAAGACCAACATTTAGATTCCTACCAAGATTGCAAAGCAGGTGATTGATGTAATCAAGACAGTTTTATTATTATTATTATTATTTAATACAAGAATAATAGCAAGAAGGAAATAACGATAAAATCTGTTATGCTTATCTGTTTAAAAGAAGGAACCATTTTGAAACCAGAGCTATAATATCAAATCCAAGATAAGGTCTAGCAAAATCATTGATTCATTATTTTAAGAAGAGATTCATAGTAAGAAGTTACACAAAGGTTTATAATACAGCTAAAGCTACTCCTACTCCTAAGTTAAATAATGAGAAACAAAACAAACAAAATATTTTTTTTTTGAAAGACTGAACAAAAGTAGAGAAAACTTGTTCAAGAGCATTTAAGGTACAATCTGATAATCATATACGTCTATCCAAAATCATGGTGCTCCAAATCCTCGTCATACTAGTAAGCAAGGCTACGATAATCACAAAGTCCTTGACTAAGGTACATACCTCTAGGTTCATGATATTTAAAATTTCTGCATTGTCGTATGCGAGGGCGAAAACCTTAAATTTCTACACACGAGAAATAGGTCCAAAATCTGACTATATGTCCTCACTATGCCAGCTAACATGACTATCGAAGATTCTAGATCCCATAACTGAGGTGACCTAGCCCATATGATTTTTTTCTCAGAAGAAAAAAAAAGCAAACATAACACAGGAACAATAGAACAAATTGATCAGTCAACAAGGAACAGATGGAATCGAATTTCAAGATAGTTATAAGAGATAATTACGGGAATATAATAGAGAAGAACGGAACTTACAGCAAGATCTCTAATGGTCTATGCATCCTCGACTGTCCTGACGATAGCTCGCCCTGCTGGTTTCACATGGTCTGCTGATGATGCTGCATGAACCGCTACTGCTGAGAGAAATCAGGAATGACAGGAAAAGTCACTGTACAGACAGAGGTGCACCTCCAATATAGCAGAAACGCTAACCTGAGTCGACACAACAGGAGCTGCGGTCTCAAGGCCCTGATGAAGAGGACAAAAGGTGGCCAGCCTCTCGATAGTATTCCCCGGACCGGAACGATGAGATCGTGTCTTCATAACCATCATGAAGACAGATCAAAACAAGAAGCAATTTCTGAGAATGAAGCAAAAATTTAAAAGGGGACAGTTTATATTCAAGGGAAGTCAATAAGCAACAATTTAGATAAAGGAATATGATTAAGAGTTTTCCTAGTGTGATTGAGTACCCTCAAAAATATCCTAATCCTACTGCAGGCAATAGTGATACTCTGGTTCGAATACCACTACACTTCTAGTCTCGACCTGCATGGGCCACCACTAAAAACGTGTCACGACCCGCACCCTAAAGTAAGGGCACGAGAAGTGGGTACGTCCAGCCTACACCGCAGTGTCGGCAGTAGAACGATGTCCTAGGTCACAACATCTAACAATATAATGCTAAGCAGTTTATACTCCCCGAATGGGGGTGACATAGCAGAATATAAACTCAATCACAACTAAGGAAGAATAAGCACGATATGATATAGAACTCAAATAAAATACAGATGATCAGAAGAGTCTAAGTGTCTAAGATAACATCTCAGCAAACATCCAGAAATACAAAGTCTCAACTACAGAGTATGGAAGAATATATATACAATCCAGATCTCAATGACAGAAATAAAGCCTAACTAAACTAGTCTAGACAGTAGGGGTAATGTCATCAGCTAGAGCTGGGTCCTCCTGAGAGTCCAGCTCATAAGTATCGTTTAGGGCTGTCCCATAGAAAGTATCAACACCAGCCTCATCCTCGTCCTTTGTAAAATTTTCAACAGGTCCAGTCAGGACGGGAGCGAGCACAATACATCTCAACAGTTCATAGCAGGTTAGAAAATATAATCATGCAGTAAAGTAAGATACAGGAACTGAAGAAGGTATAGAATGTAAACAAAGAGAAAACTGTAATAGAAATATCTACTATAAGTAGAGAACTAACAGTGGCTAGTGAGTCAGAGTACAATATAAACATGTGAATGGCATAGGAGATTCTGATGAGACACTAAGGAGGTGATCAGATGAGATACTACTTGGATATTATTCACATGTCTACTTCTACTCCCCCGTACCCCCAATCAATACACAAGGATCCAGCCAGGTTATGTTATGATTCCATATAATGGCCCATAAGGGGTGATACATGGTAGGCCCATAAATGGGTGATCTGGGAATGCCCATAAATGGATGATTCAAAGAAGACTCTGTGATCATGAGAGTACATGTCACAAGTGATCAATGAACCATGAAGCATAGTGATACACAATGTAAGTGAAACACACAGAACATGTAGTATCCGATGCTCCCTGAGGGGATAACATCTCAAGAAGGGATCAATATAGTACTAATCCGTGTGACCAACGTGACAGTATCAAGTAAAGTAATTTAAAGCAGGAGAATAATTCTAAACAGAATATGAAATAATCAGAGAATGTACTCGCCTGATGTCTGAATATCCAAAGTAAATATACTGTCCGAGGAGAGGTGTCTGGCTCCTAATCAGAACAGCACAAGTCATAACAAGTCCAAAATGGCAATATGAAGTTCTACTATGCATTCTACATGATTTTAGGTCAATCTAGACCAAAGTCAACTCTTGGTCAACTTGGTCAACCCTAAAAGTCAAACCTAGGTCAAATATGGTCAAACTAGGTCTAACAAGTCTAAATTAGGTCAAACAAGTTATTCTAGGTCTAAACAAACTAAGTATATGCAAATCAAGTATCCAAGATAGCTACTAACTCATAGCCTAAGTCACTTGCTAAACCAAGCACAAAATTAAACCATAAGCTAACAAGGCACACAAACTTAGTCATATAATGTATATATATTATTCACATTCACATATTCATATACATAGATATATATAGGAAAGCTATATATATAGGCACATACATATATATATATATATAGAGAGAAAGAGATTTAAAAGAGTAAGTGAGTATGTGTGTGTTTGGCCTGTGTGTGAAAGGATATGTGTTAATGTTCTAAAATTTAGTGATAGGTAGGTGTATGTGACATGGAATACATGATGTCAAAGGGTGTATGAATGCATGTGTGTAAAAAGTTATTGGTTAACTCAGTTTATAGAAATACATACATACATACTTACCTTGTATACATGCATACATATATATCATGTATATTACATTTACATGATACATACATGTATACTTGTATTATATTATACTTACATTCATGCATATTAGATACTTGTATTTATATTAACATATTGCAAACATTCATTTCATTCATGCATCTATGTATTACCTACATGTTTTATACATATGCATACATTGTATATTCATATCATTTCATACATTAGCATAGAGACATACAAACATGCACACATCATATATTTCATACCTTGCATTACCTTACATATTATGTTATATATTATCATTCATTCCTTTCATATATTAATTATCTTTAAGTTGAATACATCATATATGGATACAATACATTATCTTGCATGCTTGCATTCATATATTACATTCTATATTACCTATACATGTATTTCCTCCATTCATTCATGCTTGCATCATATACTCTATATTACCATACATGTTATCATTATATATTGCATTACAATATTTATACATTATGCATTCATATCTATCATTACATATATATATCTTGCATTCATATCTAGCATTCATTATATACTTTCATGCATACATTGTATATCATTCTTTCATTCATGTATTGCTTATATGCATTATATTAATTATATTCCTACATGCTTGCATTCAACCATATATATACATTAATGTAAAGAGAATATATATTATATATATATCATTTCATTCATCTAACATATCATGCATTACATACTCTATATTCATTTAATATCCATGCTACATAGGTTCATAGGTTACACAAAATGCATATATCGTATAGTCACTCTTCTACTTAAAACCAATACTGTACCAATTGGGCATTCACTAAATTCTAGAATTAAAGTAAGTTGTAGCCCTTTGTGTTAGATTTCCGAAACTTTAAACGGATCGTATTTTTGTGTCCGGAAGCTCCCGAATTCGCAAAAATACCAAAATACGTTGGTCTTTCATACAGCTGACACTCAAATAATTCTACAAAAAGTTACAGAAAGAATTTGGCTTATTAAAATATATATTTGAAAAGCTAACTTCGATACAGTTCTTTTAAAAAAATGGGAGATAAATCAGAGTTCTAAGCTAAAAGTTATGATATTTCTAAGTTGCTTTGGTTAATAAAAACGTGGATGAATATTATGACGAATTTGAGTTATTTTGGACAAAAGAACACATATAGGCCAAAATACTTGGATACAAACATAGGTATCCAAATAAAACTCATTCTAACCATCCTAACTAAGATCAATCCACTCTCTAACCATTCTAAAACTGAATTTAAATATCTATTTAAACTATTATTATACATACATACACATGGGGTGTCCTAATTTGGGATCTATCAAGTAGGACACAAGACACATATCTAAAATCCTCAAGAGAGCTTCAAATGGCCTCAAATTTGAATCTAAATGGGACATATGCATGAGGATGGATCCTACGGATTCAAAACTAATTTATATGCAAAGAAAATCGATTTAGAGGATGGGTTTTACCTATTGGGAGTGGAATCCCAATAAAATCCTTTAGGACACGGCTCCGATACGAAGATCCCTCAAAGTGGACACTCCTCCTTGCACTCCTCTTCCAATCCTTGGTAGCACCCTTCTCTTGGAGAATGGGAATGATTGAGGGAACGTTTGGTGAAGGAATGATTTGATTTGGAGATCAAATCAATGGGAAGGCTCTCTAAAATTGGGGAAGAACAAAAAGAAAATAAAAGAGGCAAGATTGTAATGAATGAAATGAATCATTCTCCTCTAAAGGTGGCTGACATAAAGAGTCTATTAGGGCTAATGGGAAATGTCCTAATTGTCCCTCTCTAGTCTCATATGGTTAAGTCTAGACTAGGTTCAAGTTTGGGGTCAAAATGATCTAGTTTTGAGTCTCTAACTTAACCATTCTAACATGATAAAAATTAGTTTAATTAACTAACTTAATGTTGGTTCTTGTGAGCAATGCTTAACTTAATATTGGGTTCCATCTAGAGTTCAAGCTACTCGGGTCACAATACAAGTCGGAACGAGACGAAACTCAAACCCGACTAAACAAATCCAATAAAAACAATATTAAAAATATAAAAAATTTCCAAAATATTAAAATATAAAAAATGACGAAAATCATAAAACATCAATTTAAATATTATTAAAATAATCTAAAATTTACCAATTAATCAAAATCCTAAATAATTCAAAAGTCACAAAATAACCAAAATACCCTTAGCCTAAAAAGTTGTAATAGTCATTCTAATCACATGGTTAGGTCCCCATGGTCATGGTTAGTCTCTAAGCTTAGCAAAACTAGGGATTAACTAGTTAACCATCAAAATAACAATTCAACATTTTAAATAGTTTTAAATTGATTAAAAAATTACCAAAAATCACAACATGAGTTAAATCTTATTATCGATTAATCAAAATTATAAAAGTTCAAAATTACCCTTATTTTAGAAAAGTGGGTGTTACAGCACCAGTACAGCAGCAGGGTCAGGAGAGGCCCGGTACGCACCTTGATTTTAGGAAGATGAACCCGCGGGAGTTCAAGGGTACCGAGGGTATCCTATACGCGGATGACTGGTTAGAGGATGTCCAGCGGAGTCTGGAGTTGGCAGAGGTCCCGAGAGGACTGTGGGTGACTTCTGTAGCGAGCCAGTTTTTTGACATAGTGCTGACTTGGTATCGTACGGATCCGCGTGCGTTAGTGAGGGGTTTATCTTAGGAGGACTTCAGAAAGCTCTTTAAGGAGAAGTTCTACCCGGATGTAGCCTTGACAGCTTTGGAGGGACAGTTTGCCAGTTTGGTGCAGGAGAACTCGTCGGTAGACGAGTATGCAGCGGAGTTCTTCCGCCTGAACATGTTTGCACCTAGTTTGGTCCAGGATGAGGGGTACAAGGCTCGAAAGTTTTGGAGGGGCCTTATACATGCAGTGCGCACTCGCACCTCTGGGAGACGTGACGCGACCTTCGAGCAGATCCTTATGGAGGCGCAGATTACAGAGGAGGACTTCGATCGCAAGACGAAGAGGGGCAGTGACGTTCTCGGAGCTAGCTCGAGTGCAGGGCCGACGAAGCGCCCATATTTCCAGCAGAGGCAGTTCCAGCAGCAGCCTCAGTTGCAGTTCCAGCAGGCACCGATGCGTGTCCAGCAGCACCAGGGTTATGGTCAGGGTCAGAGGCCGGCTACACAGTGTAACTTCTGCGATAAGCCAGGGCACACTAGAGAGGTTTGCAGGAAGAGGTTGGACGTCTGCTTATACTGTGGGGCGCCCGATCACCAGCTGAAGGACTGCCATATTCTGGGAGTCCGAGGAGTCCAGGACAGAGCGCAGCCAACCAGAGGACCAGCAGTTCAGCAGAGAGGTCCTCCACTTCAGACCCAGCAGCAGCATTTTGTGCAGCATCAGAGGGGAGCCCCTACGGGTAGAGTATTTACCCTGACAACAGAGGAGGAGGCAGAGCCAGCAGGCGATGTAGTGGCAGGTCACGTTCTTCTTGATACATTCCCTGCATTTACCTTGTTTGATTCCGGTGCCACTCATAGCTTTGTGTCTGTTTCCTTTGCTCTGAGACACAATATTATTGCTGAACCTTTGGGTAGGACTTGCAAGATATTGACCGGGGGAAGCATCATCCTGGTCAACAATATCTGTAAGGGGCGGAGAGTTACTATAGGAGGCCGAGTTTTGGGTGCGTGCTTGCTCGTAATGCCCCTTCTGAGGTACGATGTGGTACTCGAAATGGATTGGTTGAGCATGTACCATGCTAGTATAGATTGTAGAGGAGGTAGGATTCTGTTTAGGCCACCGGGAGAGCCAGAGATTGTGTTTGTCAGAGGAGCAGCTGAGCCGGAAGATGGATTCTGTGGAGCTTTACGGGCGGGGCAGGCATTGCCGCATCCATTGATAGCTGACTTCATGGATGTTTTCCCGAGGAGTTGCCTGGGATGCCGTCGGATAGAGACGTTGAGTTCTCTATAGACTTAGTGCCAGGTGCTGAGCCTATCTCACAGCACGTCTATAGGGTCAACAACAGCGAGTTGGCAGAGCTGAAGAAGCAGGTCGACGAGCTGCAGGACAAGGAATTCATTAGATCCAGTTTATCGCCTTGGGGAGCACCAGTCCTGTTTGTATCGAAGAAGGATGGTACGATACGCATGTGTATCGATTACAGGGCGCTCAACAACCTTACTATCAAGAATAAGTACCCATTGCCGAGGATCGACGACTTGTTCGATCAGTTGAGCGGTGCCAAGGTGTTTTCGAAGATAGATCTGAGGTCCGACTATCATCAGCTGAAGGTGAAGAAGAAAGACGTTCCGAAGACAGCTTTTCGGACTCGGTACGGCCAGTACGAGTTCACTGTGATGCCATTTGGGTTGACCAACGCCCCAGCTGTGTTCATGAACTTGATGAACAAGGTATTCCATCAGTACCTTGACAAGTTCATGGTGGTCTTCATAGATGACATCCTGGTCTACTCAAAGATGCCGGAGGAGCACGAGGAGCATCTGAGGATTGTGCTCGAGACTCTAAAAAAGGAACAGTTGTATGGGAAGATGTCGAAGTGCGAGTTCTTCCTGGACCAGGTCAAGTTCTTGGGTCATGTTGTGACCGAGCACGGGATCTCAGTAGACCAGAAGAAGATTGCTGCGGTAGAGTCTTGGTCTACGCCCAGTACAGTTGCCGAGATTCGAAGCTTTCTGGAATTGGCGGGCTACTATCGAAAGTTCGTCCAGGATTTCTCACGGATCGCGAAGCCGATGACTAGACTCACCTGGAAGGACGTAGAGTTCGTCTGGACTGAGGAGTGTCAGGACGCCTTCGATGAGCTAAAGAAGAGGTTGACATCAGCTCCGATCTTGACATTACCGTCTGGGACCGGTGGTTTCTCGATTTACAGCGACGCTTCTGGCCGGGTTCTGGGTTATGTACTTTAACAGCACGGGAAGGTGATTGCCTATGCATCTAAGCAGTTATGTCCTCATGAGAAGAACTATCTGACTCACGATCTGGAGCTAGCCGCTGTTATCTTTGTCCTGAAATTGTGGAAGCACTATCTGTACGGAGAGCGGGTTGAGATCATTACTGATCATAAGAGCTTAAAGTACGTGTTTACTCAGAAGGAGCTAAACATGCGACAGAGATGTTGGCTCGAACTGATGAAGGATTTCGATATCGCCTTGTAGTACCATCCAGGAAAGGCTAACATAGTTGCAGATGCCTTGAGCAGGTATCCAGTAGCTATATATCTGACAGCAGACCGTCATCTTTTGGCTGACCTGGACAGTTTGGGAATCGAGATAATTATTCCGGGGATGGAGGTACAGATGTGGGGTTTCAGATTCAGTCTGAGTTGATGGACAGAGTCAGATCAGCACAGTATAATAATGTTGCCCTGAGGAGCATCAAGGAGCAGGTACGGGCAGGGTTGCTCGACGATTTCTCTATTACCGAAGATGGGTCGCTGCGGCACGGTGCTAGACTGTGCGTTCCGAGTGGGGAGCTTCGGGAGGAGGTTCTTCAGGAGGCACATCGCTTTCAGTACTCTATGCATCCTGGTGCTAACAAGATGTACAGAGATTTAAGGGAGCATGTTTGGTGGTACGGCATGAAGCGCGAGGTAGCTTAGTTTGTATCTCGCTGCTTGGTTTGTCAGCAGGTGAAGGCCGAAAGACAGAGGCCTGGTGGGTTGCTACAGCCACTACCCATTTCTGAGTGGAAGTGGGAGCACATCACCATGGACTTTGTGTCCAGACTTCCACGATCTTCAGTAGGGAAAGACGCGATTTGGGTCATAGTTGATAGATTGACCAAATCGGTCCACTTTTTGCCTTTTAAGGTGGAATTGTCTACGGAGAGGTTGGCAGAGCTGTATGTTCGTCAGATCGTGTGATTGCATGGGATTCCTGTGAGCATAGTTTCAGATCGGGATAGCCGTTTCACTTCCCACTTCTGGAGGAGTTTGTAGGCTAGCTTGGGCACCTCGCTCAAGTTTAGTACCGCTTATCACCCCCAGACAGACGGACAGTCGGAGAGGACTATCCAGACCTTGGAGGATATGCTTCGCACGTGTGTGCTTAATCTTGGGGGTTCTTGGGAGGATCATCTTCACCTGGTAGAGTTTGCTTACAACAACAGCTATCAGACCAGTATAGAGATGTCGCCATTCGAGGCTCTATACGGACGGAGATGTCGTACTCCCTTGTCATGGGACGATGTTGGTAAGAGAGTGCTGCTTGTACCGGAGATGATAGTGGATACAGCTGAGAAGGTTAGGTTGATTAGAGACAGACTTCGGGTGGCTCAGGATAGGCAGCGGCATTGGGCCGATAGCCACCGGAGACCGTTAGTGTTCGAGGTTAGTTCAGTTCCTATTTATGATGTTTGTGATTTTGTTGTCCTGTGTGCTGAGTTTGTTTTATGTCTAGGCTGGTGCTTTGGTGTTCCTGAAGATTTCTCCGACACGGGGCACGATTCGCTTTGGCGGAGACGGGAAGCTTAGTCTGCGTTACATCGGACCTTTCACCATCCTTGAGAGGGTCGGTGTAGTGGCTTACCGGCTAGACTTGTCGCCTATGCTAGAGGGGGTACACAACGTGTTCCATGTGTCACAGCTGAGACGGTACGTGGCGGACCCCAGCCATGTATTGGACCATTCAGCGATCGAGGTGGGGCCTACTCTTTACTATCCAGAGCAGCCAATAGAGATTCTAGATCGTAGGGAAAAGGTGCTCCGAAACCAGGTTATACCCTTGGTTCGTGTTGCATGGAGGCATCACTCTCCAAGTGAGTCTACCTGGGAGAGAGAGGACGACGTGCGGGAGCGTTTCACTTCTCTTCGAGCCCTGAGTTATAATTTTGTTTTTGCATGTGTTTTAGTGTCTGTTTGTTTTAATTTTGAGAACAAAATTTTTTTAAGGTGGATAGATTTGTCACCCCCAGTTTCCATGAACAGGGGTATTTTGATAATTTTCCACATTAAAATTATTTTGGAATTATTTATTTATTTATGGTATTATTTTGGGGTTATTTGTGTCGGGTTCGAATTTCAACTCATTCCGACTTTTATCGGGGACCCGGGGTAGTGTTGACCCTAGCGGACCCACACACTAGTTAGCCATGGCCTACATGTTAGTTATTTTAGTTAGTGACTAGGCTAAATTATTTGGTTAGGATTAATTAGATTAGAGTGTGTTGGAATGACCAAACTAGCCCCGACTTAGAACCCATTTCCATGCATTAACTAATAGATTAGAGAGGGGGGCTTTTTAGGCTTTTCCTAATAGGACAAAACCACCCCATGGCCGGCCACATTAGAGAGGATAGGATTAGCCACTTATCATTATCCACTCTTCCATTCTCTCTCTTGTTCTTCCCCAATTTGTTTTAGAGAGCAATCCCTAGAAATTTCTCCACCAAATCCTTCTATTTTCTCACCCAATCTCTTTTCTTCCTTCTCCATTCAAGCCAAGGAGGGAGCTACCCAAGTTTGAGAGGATTCGGAGCTTGTCCGTGTCCGTTTGGGATTCCTACGTGTCGGTGGCGTATCAGGAGGCATTTTCTTCGATTCGAGTCATCCGGAGGTATAAATCCCTTTCTCCTTCTCATTTTCTCATACATTAGGATGGTTTTGACCCATATGAATGACCCCCATGATTTTGTGTCCATTTGTGTCTATTTCGTGTCCATTTGGATACTTGTAGAGGTGTCCTATGTGTAGGATCGTGTCCCAATAGGAAAATCCCTATTTGGACACATGTGGAATTATTTGTGTATTGATTTAATGTTGTTCTAACTTTTATTCCAAATTTTCTATGTGTTTAGGAATGAGTTTTCCTATGTATCATATTGTATCATATTATCTAATATCTATATGTATATATATGGTGATATATATATTAATCTATATATATATATATATATATATATATATATATATATTATGGCTTATATATATATGTGGATATGTATCATGGTGTGATTGGCGTGATACTTGTGTTTGAATGGGGTATGGAGTGGTCGGCCAAGTGATGGAATGGGTGGGTGTTTCTGTTAGTAGAGAGTGTGTGTAGGTGAGGTGTTTGAGTGTGGGTACTAGAGATGTAGAGAGTGGTGAGTAGAGTAAAAAGGATGGGGGACCACCTTCACAGGTGCTGCCAACAGCAGTACCTTGCTGCTATTTTAGTCCCCTTGGACTGTCCCCACAGTCCAGATTTTACACCCCCTTGCTGCCTTCATTCAGTCCCTTAGAACCACACTTGGCAGTCCACATAACAGCCCATCAACCTACCACTTTGCTGTCCATGTTTAGCCCCTTGACACCACCACCAAAACTACTTCATTCAGCCATTTGCACCCCCCACATTTCAGTCCAGATTTTACATCCCTTGGCTGTCCCTTGTAGCCACTTAAAAGTCCCCTTAAACCACCTATATGGCAGTCCCATATACCTGTCATTACACCCCTGTTTAACCCCACTTTGCTGTCCCTTAACAGCCTATAGATGGCTGTCCATGTATCCCATATGGCTGCCACTTAGCTCCACATTGTAGTCCCCATTTCCTGTCCTAAAACCAGTCCCTATACCACTCTAAATCAGTCCAGATTTCAAGCCATGATGGCTGTCCATTTACACCACATATTCAGTCCAGTTTTGGCCATCTAATGGCTGTTCTTTTGCACCCCTTTGAACAGCCCTATAGCCCCTTAATACCACCCAAAATCAGTCCTAAAACACTACAAAACTTGTCCACAATTTCAGCTTGTGTGTGTGTATTTATGTTTGTGAGTGTGAGAGTTAGTGTGTGAGCCTAAGTATAGTTAGTAGCCTATAGGTTAGCCTATGTGCAAACTAATAGGAAACCTATAGAAAAACTTATATGTGAGTGTTGGATGAGAGTGAGTTGTGTGGGTGAGTGCTAGAATAATGTGAGGAGTGGTATGCGATACATGGTAAGGTAATGGTAGGGTAATGTAAGTTTTACCTAGAAAATAGGGTATTTGAGTTCGGAGTCTAAGATAGGGTTAGAACTTGATTCCCTTGGTTGGTAATGATCAAATATGGTGCTCATAGACTAGTTTTGACATCGGTTGACCTTTTTGACCAAAAGTCAACCGAGAGTCAAACTTAGCCTTTAAGCGACCAGATTTGACCGAAACCAAACCAGAGTTGACCAGTTGACTAAAAGTCAACAGTTAGTCAATATTAGACTAGTTTGACCTAAGGTTGACCTAGAGTTGACCAGAGTTGACCAGGGTTGACCAGTTGACCAAAAGTCAACTGTAAGTCAACCTTTGACCCCGTTTGACCTAGTTTGACTTGGATTGACTCCCAGTGACCTAGTATGACCTAGTATGAATTAGTATGACCTAGTATGACTCAGTTTGACCTAGATTGACCTAGTTTTGACTTAGGCTGCATTCATGACTAATATTAGTTTTCTTTTCAGTATAAAGTCCTGTTTGACTCATAGTATCTTATTTTAGGTCTGTGATTACTCTGAGCGTCTATTCACCTTATCAGCTCAGGACCACAGGTGAGTACATTTACTGATAGTTTTTATTGTCTTGATATCTACTATATCTGATTCAGTTGTAGTATTTTACATGATTCTCGACACGACGGTTCACGGACTAGTATACGTCGGATCCTGTCATGAGATGTTATTCCTGGACTTTTTTGGTATATGAGTATGTAATATTTCTGTGTTTCTTATACTTATATAGACATTGATTTGGGAGTGGGCTGGCCCCCTGCTCTCGAACCCTGTGTCATGACGTGCCATGTCCGGATCCATGATACTATTCGAAGATGGAGAAATTATTAGGGGTTATGTGATCCTGTAACTATTTTGCTAGTGCCACCCTCACCTCACGTAGGGTGTAGCAGATACCCCATTGCCAGTTATCCAGGTTGGACGGCATGACTCTCCGTTGAGGACACCGCGGATTGCCGGGCCAAGTGGATAACTCTCTCTTGACTTCCTAGCCGATCACATATCGCTCTAATAGTTCAAATCACCTTTTACATTTATTAGCGTATCTTATATTCCAGTTCAGCTTTACTTTTTGTACTTTCTCACCATGTTATGATTTCCTTACTCACATGCTCTACCTGTCTTTATACTGTGCCATGATTTTAGACTAAGTCCTGTTTGAAAGAATGGTTACAACTCCGGTCATTGTTTGGTTCAAGGGTTGTAACTCGGCTTTCAAATGGTTCCCAAGTCGCCTATATCTTTGTCTTGTATTTTATTATTCTGTCTCTTATAGTATTTGTCAATTCATATGGAACTGCTGTTGGTGTTTGTACTTGCTCATTTTTCTGACTGGATACCGTTGATATATTACAGATGACTCTGAGACTGATTGCCCGACCTACTATGGGGTCGAGTCTGACGGAGTTGACTTAGACCGTGGTTGTTGGTAGAGCCACTAGACTTTGCTCACCCTGAGTAGCATAGTTTAGTTAGGTTTGCCTGGCCAGCGAGCCAGCTAGCACATTTCAGTTTGTAGTATCTTATATATTTTCTGAGACTCTGGATGTTTGTGTATAGCTCTGACTTGTGTGGATCTTGGACTCATTTCCTGTTTTATCTATCATATTTCTCTTCCATGCTATCTACCTTAGTTTTATATTTGTGATTGAGACTGTATTGCTATGTCACCTCCATTCGGAGTGTATATACTGTACAGGTACATTTATCTATTTTAGTCGTAGTATTTACAGACCCTATATACAGCGTTCTACCGTCGATTCTGTGGCGTAGGCTGAACGTAACCACGTGCTCGTGTCCCTCTACAGGGTGCGGGTCGTGACAATTAGTAATTGTCAAGTTGCATGTTTAAACCACATTGCTACATGGAACCCTCTCATAGGGTTCAAATATTGATTGATATTGATTATGGGGATATTGGGAGACTATTGTAGCGTTTATGACCAATATCCCTCATATTGCATATTGTTATTGTGCGAGCTTACCCCTCTTACACACGGGGATAAGCCGTATCGCGTCGCTAGGATGCTATTATACAACCCAAGCTGGTCATAGACGTTACATATTCAAATGACATTGTTTCAAGTATTGAATTATTAAATTGCTGGAAAATATTGTTTCAACTGTTTAGCTTGCACTTTTTCGTTATTATTTAAAATGTGAGGTACATACTCGTACTTGCTCCTTTCCTAACTGGATCCCCCCATAGGTGATATTGATGACGCTGAGCTATTGTACAATAGCTATTATGATCCTGTGCTATACCCTACGGTGTTACCAGAGTCTCCCTTGGAGGACGCGAATCCTGAGGCCGAAGAGCCGGTCGTTTAGCTGGTTGCTATTTCCTTATTTTCTAGTTTTATTATGTTGGAGATTATAGACTTTTGGTTTTAGTGTTTATTTCAGTATTTTTCTTTCCAGTTGTATTTCTCTTTGTTGAATAAAAGTTTTAAATATTCGTGTCGTAACAAATGTATAGATGTTATTGAGATTACCTGCAAATAGAAATAGCTTACTGCCCTCGTCTCACAACGGTGCAGGCTGGGCATGATCCGACTGGACCCATTATATTGGGATCGGATCGTGACATATTTTTAGTGGTGGCCCATGCAGATCTAAAACAACAACTTAGGTAAACATATCTAGAAACAGTTAGAACACTAGAACATTGATTTGTCACAACATAGGTCCGAATTATATATATATATAAATATTTTTGCTTGCTTATAGAACGGTAGGTTACCAAACTTGCCAGACTATGAAGACAACCTGACCTATGCCTATCAGTCGGTACTAGCAAGATCTTGTTTTCTATGCATGACGCAAGAAAACATGACAAGAGAATCGTAGTAGTAGATTGAGCAGCGGAAGGCTGCTCGAACCAGACCAGGACCATAAGAGCTAATGATACCTAAAATTATTGATTAGCACTAGATGATACCCTACCGAAGCATAACATATTACCCTTGATTACACTTTTTCTGGGCAATATCTTTCCCGAAGTCATGTCTCCCCTACGATACAATTTCTGAAAATTGTAATCTTAATGAGAATGTATGTAAGCGGTATTTATCAAGGATACATTGGTGATTAAGAATTGGAAGAATAGAATTTTAGAATTCCTATATATTATATATATATATATATATATATATATATATATATATATATATATATATATATATAATATACATGGTGAAGGGAGAGTCTACTATATTCACCATGTTACAATATAGGGCCAAAATTATTTATTTTAAAATATTTATTTTGGCTTTATAGGTTACCTTGCTTACGTTTGAACCTAAACCTTATCTAGATTAGGCCGATTGTATGATGGTATGTTTTACTGCCAATTTTATTTGCTAGATTTTTGGTATATTTTAGTGTCCCATGGCTTTCGGGATTATTTTCTTCCATATCTTTATCAGATTCTAGCATACTTTAGGATCCATACTCTTTCGCCGTTTTTGGATTAAGATTAGATTTTTTTTCAATCTCCTTCTTTAGCAAACCTATTTCCAACTTCTCTATTTGTTGATCAAATCTTACTCCTCTATCTTTATTTGGAATCTAGATCCATTCGCTATTTAGAGTTTTAAATTCTTTTATACCAAACCTAATAAACTCTTATCTACCCAAAGTATTTCTACGACTAGTGTATCCAACCATTTCTCTTGACCTTATTTCCAATTGACTTTCTCAGAACCAATTTCGAACCGAATTTTTTTGGAACCATAAAGCCCCAAGGTTAATTGTTACCAAAGAATTGGTTCAAATTAGCTGGTTCACATATCTCCCAAGGGAACTATTTCCGAAAAATAATTCCAATATGGATTGATATTTCCTAAGTTATTCCAAGTACCGAAAATATTTTTATTTATTTCCTCCACTCAACTCGAAACCTTACTCTCCCTAGGCAACTTCTTGATCAATTCAAGGCCTATAAAGCTTTTTATCATGAAGCACGAACGGTCAGAGAATTGATTACATCCTAATATTGAATTTCCTTTAGTCATTGAAAAACATTTTGAATTGTTGAATTATCCCTCTGAAATTCCCATGGACAAAGTTAAAAAAATATTCAGTGACCTAATATGACTTCGTACATATGCGTCGCAACCATCTATTTGAATTATAGAAACTGTGAGTATACTGCAGCCAGTTGTACACTGGCGGGGCATAGACTCTAAGTTGAAGTGATTCAGGTGTTGATAGGTTTTTGGATATTATTGAGACTACGTCCTAAATGCATCAAATTTGTCTCCTATATTGTTCAGCCAGGAAATGGATAAAGTTGATAGACTACTCGAAAATCTATTACTATTCAAGTTATGGAGCCAAAATTTCAATGCAGTCAGGTGCACTCTGGCGAGGCATGAATTTGAAGCAAAGTGACTTCGAATATATTTTGGTTTTCAAATATTATTAAGACTATATCCATAATATGGTTGTCTTTTCTGCACCATCAAATTATTCTGACTGTTGTCCGAATTAGAGAATTTATATTTCTAGCGGCTTTCCATTTTCAAAAATCTTTTATCACAGCCAGAAAGGATAGATTTTCTATACAATTGTACTTGATTTTTCTAGAACTTATTAGAACCATATCAATCTCTATTGGCTCAATCTCTTTCCTGTTTCAACCTTAGTACGTTACATATATATATTTTTATATTTATTTATTTATTATTATTATTATTTTTAGTTACATATTTTGGAAGCTGTAGATAGTTGTGGTTAGCTTTATATATTAGATATTTGATATACATCTTATGGATGACCATATGTATATAGTTGATAGCTATATACGGGAGAAACATAGATTGTTACTTATCTCATTCCTTGTAAAGGATCCTTGGGATTAATATTAGATAGCTAAAGGGTAGAAAAGGTAGAAGAATACCTTGAGTAAGCTAGCCTTGAGGGAGTGGTATACCTAGCTTGTGACTTATTTGGAATAGAATCGTTAGTAGTGCTCGCTAGCGTCTAAACCTCATTCAAAAATGATGGTATTTGACAATTTTGAATTTTATGCTTAAAGGAAGAGTTATTGAAGATAAAGGAAGACGTAGGTAGAGTTAGCGAGGAAAGTATAGGATTTGGTAATATTCTTCCATGGAGGAAGTAAATTTGGATAATATATATAAACATGTGAATATAATGATCAAGTAAAGAAACACTTGACGAGGATCAACTTTTATGGTTAGATGACTACTATACCTAGAAGGGACGAATATAGCCATGGAAGGAATAACACGAGCAATGGAATGAAAGGTTCTAGAGAAGGAATAAGCAGAGAGGATTTGAGATAAGACCATTAGCATACAACGATGGATGAAAAATTGATTTAGGTGATTTATGATTCCATATATATATTTAGTTTTAATACCTTGACAGATATCTTAGTTTTATGTATATACCGAAAGTTCAGCTAGTTAGAGATTGGTTTTGCATGGTATTAATAAGATTGTGAAACCCGCAACTCGGAATTTCTGGAATTTATGGATAATTGAATTATTGCCTCTCGGTTTGATCATTAGTTTCTGTTGCTCATTAGTTTAGAATAAGTTATTAGTTATTATTATTGTTATTATTATTATTATTATTATTATTATTATTATTATTATTATTATTATTATTATTATTATTATTATTATTATTATTATTATAGTCGGATCAGGAAAACTGTATTTTCAAAATTAAGTATCGGATCTTTGATTGCGCCTTGTCCCAATTCCGTGTCCGGAGTCCGATCCCGAGTTCGAACCCGATTTCCCGAAGCCTGACTCTGTTCTGAACCCGTCCTTATTTCTTCCTTTTAAATTCTGGTTATTAATATATATTTATGATGTATGATTGTTAAATAAATAAATAAATAGAAATCCTAAGACTAATTCCTAACTATGTCCAGCCACTCCTCTCTCACACATACTCACTTCCTTTCCCTTTTTCTCTCAGCCACTTCTTCCCCTTAATTCCCTCCTACTACTCATCTCTAAATAAAGAAAAGAAAAAAAAAACAAACACTCACCAGCACTCTCTCTCTTTCTCTCACTCTCATCTCCTTTCCCGCAAATTTTTGCTGACCCCTCCTTTCTCCAAGGCCGCGCGCCCGCCTCCCGGCCGCGCCCTGCTACATCCGACCCGACGCCCCCGACGACCCCGCTCGGCCGCTCCCGAGGCATTCCCCGTGGCCGCCCAGCCCGGTACCTCCGCTCGGCCGCAGTGCCCTAACCGCCCCGACCGGAGCCTCGTCTTCGCCCGCCGTTCCAGACCCCCTCGAGCCCGACGCCAGCGCCTTCGCCCACTTCCCCCTGTCCGAAGTCGAGCCCTAGCTCCGGCCGTCCGATCCGCCTCGGCTTCGCCCCCGGCAACCCCCTATGTGCTGTCCCGCCGCAGCCGTCTCCCAGCGGCCTCTATCCTCGCATGCTCGCGAGCTGCCCCGTGGCCGCTGCCCCTGTGGACGGGTTGTTCCAAGTCGATCCCTGTCCGTGCTTTTCGAGGCCTCGTCGATCCCCTGACCCGTGGCCCGCCGCTGTTTCGGCTTTCCTGTGCTGCTGTCCGCGCTCCCGTGCGCTGCCGAGGATTTTCTTTTATACATCTGAGAGCTCTAGCCGAGCACCCGAGGTATAATTCTGTGTCCCCGTGTCCCTCCCTTAGTTGATGATGACACGGTCCCGACCCCGTTTCGGGGATCGAAAATTGAGTCCGTTGCGTTTAGGGGATACGTACGACGTTTTTACGTCGCGGCGTTGTATTTCTGTGGTTTGGATATTGTACGCTGGACGCGTATGTTTTCCCAACTCATTATATTAGTTGTTGTTATTTCCTATTTTAGTTGGTATGTTCTATTCTTTTGGCTGAGATTTATTATTCTGGGGTTTGGATATTATCTTTGTGTTGCGATTTGGGTGTTTACCCTGGTTTGCGATATTGATGTGTTCCCTGGTTTAGGACATTTCTTTGTTGGTGTGGGTTTTGTATCGCCTCGTGGCTAGATTGTCCTAGTTACAAAGGGGATGCTGCCCAAACTTTTAGTAAAAAATTTCAAATTAATATTATTTAATTAAGTTCACTAATTAAAATTTATTTTTAAATTCGGTCTTTGCAAACGATTTACAAAATTGGTTTTATTGGTTTTAAATGCGGATTTTATGAGTTTTGTATCCCCATGTTAGGCGACGACCGTATCGGTCGGATGAGCCTCGGCGAAACGCAAATGCTACAGGATTTCTTGTACGTTGAGGCGTAAGCCAGGAACGTGAGATTGCATGACCAAGTCTGAGACGTCGTTTTTGCTAAATTATATTTAATTTATAGTATGTTTTATTTTTAGAACTAGTTATTGGCCTCTAGTATTTTGGGTGCAGGGCTTCGGCCTCCTGACTGGTCCGCTTCACGACATTCAGAGCTCGCCTCAGCATTTAAATTAAAATTAATTAATTTGTTATAAGGGCATAAGCCCAGTTTTTCCTTTGTTTTTCTGTGGCCCTATATTTGTGTAGTTTAGGATTTTTTGTTCTTTTTGGTTGTTGCTTTGCGTAATTAGACGCGTACTTAAAATGGGTATTATTTTTATATAAAAAATTATAAGAGTTTTCTCACTTCTAAATAAAAACGATAAAATCCAAGTTTGTATTATTTAAACAAATTCACATTTTTCTCATTAAAAGAAAAACCTAATTTTATGTATATAATATTAAAGTACAAAGTTTTGTTAAATGAATTGGAAAATACGATCTTTACCCAATAAATCAATAAATCGGTTCCTTTTTCGTTAATTGATAATTGTATCCTGCGATGTTAGAGTAGGTTGATAACTTAATTAAATAACTTAAAAACTGGACTAGGACCTGCTTCTAGAAATTACAACTAGCACACCTAGATTTGGCTCATCTATGTTACTAAGTCAGGGTTCTCAACTGTAGGGTTTCGAGGACGTATTTGACTTCATCCCCGGTACCGACATCTTATTCCAGTCATTAAACAGAGACAAGTTACGGTTATGTTTTCTTGCATTTTAATTAGTAATTGTCATGATTGCATGCTTAAACCACATTGCTACACGGAACTCTATCCTTGAGTTTGATTATTGATTGTGGGGATATTGGGAGAGTAGTGTAGCGTTTATGACCAATACCCTCATATTGCATTACTGCACGAGCTTACCCTTTTTACACACGGGGATAAGCCGTATCGCATCGCTAGGATGCTATTGTATAACCCAAGCCGGTCATAGACGTTACTTATTCAAATCATGTTGTTTCAAATACTGAATTGTTTAAAATTACTGGAAAATATTGTTCAAAGTATTTCAACTGTTTAAGATTGCATCTTTCCATTACTATTTAGAATGTCGGATTATGTATTCGTACTTGCTCCTTTTCTGACTAGATCCCTCCATAGGTGATGTTGATGATGCTGAGCTATTGTTCAATAGCTACTATAACCCAGTATTGTATCCTGTGGTATTGCCAGAGTCTCCCTTGGAGGATACAGAACCTGAGGCCGATGAGCCGACCGTTTTGCTAGTTTTTTTCCAGTTATCTAGTTTTATTGTGTTAGAGTTTGTAGATTTTATTTCAGTATTTTATTTCAGTACTTTCAGTTTCAGTTTGTACTTTTCAATTGTTGGATAAAAGTTTTTTAAATATTCGTAAATTTGTGTTGTGACAAATGCAAATAAATGTTGTTATGAATACCTACATATAGAACAGCTTACTGTCGTCGTCTCGTAACGGTGCAGGCTGGGCATGATCCGGTTCGACCCAATAATTTGGAATCGGGTCGTGACATATTTTTAGTGGTAGCCCATGCAGGTCTGAAATAACAACTTAGGTAAACATATCTAGAAACAATTAGAACACTAGAACATTAATTTGTCACAATATAGGACCGTAATATACTATAAGTAAGTATTTTTGTTTGATTATAGACTGGTAGGATACCTTGCTTATGTATTGCATCCTAAACCTTCCAGAGTATGGCCAAAGGAAAGATCACCCACTCCGGCCCTACTGAAGATTAGGTGTCATCTACCAATCACACCCCACTTCCTCAAGCACGCCCGGACCCTCCTCCTTTGTAGCTGACTGACCGTCCCCACGCTGCACCAGTACCCCGCCCCATTTACGCTACTACAGCACAAACGACAGAACCTGCACCTCCCCGAACTGAGCCGCAGTCCCCTGCGGTAGTGCTCGTACCAGCTGCCCCACCAGTACCGGTAGACCCCACCAAGCTCGTAGGCCTGCTACGAAGAGAACTGGAGGCCCAGAGAGCCCATGCTGAAGCCCATCGCGAACAGACTGCGATCATGAGAGAAGGCATGGAGAATGGCCACAACGTGGCTATGGCTGTCCTCGAGAGAGGAGGAACAGCTCAATCGGAACCAAGGCCTGCTAAGGTAAACATAAATCTAAGTGTTAATTTATGTATCATTAAGGCCATTCAATTTGATAGGAGACATATTATTATGTGAAGGTCGGCACTATCGAGAACTTTAAGAAGCAGGACCCTCAACCCTTCAAGGGAACCGTGGGAATCATCTATGCCAATGAATGGCTCGACAGCATGGAGCGTCTCCTCAGCGTCGCTCGACTACCCGACGACCTCCATGTCGAAGCAGTAGGACTCCAGCTGCGAGATGTAGCAAGCACCTGGTATCGAAATGAACCCCGACTCCAGGACAAGCAGCTTGACTGGGACACCTTCAAGAGGTTGTTCCGCATGAAGTTCTTTCCAACATCAGAGTTGCGGGAGATGGAAAGACAGTTCCAGGATCTGAAGCAAGAGAACATGACGGTTGGAGAGTATGTGGCAGAGTTCGACCGACTTAGCCGCTTTGCAAAGAACTTGGTTGTTGACCCCGCGGATCGTGCTGAGAGATTCAGGTATGGACTAAGGGAAGATATTCGTACCCCGATGATCGCAGGCGGTGCCAAGACGTACGAGAAGATTCTGATACGAGCTCAGGATGTGGAGAAGAGCCAGCCTTCTCGTTCAAAAAGGGAGTATCCTAGAACTAGCAACTTCCAGGGTAACCAGAAGAGGCCCAACCACAACAACAACAAGCCTTCTCACCACCACCACAAGCATCATCAGGCAAGGACCAGTGACAGAGCGCCTCAGAAGCATATCCCTGTCTGCGACTTCTGCAGGAGGTCAGGACATCAGACGAACATCTGCAGGAAAAAGCTGGGACATTGCCTAGTTTGTGGGTCTGCCACCCACCAAGTGAAGGACTGCCCCACAGCATTCACCCGAACTGGATCAACCCAGCAAAGAGCTCCTCTACCCACTCAACAACAACGGTTCGGGCAACATTAGCAAAAGATCGGGCAAGCTTTTGCCCTAGCAGCAGACGAGCAAGACCAGAGCAGGAACCCACCACTGATGTCATCATAGGTTTCATTTATGTGTTTTTATATCCTGCTCTAGCATTATTTGATTCGGGTGCATCACACAGTTTTATATCATCAAAGTTCATTTCTGCACATCACCTAGTTACGGGATTTAGCAAGATGATAAGTAGAGTTATGACCGGTGGTAGACCCATACCCATCATCGAGACATGTAACTGCCCCATAACTATCTTAGGCCACGAATTCTTAACACCCTTACTTGTGATGTCCTTACCCAACTATGATATAGTCCTAGGGATGGACTGGTTAAGTGAGCAGCATGCGCTGATAGATTGTCACGGAGGATGTGTAATCTTCAGCCCACCAGGAGAACCGGAGTTTGAAATCTCTCGAGCTCCGGAGGACATGAAGAGTATTACCTACTCCTCTATCACTAAAGAACCCGGGCCTCCTCACCCTATCATAGCGGAATTTATGGACGTCTTTCCAGATAGTCTTCCAGGATTGCTGCCAGACCGAGGTATGGGATTCACCATCGACCTAGTTCCCGGCTCTTTTCCTATTTCTTGGGGATACTACAGAGTCAACCCCGAGGAGGCAAAGGAGATAAAGGACCAGATTGACGAACTGAAGGCCCAGGATTTATCAGAGATGGAGCTTCACCCTGGGGAGCACCAGTTTTGTTCGTATCCAAGAAGGATGGAACCGTGAGGATGTGCATTGATTACCGGGCACTGAACAACATCACCATCAAGAACAAGTATCCTCTGCCCCGGATCGATGACCTGTTTGATCAACTGAGTGGAGCTAAGGTATTTTCGAAGATAGATCTCAGGTCTGGCTACCATCAAATCAAGGTCAGGAAGGAGGATATTCCAAAAATGACGTTCAACACCAAATATGGATAATATAAATTTTGGTCATGCTGTTTGGACTGACGAATGCCCCTGCTGTACTCATAAACCTTATGAACAAGATCTTCCATGAATACCTGTATCAGTTTATTGTTGTCTTCATCGATGACATTCTGATCTACTCGAAGACCGAAGAAGAGCATAAAGAGCACCTGAGGAAAGTTCTGGGAACTTTAAGGAAGGAGAAGCTCTATGGTAAGCTATCTAAATGCGAATTCTTCTTAGAAAAAGTAGATTTTCTAGGCCATGTTGTCACATGAAAAGGAATTTCGGTGGATCCAATGAAGATAGCTGCTATTGAGAAGTGGACTGCACCAAGTTCAGTTGCAGAAATCAGAAGCTTCTTGGGATTAGCTGGCTACTACCGGAAATTTATAAAGAATTTCTCCAGGATTGCTGAGCCGATGACGAAGCTCACCAGGAAGAACGAAGAATTTTTTGGTCTGAAGCTTGCCAGTCAGCATTTGAGGAACTGAAGAAGATACTTACAACGGTGCCGATTCTTGCGCTACCCTCAGGTACCGGCGGTTTCTCAATATACAGTGATGCTTCGGGAAAGGATTGGGATGTGTTCTTCAATAACACGAGAAAGTAATTGCTTATGCATCTAGGCAATTACGGACTCATGAGAAGAACTATCCCACGCATGATTTGGAGCTTGCAGCGGTTATATTTATATTGAAGCTGTGGAAGCACTACCTCTATGGAGAGAGAGTGGAAATATTTACAGACCACAAAAGTCTTAAATATGTTTTCACTCAGAAGGAGTTGAACATGCGACAGAGACGATGGCTGGAGCTGATGAAGGATTTCGACATCAACCTGCAGTATCATTCGGGTAAGGCTAATGTTGTTGCAGATGCACTTAGTCGATACCCGATGGCAATGTTCTTAACCAAGGAGCGGCATTTGCTGGAAGCCATAAAAAAGCTTGGACTGGAGATTGTACTGCCCGAAGAAGAAATGAAGAAACTGGAAAGAGAAGCCTTTGTACCAGGAGCTGATTCATCAATGATGCAGTTGCAAGTGCGTTCAAGTCTAATGGACAGAGTTAAGGAGACATAATTCTAAGACGAGACGCTTTGCAAACTCAGAGATCAATTACTGGCAGGAACACTTGAAGGATTCTCAATCGCCAGCGATGGAGCACTGAAGCACGGTACGAGACTTTGCGTACCAACTAGTGAACTGAGGAACGAGCTGATGCAAGAAATGCACCAGTCGCAGTATTCTATATATCCAGTAGCTAACAAAATGTATCGAGATAAGCGTACTATAGTATAGTGGTACAGAATGAAGAAGGACGTATCCAGGTATGTAGCTAGATGCTTAATTTGTTAACAAGTAAAAGCTAGCAGACAGAGACCAGCAGGACTGTTGCAGCCGCTAGACATTCCGGAGTGGAAATAGGAACACATAACGATGGACTTTGTGTCAGGACTGCCTCGATCCCAAGGAAGAAAGGATGCCATTTGGGTTATCGTGGACCGACTGACGAAGTCAGCCCACTTTATTCCCTTCAAGGTAGATCTATCCACCGAGAAATTGGCGGCACTGTACATGCGGCATATCTACCGGATTCATGGAGTTTTGGTAAGTATCGTATCTGACAGGGATACCATATTTACCTCTCACTTCTGGAAGAGCTTGCACGACAGTTTGGGAACGCAACTGAAGTTCAGCATTGCCTACCATCCCCAGACTGACGGACAATCGGAGAGAACAATCCAGACGCTAGAAGACATGCTGAGATCTTGCGTCTTAGAATTTGGAGGGTCTTGGAAAGACCATTTGCACTTGGTAGAGTTCTTCTATAACAACAGCTACCAAGCTAGCATCGGTATGACTCCGTTCGAGGCACTTTATGGACATCGTTGTCGTATCCCATTTGCTTGGGACGACGTAGGAGAAAGGGTATTGCTTGGACCTGAAATGGTGACCGATGCAGCAGAGAAGGTAAAAATAATTAGAGAAAAGCTCAGGATTGCCCAGGACAGACAGAAGCATTGGGCCGATAGCAGCCGACGGCCGTTGGAGTTTGAAGAAGGTGACAGTGTGTTCGTGAAGATCTTCCCTACCAGAGGAACCATCCGTTTTGGCAGAACAGAAAAGCTAAGCCCCAGGTATATCGGTCCTTTTGAAGTACTGAACAGGATTGGAGAAGTAGCTTATCGGATGGCTCTACCCCCAAGTCTCGAAGGCGTCCACAACATCTTCCAAGTTTTGCAGCTGAGACGCTACATCCCGGATCCGAGCCACATCTTCGACCATTCGGAACTAGAAATTGGATCCAGCCTCATAGTGCCAGAGAAGCCAGTGACAATATTAGACAGAGGAGAGAAGAGAACCAGGAACTCGGTGACGCCGATAGTCAGAGTTATGTGGCGGCACAACTCCCCAGGCGAGTCTACCTGGGAGCGAGAAGATAAGATACGGAAGCAGTATCCGTATCTGTTTGAAACTTGAGGTAATTTTCTAACCCTATCCTTTAATTTCGAGGACGAAATTTCCTAAGGAGGGAAGGTTGTGAAACCCGCAACTCAGAATTTCTAGAATTTATGGACAATTGAATTATTGCCTCTTGGTTTGATCATTAGTTTCTGTTGCTCATTAGTTTAGAATAAGTTATTAGTTATTATTATTATTATTATTATTATTATTATTATTATTATTATTATTATAGTCGAATTAGGAAAACTGTATTTTCAAAATTAAGTATCGGATCTTTGATTGCGCCTTGTCCCGATTTCGTGTCCGGAGACCGACCTCGAGTTCGAACCCGATTTCCCGAAGCCTGACTCTGTTCCGAACCCGTCCTTATTTCTTCCTTTTAAATTCTGGTTATTAATATATATTTATGATGTATGATTGTTAAATAAATAAATAAATAAATAAATAGAAATCCTAAGATTAATTCCTAACAACTTCCAGCCACTCCTCTCTCACACGTACTCACTCCCTTCCTCTTTTTCTCTCAGCCACTTCTTCCCCTTAATTCCCTCCTACTACCCATCTCTAAATAAAGGAAAGAAAAACAAACAAACAAACACTCACCAGTACTCTCTCTCTCTCTCTCTCTCTCTCTCTCTCACTCCCCTCCCCTTTCCTCCAAATTTTTGCTGACCCCTCCTTTCCCCGAGGCCGCGCGCCCGTCTCCCGGTCGCGCCCTGCCACCTCCGACCCGACGCCCCTGACGACCCGCTCGGCGGCTCCCGAGGCCATCCCCGTGGCCGCCCAGCCCGGCACCTCCGTTCGACCGCAGTGCCCTATCCGCCCCGACCGGAGCCTCGCCTCCGCCCGTCGTTCCCGACCCCTTCGAGCCCGACGCCAGCACCTCCGCCCATTTTCCCCTGTCCGGAGCCGAGCCCTAGCTCCGGCCGTCCGATCCGCTTCGATTTTGCCCCCGGCAACCCCTGCGTGCTGTCCCACCGCAGCCGCCTCCCAGCGGCCTCTGTCCTCGCGCGCTCGCAAGCTGCCCCGTGGCCGCTGCCCCTGTGGCCGGGCTGTTCCGAGTCGATCCCTGTTCGTGCTTTCCGTGGCCTCGTCGATCTCCTGACCCGTGGCCCGCCGCTGTTTCGGCTTTCCTGTGCCGCTGTCCGCGCTCCCGTGCGCTGCCGAGGATTTTCTTTTATATATCTGAGAGCTCTAGCCGAGCACCCGAGGTATAATTTCGTGTCCCCGTGTCTCTCCCGTAGTTAGTCGATGATGACGCGGTCCCGACCCCGTTTCGGGGATCGAAAATTGAGTCTGTTGCGTTTAGGGGATATGCATGACGTTTTTACGTCGCGGTGTTGTATTTTTGTGGTTTGGATATTGTACGCTGGACGCGTATGTTTTCCCAACTCATTATATTAGTTGTTGTTATTTCCTATTTTAGTTGGTATGTTCTAATCTTTTGGTTGAGGTTTATTATTCTGGGGTTTAGATATTATCTTTGTGTTGCGATTTGGGTGTTTACCCTGGTTTGCGATATTGGTGTGTTTCCTGGTTTGGGACATTTATTTGTTGGTATGGGTTTTGTATCGCCTCGTGGCTAGATTGTCCTAGTTACAGAGGGGATGCTGCCCAAATTTTCAGTAAAGAATTTCAAATTAATATTATTTAATTAAGTTCACTAATTAAAATCTATTTTCAAATTCGGTCTGTGCAAACGATTTACAAAATTAGTTTTGTTGGTTTTAAATGAGGATTTTGTGAGTTTTGTATCCCCATGTTAGGCGACGACCGTATCGGTCGGATGAGCCTCAGCGAAATGCAAACGTTACAGGATTTCCTGTACGTTGAGGCGTAAGCTAGCAACGTGAGATTGCATGACCAAGTCTGAGACGCCGTTTTCGCTAAATTATATTTAATTTATATTATGTTTTATTTTTAGAACTAGTTACTGGCCTCTAGTATTTTGGGTGCAGGGCTTCGGCCTCCTGACTGGACCGCTTCACGGTATTCAGAGCTCGCCTCAGCATTTAAATTAAAATTAATTAATTTGTTGTAAGGGCATAAGCCCAGTTTTTCCTTTATTTTTCTGTGGCCCTGTATTTGTGTTGTTTAGGATTTTTTGTTCTTTTTGGTTGCTGCTTTGCGTAATTAGACGCGTACTTAAAATGGGTATTATTTTTATATAAAAAATTATTAGAGTTTTCTCACTTCTAAATAAAAAGGATAAAATCCAAGTTTGTATTATTTAAACAAATACACATTTTTCTCATTAAAAGAAAAACCTAATTTTATGTATATAATATTAAAGTACAAAGTTTTGTTAAATGAATTGGAAAATACGATCTTTACCCAATAAATCAATAAATCGGTTCCTTTTTCGTTAATTGATAATTGTATCTTGCGAAGGTAGAGTAGGTTGATAGCTTAATTAAATAACTTAAAAACTGGACTAGGACATGCTTCTAGAAATTGCAACTAGCACACCTAGATTTGGCTCATCTATGTTACTAAGTCAGGGTTCTCAACTGTAGGATTTCGAGGACGTATTTGACTTCATCCCCGGTACCGACATCCTATTCCAGTCATTAAACAAAGGCAAGTTACGGTTATGTTTTCTTGCATTTTAATTAGTAATTGTCATGATTGCATGCTTAAACCACATTGCTACATGGAACTCTCTCCTTGAGTTCGATTATTGATTGTGGGAATATTGGGGGAGTAGTGTAGCATTTATGACCAACACCCTCATATTGTATTATTGCGCAAGCTTACCCCTCTTACACACGGGAATAAGCCTTATCGCATCGCTAGGATGCTATTGTACAACCAAAGCCGGTCATAGACGTTACCTATTCAAATCACATTGTTTCAAATACTGAATTGCTGAAAATTGCTGAAAAATATTGTTCAAAGTATTTCAACTATTTAAGTTTGCATCTTTCCATTATTATTTAGAATATCGGATTATGTACTCGTACTTGCTCCTTTCCTGACTGGATCCCCCCATAGGTGATGTTGATGATGCTGAGCTATTGTTCAATAGCTACTATGACCCAGTATTGTATCCTGTGGTGTTGCTAGAGTCCTCCTTGGAGGATGCAGAACCTGAGGCCGATGAGCCGACCGTTTAGCTAGTTATTTTCCAGTTATCTAGTTTTATTGTGTTGGAGTTTGTAGATTTTGATTCAGTATTTTATTTTAGTACTTTCAGTTTCAGTTTGTACTTTTCAATTGTTGAAAAAAAGTTTTTAAATATTCATAAATTCGTGTTGTGACAAATACAAATAAATGTTGTTGTGAATACCTGCATATAGAACAGCTTACTACCGCCGTCTCACAACGGTGCAGGCTGGGCATGATCCGGTTCAACCCAATAATTTGGGATCGGGTCGTCACAAAGATAGTTATCTTGTAAGTTTTTTTTCCTGCATATCTTATCTTCTGACCATTGAAATAGTGAAACGATATTCTTTCTATTCCCTTTGATCATCACTCGGCCCTCAGTAGAAATATCTTACTCGATTACATTCCTATCATAGTTGTTTTATTCTAATCATCTTTGCTATCCTACTATCATACAACTTTTTATCTTTCCTGAGTCACAAACCCTTGTACCCCATTCCAGTTTGATTTGACATTTTAGTCCCTCATCTCAAAAGATTCTATTACTTTCTGCCTTCTCAATAAACTGTTGACATTCGCTTCTTTCTTACCTTTTCTGTTTCACGTGACCTCATTTGATTTTCTCCTATTTTATGATCATAATTGTACCTAGATTTTCTCGTGCCTAAAATGATTTTGATCACAACAACAATCCAACCCTATCTCTGATCATATCATGATAATTCTGATCGTGCCGATATTTTATCATTGTACCTAGTAATCATGCCTAGAATCCGATCGTGCCTGATGATTTAAATTCCATGTTTGATCAAGGTTAAGTGATTTTGATTGTACCCCGGCCCTTATCTTTGAAATTTCGAGGACGAAATTTTCTAAGGAGGGAAGGTTGTGAAACCCACAAATTTGTTTTTATTATTAAATTATTGGATTTCGGCTGCTAGCATAGTCTTAGATTTTTATTAGTTATTATTATTATTATTATTATTATTATTATTATTATTATTATTATTATTATTATTATTATTACTACTATTATTATTATTATAGTCGGATCGGGAAAACATTATTTTTTAAAAATAAATTAATTATCGGATCTTTGATTGAGTCCTGTCCCGATCCAGTGCCCGGGGTCCGACCCCGAGTCCGAACACCAGATCCCGTTTTTCGAACCCATCTTTGGATTTTCCATTAAACCTGAAATTATATACTCATTATATCTATATATATAAACATATATATAGTTGGTTTAATAAAAAAAAACTAAAACCTTTTTGCTACCCATGACCAGGACCACCCCCAACCCGCTGGATCCATTCTCTCCTCCCCCACGTTCCCACGTTCTCCTCATTCCCCTCTCCATTAATCACTCCTCACCATTCTCTTTCATTCACAAAAATAAATAAAAACTCACCACCACCACCATTCCCACAACCACCAGCACTCTCTCTCTCTCTCACTCCCTTTCCCTTTCCCTCCAATTTTCTGCCGCCCCATGCCCGTCGGCTCGCCCCGACCGGCTGACCTCCCGCGCGCCCGCCTCCCGGCCGTGCCCTGCCTCGTCCGACCCGACGCCCTGACGACCCCGTTCGGCCCCGAGCCTCCGCCCCGACCGCTCGGCTCCGCCGAGCTCTGTCCCGGCCAGCGCCTCCCCGCGCGACTCTCCGTGCCGTCGATCCGGCCACCCCGCCAGGCCGCCAGCGGCCGTCCGCCCTAGCCGCCCCCGTGCCGGACCGTCTCCCCCGTTCGCAGCGAGTCGCCCATCCGCGTCCGCCCGACCCTCGGGCCCCGATCCGCACTTTCAAGCGCTGCCTCGAGCCGTGCCCCGTGCCGTGCACGGCCATCGCCGCCGTTTCCGATTTCATTGAGACGCTGTCCAGAGATCACGTTGCTTTCCAGCGCTGTCCCGAGCCGATCCCGCTGTCCGTGCGGATTCTTTTTTCTATTTTTCTTGTATCTGAGAGCTCTAGCCGAGCAACTGAGGTATAATTTCGTGTCCCTGTGTCCCTCCCGTAGTTAGTCGGTGATGACGCGGTCCCGACCCCGACGCGGGGATCGATTTTACTAGTTGCGCTAGGGGATACTTCTTCCGAGTTCGGCTCGGACTAGTTCTGTGGATTGTTTCTAGTTAGTATGCTTGGCTAATATTTCCCTTTGGGTTAGTGATTATTGTTTGGTTTCGGATTTAGTTCTGTGGATTGATTCTTTAGGAATGGTTTTCATTTTGTGTGTGTGAGTGCTGTGGATTAATTCTCAAGAGTGGTTCTCATTGCATATGATGTGGGTTATTGTTTCCTTGGTTTGGGATGTTTATTTTGTGTTTGGATCAGTATCGCCTCGTGGCTAGGTTGTCCTAGTTACAGAGGAGGTGCTGCCCAATTTTTTAGTAAAATCTTTCAAATTATTATTATTAATTAAGTTCATTAAATTAAAACCTGTTTTCATACCCGGTCTTTGCAAATGATTTCCAAATTTGGTTTTGTTGGTTTGGTTTTGTGGATTTTGTGAGTTTTGTATTCCCTGTTAGGCGACGACCGAATCGGTCGGATGAGCCTCGGCGAAACGCAAACGCTACAGGACTTCCTGTACGTTTAGGCGTAAGCCAGCAACGTGAGATTTGCATGACCAAGTCTGAGACGCCCATTTTCTATAATTTATATTTAAATTATGTTATGTTTTATTTTTAGAACTTGTTACTAGTTTTAGTATCTTGGGTGCAGGACCTCGGCCTTCTGTTTGGACCGCTTCACGGCACTCAAAGCTCGCCTCAGCATTTAAATTAAATTAACTAAATTATTGTAAAGGCATAAGCCCAGTTTTCCTTTGTTTTTTTGTGGCCCTGTATTTGTGTAGTTTAGGATTTTCTGTTCTTTTTGGTTGCTGCTTTGCGTAATTAGACGCGTACTTAAAATGGGTATTAGTTTTATATGAAAAATTATAAAAGTTTTCTCACTTTTATATAAAAATGATAAAATTCAAGTTTGTATTATTTAAACAAATTCACATTTTTCTCATTAAAAGGAAAACCTAATTTTATGTATATAATATTAAAGTACAAAGTTTTGTTAAATGAATTGAAAAATATGATCTTTACCCAATAAATCAATAAATCGGTTCCCTTTTCGTTAATTGATAATTGTATCCTGCGATGGTAGAGTAGGTTGATATCTTAATTAAATAACTTTAAAACTGGACTAGGACCTGCTTCTAAAAATTGCAACTAGCACACCTAGAAATAGTTTCCTCTATGGTTCTAAGTCAGGGTTCTCAACTGTAGGGTTTCGAGGTCGTATTTGACTTCCTCCCTGGTACCGACATCCTGTTCTAATCATTAAACAAAGGCAAGTTACGGTTATGCTATCTTATATTTTAATTAGTAATTATCAAGTTGCATGTTTAAACCACATTGCTACACAGAACCCTCTCCTAGGGTTCAAATATTGATTGATATTGATTGTGGGGATATTAGGAGAATAGTGTAGCGTTTATGACCAATACCCCTCATATTGCATATTGTTATTGTGCGAGCTTACCTCTCTTACACACGGGGATAAGCCGTATCGCGTCGCTAGGATGCTATCGTACAACCCAAGTCGGTCATAGACGTTACATATTCAAATCACATTTTTTCAAGTATTAAATTGTTAAATTGCTGGAAAATATTGTTTCAACTGTTTAGCTT
Source organism: Iris pallida (assembly GCA_029216955.1). NCBI lineage: Eukaryota > Viridiplantae > Streptophyta > Magnoliopsida > Asparagales > Iridaceae > Iris > Iris pallida. The sequence goes on from JANAVB010022399.1 coordinate 1,999,512, forward strand.
GTACTTTTCCGTTATTATTTAAAATGTGAGGTACATACTCGTACTTGCTCCTTTCCTGACTGGATCCTCCCCCCAATAGGTGATATTGATGACGCTGAGCTATTATACAATAGCTATTATAATCCTGTGTTATACCCTGCAGTGTTACCAGAGTCTCCCTTGGAGGACGCGGATCCTGAGGCCGAAGAGCCGGTCGTTTAGCTGGTTGCTATTTTCTTATTTTCTAGTTCATTATGTTGGAGATTGTAGGCTTTTGGTTTCAGTGTTTATTTTAGTATTTTCCTTTCCAGTTGTATTTCTCTTTGTTGAATAAAAGTTTTAAATATTCGTAAATTCGTATCATGACAAATGTATAGATGTTGTTGAGATTACCAGCAAATAGAAACAGCTTACTGCCGTCGTCTCACAATGGTGCAGGCTGGACATGATCCGACTGGACCCATTATATTGGGATCGGGTCATGACATCATTGTTGGCCCATTGGTCATGGTCAAACCTGATTTTAATAATTGATCAAACTCTGTCTCGATATAAATACAAGTCAATTCAGATGTTTACCTACAACGTTTTGGACACTGCTCAACGATGGATATCAACTATGTTCAAGACTGAAGCCGTTTGTCACTCCGGATGTATTTCCTTAGAAGCAATGTAATTTTTTATTTTATTGAGTCTAGGCTATCCGAAATCGTTTTTCAAAACCATCCTATTCTTTTACAAATGACCTATGTTTTTGAAAAACATCATTTTTACAAAAAGCTTCTGAAGGATCTTTCAAAAAGCCAAATTGATTTTTCTCAAAAATGAACTGGAAGAACCCTAGCAGAACTCGGTCCGAGTTCGGCCAGAGTTCGGCCAAGTGGAACGTTAGTGAACGTTGGATTTTGAACTTGGTCATCCTTCAGTTGCGGTTTGTTACAAAGAGTTCTGTCCGAATTTTGTCTGAATTCTGTCAGAGTTCTGTCTTTGGAAAAACTATAAATAGAGAAGCATTTCGATCATTTCAAATCACCAATTCACTTTCAATCTCTTCTCTTCTTAAGCTTACATTCTTCCAAAGAGTTCTAAAAAGCTTTCATTTTCAAATCCCAAGCCAGTTACAATCCTCTAGTCGATTTGCCAGTGCGGTACGGTCTAGAAGTTTCAGAGCGATTGTAATCAGAGGCTTGATAGAAGATACAAATCTTCACAATTGAAGTTGGTCGAGTTCTTTGTATCAAAGCTCGCGTCTGTAGAAGTTGCAAGGACTTCGTATGAAAACTTGCGAGATTTTTCAATAGTGGATTCAACTGGAAGCTAGAGTTCTTCCGACTGGACTAGTCCTCACAAGAGAGAAACCAGTATAAATCTTGGTGTTTGCGTTTGCCTTCTGATCACTTTTAATTTCTGTCATTTACTTTGTGATTATTATTATATCTGTGATCTAACTGCTAACAAGATTTTTTAATTAGCAATATTCCGCTGCCTACTCTATTCACCCCCCTCTAGAGTATTCTGCTTTACGATTTCGTTCCTACAATCATCTCTCCCCCCCCCCACCTTATCGCGCCTCTCCATCACCCCCACCCCTCCCGCCGGCGCTCCCTCCTCCCTGCCACCGTCCCCCTCCCCGCCTCCGCCATCCCCGTCCCCTCCACTGTCGTTGCATGTCGCTGCGGCTGCTCGCAACTGCTGCTGTTGCTTGCTGCCGCGATTGCGGGGGAGCGAGGATGGGCGGGGGCAGGGGGGATAAGGGGAATGGGGAGGGGAAGCGAACGGAGGCGGGAAAGTTTGGGGGGGGGAGCAGAGGCCGGGAGGGGGGCAGTGGCGGGGAGGAGGGGGAGCGGAGGCGGTAGCGGGGAGGAGGGTGCCGGTGGCGGGAAGGGGGGAGCGCCGGCGGCGGCGGCGAGGGGGGGGGGGGTGATGGAGAGGGGAGGGGGGGGGGTATGGAAGGGGAGGAGGAAAGAAGAAGAAGGGAGGGGCTTTTTGATCCATTTTTTTTTTTGACGGATTCCGTCCAAAGTAAGGGGTACTGTATATTTTTGCAAAACTGTAGGTTGCATCCTGAAATATGGTAAATCAAGTGAGGGTAAGTTAAATTTTTTCTTTTTTTATTACAACTCACACAACTACACATTTTATAGTTGGAAGGCCCAATCTTGCCGATTCCATATGGTATTTACACTGCTTTCTACTTAAACATTTTATAGTTGGAAGGCTCGAATCCTACCGATTCCATATGGCATTTACGTTGCTTTCTACTTGAACTACAACTACTGAACTTGCACTCCAAGTCGAGAGTCCTGAATTATGGGCCCGATGTGCCGTACACACATTTGGTCATTCCTCATGGTTGATACGTTTGTCTCTAAACATAATTTATAATCCAGATTAGATACGGTGAATCAAGGTGAGCCCTCCATATAAGTGCGGGTCAACAACTTAATGGCAACTTTCCCTTTTTTGTCCTCCTTTTTTTTGGTCGCCACACAAGACCAGACCAGACCAATTCTTCTAACCAGGCCAAACCAGACCAGACCAGACCAGACCGGACCGGACCGGACCAACCCAGGTCTCCTAACTGAATCCTTTCCTGGTCCTTCACTCCACTCCAAAAACTAAAATATTCTCTCTCTCAACAAATCTGCACCATCCACGTGTCCCTTTCTATTCGTTTACTCTCTCTCCTCTGCTCTCTTTTGTAACAAACAATTCAAACCGCTCCAAAACATTGTCCTCTCTCTCCCTTTTCCTTTCCATTTCTTTTGTTCAACATCATAGTACTTTTCTTCTTCATCTTCTCTAAATTGATCTTCATATCTCGATCTTGATAGTGAGGAAATGTTCGTCAAGAAGTTCGTTGAGAAGGCCTCCAGAAAGGTACTTACTCCTCGATCCTACTATATATATGTTCTGCACGGACACGATTCTCACACGACACGAAACAAAAACTACACAGCGTGTTTTGGAGCGTATGATCCGTGTACAGTACGTTTCCGACACGATGAGACACGGACACGGCACCAACTTTCAGAGTCTCCCTTTTTCTCGTCCTCGTCCGTCCTTGGTTCAATTTTTGGAAGGTTGTATTTGCAAGCAAACTCAAAGTTGGGCCTGCCTTGATTCACTGTTTCTTTTTTTGCTTGGGTAGTAGTTAAATATTGTATATAATAATGCTTATACACAGAGAGAAACAGCTGCTAGGCATCTCACATTTAAATATGTTAATACAGTAATACTCCTAATTGTGTTCATTTTTTTTATATTAAACGTTCAACGTCAATAAAGACTGATGCGTTTCCCATATTGATACTTCCACCGCTGTTTTTGATATGCTACTCTTTCGTAAATCTGACTTTGATGATACTGTAACTCTCCTTCAAATGTGCATTGTCAGGAAAGTGGTATTGTAAATTTCCTAAATTAAACATAAATCTTAATTAGCCATGGACTTTGATGATACTACATGGCACACCGACTTTTCGAGTGTCTTCCTATCTTCCTGGGTAATTAAATAGTAATATTGTGAGAAAAACCTTTTTTTTTTTTTGAGCTCGACTGTAATTATAATTTTATGAATCCAATTTTTGTTCACCCACCAAGACTAGTATGTATGTTCATGCTTTCACATTCAAGGATTGTTACGTGTCAAATCAGTAGTCAAAACTAGTATGGATGTTCATCAAACCACTCCCAAAGTAGTTTTAGGTTGGATGGAGATGACACGTGACAACTCTTGAGTGGAAGGGTGAACATTCGTGGTGAACAAAAAATAAACTCATAATTTTATAGTAGGTCAAGATGTTGGCATAGTTTACTTATATGAAAGAGTTATTCTTGAAAATATGTGAAATATATCCAAGATGCTCCTCCAAAATTTCTTAATTTGACAACGTCCAATATGAACCAAAATGACTTTCTGGCTTTCCTATTATCAAAGTGCTATTATAGAAGACAATAACATGGGCCGTGACTGCTCCTTTGAACTTATCGATATAATAATTCGCGGTGATTAAATTAAGACGCTTGTCAATCGTTGGCCTATCCAGGTGTCCTTAGAAAAAGAAGCACAGCAGTTGGATCTTGATATTGACGACTTTGTCTTTAATCATGCATTAAGCTTTGGCCTATTGTTAAAAAATATATTAAAATATTCTGCGTCTATTGTTGGTGATATAATAATGCAATAATGCAAATAGAATAACAAATCTTTGTACTCAAGTAGTGATGGAACATAGAGAAGGTTTAGTTGCAGGTGACCACGCTGTGACCATGCGTCGCATTGATTATGTCATTCGATTTCAGTTGGCCCACCTGACCCTTCTGGTTGGTCATGAGGTTCTTGTGACCATGGCAAGTGACCGACTAATTTGTTCCTAATATCTAGGCCAACTGGCCTAGTCACATTGGATTGGAGCTGTTTTGATCAGCTTTTGTTCAGTTCCAGTTCTGTTAGATCTGCCTTGTGTCTATGATGGGTACACGTCGTAATCTCGATTGCTTGGGTCCTAGATCTGGCCTGGTCTATGATGGGCACATCTTGTACTCCTGTTCTTTTGGGTCATTTTGGTTGCGAAATTCTTGAAGGATTGAACCAATCTTATTTGGTAAAAAGAGGCGCGTCACGAGGGTCAAGATGCACACAGCTATACCCCAAATATATGGAAAGACTCTTTGTGAAAAACTTGTTAACAAATTGAACACTTCCTATAACAAGTCAATTACACTGTATTCTCTGTAAAGTGAGAATGTTGGCAATGAAATCTACATATTAATTGCATTCATAACCTTCTAGATTATCTAGAGTGCTAACCAACCGTATTGTTCATTTAGTAACACATGATTTATAGTAAATCATCTTCAAGTACTAAACAACTGCAAACCCAGCCCCAAGATATCATAATCAGCTGGTACACGATTGAAATTATGACACAAACTCTATAAATGCATAGCATGTTGTGAATTTCTTTGTATGTTTCCACTCAGAAAGCTTTCTTTTTATACTTGCAGACAGTTGGCGGAGGTGGCGTCCACGGACTTAAGGCTGAGGATGTAAACCCACACCTGGTATTTCATCATGGCATCCCGACTGGAGCCTCTCTTATGGCGTACGACCACGTTCAAAGCATCCTTGCCATTTCTACCAAGTAAGTAACTATTTCTGGAACCCTTCCAAATCTTGAGTGTTATTAAAAGATAAAATGATTTCAACTGTTATATGGCTGCAAATTTTTTATTCATTCATGTCGCCAGTGATGGTCGGATCAAATTGTTTGGGAAGGATGGTACCCAAACGATGCTGCAGTCAAAGGAGGCTGTCCCTAGCAAGTTCTTGCAGGTGTCTTTTCTCTTCATTAACATGCTTCCATATTTTTTGTATGTCATACTTATGTTTCTTTGGTTGGTGTTATCAGTGTTGTGTTTGATTACAAGTGTTGAGAATTAGGCTAAATTCAATGGGATAATTTCACTCATGTGAAGTGAGTACATATTTATAGCCACTTTTAGTTCCTACACAGAATATAAGGAGATACTTCTGGATACTCAATAACAACTTTAACTATACTCAACCTAGGGTGGGCTAGGTAAGGCTGAGGTGGGCTGAAGTGTCATCGGACTCATATGAAAGCAAAAAACCAAAAAAAAAAAAACCCAAATTTTTTTAGGGGGAACTGGAGCCCGTCTTAGCCCTAAGGTGGCTCTGCCCCTGACTATACTAACACTCCCTCTGAAGTTGGAGAATGTATATCACACATGCCCGCTTTTTACATAAGGTAGCAAATGTGAAAGCTTCAAGACCTTTTCTCTAAACAAATCAACAATCTGATGTTCGGAACACCATGAATGGTGTGCTATCTGCTTTCTCATAAGTGCTTCTCCAACAAGTGTTAGTCCACCTCGACGTATTTGGTTTTCTAAGTGGAGACTGGATTGCTAGAAATAAAAATAATAACTTGGTTATATAGTCCAAGTCTCCAAGAGCAGTGACTCATTAGCCCAAGGCCGGCCATCAATGTTCACAGCCACATCATCTCACAGAAAGAGAGCCATAGATATATAATATGCCTTCTACACTCGATCTAGCTACACTGTCTGTTTCTTGCTCCTCTTAAGTGATGAGATCCTACTAACATAAGTGTGGTAGCCAAATGTGGACCTCTGATTTGTCTTATAACCAACATAGTTTGGTGTTGGCATTGGACCCGCACCGGATCGGTCTAATTCAGTCCAGACCGGGTCCAGTTCACTAGGGCCAGCCGGGTCCAAATATGGAGTATGCCCATACAGGGTGCACCCATTAGTATTCCTAGACGCATAATTAAAGGAGGATATTCTCATGTGAAGAACCCTAATCCTATTACTCGTCTGCAAAGCAATTGCCTCCTTTCTCTCCTCTTTTCCATCCCACATTGGAGTTCCGTTGCGGGGTGGAGCTAAATGAGTCGCCTCTCGTAGGATTCTTCAATGACCGTATCTCAGAAGATCTTAGGAGGAATTTGATTCATTCGCACATCGAAGGTATATCTATAAACGTCTTCCTCTCGTACCTTCGATACCATTGGTCTATGATCTGCATATGATATCAGAGCTAAAAGACTCCTCTTTCTCTGATTTTTAGATCTCGGAAGCCCTAAAAAATTAAGAGTTTCATGGTTGTCATGATCTAACCATTATTTACATGCTAGAAAATTAGATTTTTTTGTTGATACTTTGATCCAGGCCTGCAATGATAAGATTTAGGATTGTGTTTGTATCCTAAATTTATGGCTTATAAACTTGTTGATTATTAGCATCTTTGCCCTTTTTTCTTTCCTGCTTTTCTTTCTTTTTTTGTTTCTATCCTGCTGCTCTTCTAGACATAATGTAGCCTTTTTTTTTTCCTTTGTTGTGCTTGCTTTTCTTTTCTTTTCTTTTCTGCATTTTTACTTCAATCTAAACTATTGGATGCTGCTCATTTTTTGTTTCGCTATGAACATTTTTTTCTTCTCTTGGGCCTGTATAAGAAGTTCATATGTTACTTTTTTTTCCATAAAATTTTCAAGGCGTGCCTTAGCTACTCCACGTGCCTCAAGGAAAGGCATGCCGCCTAGAGTTTCATGAGGCACTGCTCCTGCGCCTAGGAGCTAGGCACGCCTGGGGCGCGTCTTTGACTACACTATACCATATATTGGAAATCTATATATGGAAGCCCAATATATATGAAAAGTCTAATATATATCAATTATATATTTAATTTTAATCTAATCATAATTGGCTTGCCATAAATTGGAAGTCCAATTATACGGAAAGTCAATATATGAAAGATCCAACTATAAATATATGGTCAAAGTCAAAGATGGAAATCCAATCATATATTTGCTTACCATATATATTCCAATATACGGCGATCGATGCACTCTCCGAGCTTCTCCGACACATGGATGACGCTCGTTGCACTCCGGAGTATTCTTCACATAGTTTGGGAACCCTACCCAAGTCCAACAAATCTTCTCCTTCCCAACTAGGTGGAGAAGCTCGTCATACCGACGATCCGCCTGTAGTACTCAAACTTTCCCCTTGGTAGAACCTTCGTGAGCATGCATGTTCGCTCTATTGTCGTCAATATGAACCTTCTCAAGCGTCGCATTCTTCGTCTCAACCACATCCTGTATCCAATGATACCGAGTCTCAATGTGCTTGGACCGACTATGAAATGTCTGGTTCTTCACAAGGTGGATTGTACTATGGCTATCGCAAAGTAAAACGTATTGCTATTGTTTTAGCCTAATTTCATACAACAACTTCTTTATTCACAGCAACTCCTTGCAAGCTCCGTCGTCGTAATGTACTATGCCTCTGTTATAGACAAGGCAACATACTTCTGCAATTGCGACGGCCACGATACAGCTCCACCAGAAAAATATCATGACATAATTCGAAGTTGATATTCTCATGTCTACATCTCTAGCCATATCAACATCAGTATATCCGACCAGATTTGGCTTGTCACCACCAAATGGAAGTCTCCAATCAGCAGTGCCTTAAAGGTACCGTAGAATCCACTTGACCTCACTCCAAGGTATCCTCCCAGGATTGGAGAGATACTTCCTAACCATGACAACTGCGTGAGCGATGTCTGGACTTGTACACACCATGGCATACATGAGACTCCTCACTACTAAAGCGTATAGAACCCACGCCATATCTTCCTTTCCATCCTCAGAAGATGGACACTGCTCCGTAGTAAGTTTAAAGTGAACCGCAAGGGGGTTACTCACTTTCTTGGACCCGTCCATCCCGAAATGCTAAAGTACCCGGTGAATGTACTTCTTTTGGGACAAATGAGCAGCTTGGGACAAATGAGCAGCTTGGACTCTCTTTTGATTGATCTCCATCCCAAGAATAGTCTTCGTTGCGTCCAAATCCTTCATAGAGAAGGCCGCACCCAGTTGGTGCTTCAAATCCGCTATCCTGGTGTCATTTCAACTCATTAACGACATATCATCTACATAAAGCAAAAGTATAATAAACTCATCGTCGACAAAGTACCTCACAAAAAATAGTATTCTATCGTCGTCCGTGCATAGCCATGCTCCCCCATAACAACTCGAACTTCCTGTACCACTGCATAGGAGCCTGCTTTAGACCACACAGACTCTTCTTTAACTGACATACCAAGTGTGACTTGCTTTTCTCAAAGAATCCCTCTGACTGCTCCATATAAAACTTTTCTCTAAATCACCGTAGAGGAATGTCATCTTCACGTTCATCTACTCGACTTCTAAATCAAAACTGGCTGCCAATGCTAGCACCACCCGAATAGGCGACAACTTGATGACTGGCGAAAAAAATTCACCGAAATTCACGTCCTTCTGTTGACTGTAGCCTTTAACTACCAGCCTCGATTTGTATCGAGGGTAAGTAGCATCATTTGTTTGCTTTACTCTGAACACTTATCGGTTTTTTAAAGCTTTCTTGCCTTTTGGCAACCGTACCAGCTCATAAGTGGAGTTGCCTGTAAGGAACCTATCTCCTCCTGTATAGCCTGCATCCACTCCTGTCGTTGTCCATAGCCTCTGCAAAACTTTCGGGCTTTTTTCCGTCAGTTAGTAGCACATACTCATCAGGTGAGCATCTCGTAGATGGTCGACGATCTCTCACACTCCTCCTCAATGGAACCTCTGGTACTGGCTGTGTACCGACAGCCTCATTTCCTTCAGGAATGCCTCCTCGACATGCCCATCCTCCTGAATGTCACTCTGACCACCATTAGTAGGTTGATGATCAAGGTTTGGAGCATCTCCATGTACTGGCTCCCCTGTAACTGGACCCTCTATAGCGTCCTCTGGAAACGGCTCAAAGCGAAATGACTCTAGCTCAGACAATTCCTCAGACTGAGAAGGCATGTCGGAATCCTGAGTGTTAGTCATGGTCTGATCCTCGACGAACACCACGTCTCTGCTTCTGCAGAACTTTCTTCCCACCGAGTCATAGAGTCTATTGCCAAACTCATCCCGACTATAGTTGACAAAGACGCACCGCCTCGTCTTCAGCTCAAGTTTGAATCTTTCGTCCTTTGGTACATGCACGAAGGCCTTGCAACCAAACACTCACAGGTGATTGTATAACGACTCTTTGTCGTACTATAGTTTGTCAGGCACATTACCTTGTAAAGGAGTATTAGGAGACAAATTAATAATATAAGCAACAATATTGAGAGTCTTACCCCAATAATTATTCGGTAAGTTTGCTTCAGACATCAAATACCGTATCCGCTCCATCAGTGTCCTGTTCATGCGCTCCGCTACACCATTCAACTGAGGTGACTTTGACGTAGTCTTCTGGTGTCGTATCCTTTGCTCTCTACAATACGCATCAAAAGGACCGATGTATTCACCGCCATTGTTGGACCGAACACATAATAACTTTTTGTCCATCTACCATTCAACAGAGTCCTGAAACTCTTTGAAAGTGGACAACACCTGATTCTTGGTCTTTAAAGTATAGACCCAAACTTTTCTGAAACAATCATAAATAAAAGCAACAAAATAAGAAGCACCACCAATAGATTTTACCTTCATAGGACCGCAGACATTAGAGCGAATCAACTCGAGCAACGCCGGCTTCCTTGAACTTGGGTGAACGCCAAACAATGCGTGTACCTCTCTAACTTTGTAGACTTGAGCTCCGAAATCACTTTTATGTTCAACAAGTAGCTTATTCCCTTCTCGCTGATATGGCTAAGCCGCCTGTGCCACGGCTCTGTAGTCGCATGACCGCGTTCACCTCTTGTGTCCTGTTTGCGTTCCCTTCAATATAGTAGAGACCAGATCTCTTGCTTACTCTGGCAATCACCATCAAACCTCTGGAAAGCTTTGTCACTTCCCGTTCCCAGAATACGTATTCTAAATACAAGTACTGCTGGAGTGTATTCATTTAATATTTATCATGTATTGTTCTGTATTTAAATTCCTTTAATTTTCTGTTAATTAATTTCCTGCAATTTTATTTCTGCACTTTACTTTCTGCTTTTATACTCTGCTTTAGCTTTGCTATGGGTTCGGCTCAGATTGGTTTAATTATGTTGGTTCATCATGAACCGAAATAAATCCCCCACCTACCACCACTCCTTCATTTAAAAGCCCCAAACCCTTTCTCTCTCTTCATTACTTCTTCTTCTCATTACTCTTCTTCTTCCTCATAACTCTCCCACCAACCTTAGAGAGCAAGGCAAGTGCCAACTTGCTTCTTGATGGATCCACATTTTTATTGTTCCATCATCTTCCTTATTTGATTCTAAGTCTCTTTAGTACTTAGCATTTTCAATTTCCATGGCTTATTTGTTGTAGATCTAAGTTTGATACATTTTCGGATTTCTTAGGTTTTGATCTAGTAAACTTTGTTATCTTCAAGTTTCGATGGTTCCATGTTGTAGAGAATTTCGTTCTACCAAATTTTGACCTATGGAAGTCCATATTTGGGCTTGGGATGAAGGATTTATGGAGCTTGGAAGCAATGGCTTCCATGGTTTACATGGTTCTGTTCTCAGAAAATTCGGAGAAGAAGAACAGTCCCAGCCGCATGAAATCTTCATTCCTCAGCGCATGGAATCATTTCCCACAGCGCATCAAATCTTCATTCCTCGGACGCATGAGATTATTTATTTTCCAATCATTTCCCACAGGCGCATGAGATTATTTATTTCCCAATCACTTCCCCAGGCGCATGAGATTATTTATTTCCCAATCATTTCTCACAGGCGCATGAGATTATTTATTTCCCAATCATTTCCCACAGGCGCATGAGATTATTTATTTCCCAATCACTTCCCCAGGCGCATGAGATTATTTATTTCCCAATCATTTCTCACAGGCGCATGAGATTATTTATTTCCCAATCACTTCCTCAGGCGCATGAGATTATTTATTTTCCAATCACTTCCCTCAGGCGCATGAGCTTATTTATTTTCCAATTATTTTCCACAGCCGCATGAATCTTCATTCCTCGGGCGCATGAGCTTATTTATTTCCCAATCTCATTCCTCAGCGCATGGATTATTTATTTTCCAATCTCATTCCTCAGGCGCATGAGATTATTTATTTCCCAATCTCATTCCTCAGGCGCATGAGATTATTTATTTCCCAATCTCATTCCTCAGCGCATGGATTATTTATTTCCCAATCACTTCCTCAGGTGCATGATATTATTTATTTTCCAACCTTTCCCACAGCGCATGAGATTATTTATTTCCCAATCTCATTCCTCAGCGCATGGATTATTTATTTCTCAATCTCATTCCTCAGGCGCATGAGATTATTTATTTCCCAATCTCATTCCTCAGCGCATGGATTATTTATTTCCCAATCTCATTCCTCAGGTGCATGATATTATTTATTTCCCAACATTTCCACAGCGCATGAGATTATTTATTTCCCAATCATTATTTATTTCCCAATCATTTCCCTCAGGCGCATGATATTATTTATTTCCCAACCTATATTATTTATTTTCCAATCATTCCCCAGGCGCATGAGATTATTTATTTCCCAATCATTTTCCACAACGCATGAGATTATTTATTTCCCAATCATTAATTATTCCCCAATTTTTATTTCCCGAATATGGCATTAATTAACATTGATTGTTATCTTGATTAATTATTGATCATGCGTTCCTAGATGGAACTAAGAGACTGGCTAGTCGTCTTATTGAATTAAATGGAATAAGACACGTTCATATTAAGTATGAACTACTATAATCGATTGGTCGATTCCCGAATGTTGACATACAGGCACACATGCAGGCTTTAATTAATTTATTTATTTATTTTACTATAAAAGAAGCATGTGTACTTTATGGTCAAGGCATGATTGTTCCGTGGTTAGTTTAGATTGTTGCATTACGCTATGTAAGACCTACAACCTAACCGCACGGGCATCGTTGTAGAATTGTGCATATCGTACCCCGTACGAAAGTACTCATTCCGAATGACCATGATCCACGGCATGGGATTTCACTCAACGTAGAGACTATTAAGTTAAATAAAAATAATGATTGCATGGAGAGAATGGATTCCCGAGTTCTTACATGGCAGCCCTCTTGGGACTAGTAGTGCCCGACAGGCCGGCTGGTCCCCACAGATACTACAAACCTGCCACACGGGCATGGAGCGGTATCTGGTTATACTATTTATTGTATATTGTATATTGATGACGGGCGTCCCGCTGGGACTCGTCTAATTCATGATTGGCGCAATTGATTGATTGGATCGACTAGCCTTGCTTGTCCATAGTAAGAACTGAGAAATCTTTATTGCATAATTCCAGGGTAACTTGGGACTCACAGTAGTAAGCCATAGGAGTTGGATGGTCGTTTAAGTTGATTTGTTTGTGTACTGTACCTACTCTGTTACCTAACTGAGATGATCAGAACATCAGGACATGACGGGCCAACTTCTGTCCTTGTTTGGTTGGGAGGTTGGTTCGAAGTGTCGTGATGCTATGTGAATCCCAGTAGCAAGCAGAGGTCTATTATTATATTCTCTTATTTACTGGTTTAATGTCTCATATCGTGCTTCCTTGCGGTACTTGCTATTAGAGGTCTAACCTCTCTGGTTTTGCATGGCCAGATTTAGAGCCGGTTCCCGAGGACTCAGCTTACCTCTACCTCCAAGATGGTCAATACTAGAGGGATGATCGCAGGAGGACTCGAGTGGGTTCCTTACCTCCCCGCTCGTTTTGTTATTTACTTTATACTTTGCCGTTTGGCACCGACATGTTAGTCGGATTGTCTTGCACTTACTTTTGCATAATTGTAATTAAGTCAGACTGCAGCTGATAACAATTGTGTATACTTTGCTACATCATCTGGCTATGTTTTGTAAAGCCAGATATCAAGAACATTTTGACTGAGCGTTTGGGACGCCTTACTGCTTTATCTTACATGTTCTCTATTTATGTTTCTTGTTTGAATGATTGAGACAATAGATGTGAAGTGACCATAGCGAGACTTTCATGTAGTATGCACCCCCTTGTCTTTTAGACAACATTGATCGTATTATACGGTATTCATCTACCCGTAATACGTAGCTGGCTGAGTCATTTCCCCGCTCTCCAGTATTCTGATTCTGGGGCGTGACAAGGTTTTAGTGGTGGCCCATGCAGGTCTGATTTCAGACTTGTGGGGTGTTTTGATTTATAGGATGTCTCAATCACACGTGTTCCCCCTTGATCTCATGATTCATTATTCTCAACCCTTGCTTGACATTCCGGTATCCTTTGACTTCATTGATCCTTCATGTCCGGTTGTTTGATTGTTCTCTTGTCCCTTTTCTTAGGGGCACTTCGTTCGCATCGGTCAGAGCTGGACAACAGCAGGAGCAACATGGACAACCTGACCCTGTTGGTCAGCAACAAGGGCCAGTCTCGCCTCAGGAGGCTGCCCAGGAAGAAGTGATAGTGGAAGCAGCAGCTGGATCGCAGTATCCGGATGCTCCACCACCACCAACAGTTCCACCTACCCAAGTGGACACACCAGCCCTTCTGGAGATCATGAGAGGAATGATGGCTACTCAGCAACATCAGATGTTGGTCCAGCAGCGCATGCACACTCAGCTACAAGAGCAGAATGTATTGCTTAACCAAGGATTGCAGACGGCATTGGAAAGAGGAGTGAGGACTGATTCAGGAGCATCAGCCAGGTTTTGCAAGTACAATCTCCGTCGTTTCGAGGGCACGGAGGATGCCATCTCAGCAGATGCATGGCTTAAAGATATGGAGGCTATTCTGACAGCAGCGAAGGTGCCGGCAGAAGAACGTGTGGATCTAGTGAAGTTGTTACTTCAGGATCTCGCACGTGATTGGTGGGAATCAGAGGAAGTGGGCATCAGGCGTCCTGTGGCTTGGGACGATTTCACAGCAAGATTCAAGACCAAGTACTATGAGGTTGTGGCGCAGTTTGAGCTACAACAGAAGTTTATCAACCTCAGGCAGGCCGGCAAGACTGTAGATGCTTATGCAGCGGAGTTCTGCAGATTGAGTAGGTTCGCCCCAGAGATGGTAGCAACAGAGCGCCAGAGGGCCATGAGGTTTCAGCAAGGGTTTCACCTTGAACTCTTGCAATTGATAGAGGGGCACAATTACCAGACTTTTGACGAAGTATTAACGGCAACTCGAAGGCATGAGATCACTATTCAGAGGCTTGCGGTGAGGACTGGGGGTCAGAAGAGATTTTATAGTCAGATTGAAGGAGGAGGGGGAGCGGCGCCCCGAACAACAGCACCATCCACTGGCATTCGTATCCACGATGTGGCAATGCGAGGGCCAGCACCACCACCCAGGCAGCAGCAACAGCAACAGAGGAAGAACCAACAACCCCCGGCGGGCTGCACTTATTGCGGGAAGGTAGGGCACACTAGAGATGTGTGTCGGACATTGAATGGGCAGTGTTTGATATGTGGAAATCCAGATCATCGGGTTACCACTTGTCCCATGAATTCGAGGTCAGGAGGACCAGTACAGCAGTTTCCTGCTCTGCCAGCACCGGGGGCAGGGCAGTATCGAGGACCCGCAGTGGCAGTGAGACCATTGGCCCAGCGTCCGTTAATGCCACAGGCTCAGATGTTTCGGCAGCAGGGACCGCCGATGCAGCAACACCAGCATAGACCACCCCAGCATCACCAGGGCAGGGGCCAGCGGCAGCACCAGGCTAGGCCGCAGCATGGAAACCAGCAAGGAGGTCGAGGGCAAGCATTCACTTTGTCCTTGGAAGAGGCATTGGCATCGGGAGATGTTGTGGCAGGTAACATTCTCGTCGCCTCATATCCCGCAGTAGCATTGTTTGATTCGGGAGCATCCCATTCATTTATATCTGCACGATTTACGACACAACTAGGAATGGAGTTTGAGGCATTGCCAGGGAGATTGAATATACTCATTGGTAATGGGCTCGTAGGAGTTAGTCGAGTTATTCTAGCATGTAGCGTTGTAGTTTGCGGGCATTCCTTACCCGCCCGGTTGATAGAATTTCCTGTTGGAAATTTCGACGTTATCTTAGGCATGGACTGGCTGAAAGACAGTCATGCGACGATAGATTGTCGTAGAGGGAGTGTATCTTTTGATATTCCAGGCATAAAGAGATTCACCTTAGTCAGATCAGAGGCAACTCAGCAAGAGCAGGGAGTAATAACGACAATGGAAGAAGTTCAAGTTCCGAAGGTAGTTGAAGAGTTTCTAGACGTATTTCCTGAAGAACTTCCAGGTCTGCCACCAGTTAGAGATATTGAGTTCAGTATAGAATTGGCACCAGGAACTAAACCGATATCAGATCGAGTTTATAGAATGGCGGATTCCGAACAGGCCAAGGTATATCAGCACATAGAGGAACTGAAGGAGAAGAAGTTCATCCAAGCTAGCGTGTCACCATGGGCAGCACCAGTGGTACTTGTGGGGAAGAAGGATGGGTCATCCAGATTGTGCATTGATTACAGGAAGCTTAATGCGGCAACAGTAAAGAACAAGTACCCACTACCCAGGATCGATGACTTATTTGATCAGTTGAGCCAAGCTAGAGTTTTCTCCAAGATAGATCTTCGGTCAGGGTATCATCAAGTGAGGGTTCGGAAGGAGGACATCCCCAAGACAGCATTCAGGTCGAAGTATGGGCATTATGAATTCTTAGTAATGCCGTTTGGTTTGACCAATGCTCCAGCAATCTTTATGGATTTAATGAATCGCATCTTTATGCCATATTTAGACCAATTTGTCGTTGTGTTCCTCGACGACATTCTAGTATACTCAGCTAGTGAAGAAGAGCATGAAGGTCACCTCAGGAAAGTGTTGCAGGTTCTGAGAGAGAACCAGTTGTACGCCAAGCTCAGCAAGTGCGAGTTCTGGACGGATCGCATTTCATTTTTGGGTCACATTATATCAGGAGCTGGAGTAGCAGTGGATCCCAAGAAGGTAGAAGCCGTAGAGAGTTGGCCAGTACCCAAGACCGTAGCAGATGTGCGGAGTTTCTTGGGATTGGCAGGATATTACAGAAGGTTTGTATCAGATTTTGCAAGACTTTCAGCGCCTATGACACGCTTGACACGGAAGGATGTGCCATTCGTCTGGTCAGCAGAATGCCAGACATCATTTGAGAATTTGAAGCAGAAGTTGATATCAGCGCCTATTCTTACATTGCCAGTTGGACCCGGAGGTTTTACAGTATATTGTGATGCGTCGGGTAAAGGACTTGGATGTGTCCTTATGCAACATGGGAAGGTGATAGCTTACGCATCTAGGCAACTTCGAGACCACGAGAAGAATTACCCAACTCATGATTTGGAATTAGCGGCAGTAGTATTTGCTTTGAAGCTATGGAGGCATTACTTATATGGTGATCGAGTGGATATGTACACGGACCATAAAAGTCTGAAGTACATCTTTACTCAGAAGGAACTAAACATGAGGCAGAGGAGATGGTTGGAGTTGATCAAGGATTATGACGTGGAGCTTCAGTATCATCCAGGCAAGGCGAATGTAGTAGCAGACGCTCTCAGCAGAAGAGGCGGCGCATTCATGTTGACAACACAGAGACATATCTTAGAAGACCTTCAGGAGATGGGCATCGAAGTTATACTTCCTAGTGATGTAGGAGTTCTAACAAGTCTGCAAGTTCAATCCGACTTAGTAGACAGGATCAAGGCAGCTCAGGCACAGGACCCAAGGATTCAGAAGCTTAGGGCAGAATGTGAGTCAGGACTCAGGAAGGAGATGAGAATTCATGAAGATGGTACACTTAGGTTTGGATCACGTCTATGTGTGCCTAGTGGAGATATCAGACAGGAGGTTATGGCAGAAGCTCACAGTTCTCAGTATTCTATTCACCCTGGAGGGACCAAGATGTACCAAGATATCAAGCAGCACTTCTGGTGGAACGGGATGAAGAGGGAGATAGCTAGATTCGTTTCCCGTTGCTTGGTATGTCAGCAAGTGAAGGCAGAACAGCAGAGGCCAGCTGGGTTATTGCAACCGCTTCCTATCCCAGAATGGAAGTGGGAACATATTACAATGGACTTTGTGACCGGTTTACCAAGATCACCAAGTGGTAAAAATGCTATTTGGGTGATAGTAGATCGGCTTACAAAGGTGGCGCACTTTCTTCCTTTTAGAGTAGGTCAATCTACGGAGAAGTTGGCAGAGTTGTATATGCAGCAGATAGTCAGGCAGCATGGGGTCCCAGTCAGTATTGTGTCAAACAGAGATACCCGTTTTACATCACATTTTTGGAAGAGCTTACATCATAGTCTGGGCACCAAGTTAAGATTTAGTACGGCTTACCATCCACAGACGGACGGGCAATCAGAAAGGACAATTCAGACTTTGGAAGATATGTTGCGAGCTTGCACCCTAGATTTTGGGGGATCTTGGGAGAGCCACCTGCACTTAGTTGAGTTTTCTTATAACAACAGTTATCAAGCCAGTATCCAGATGGCGCCGTTTGAAGCACTATATGGTAAGAAGTGTAGGTCGCCACTAGCATGGGATGATATCGGGGAGAGAAAGATGTTAGGCCCGGAAATGATTGTTCAGACAGTTGAATTGGTCAAGGGAATTAGAGAGCGACTTCGAGTTGCGCAAGATCGGCATCGTCATTGGGCGGACCAGCATCGTAGGCCGCTAGAGTTTTCTGTTGGGAACCACGTGTTCTTGCGGATCTCACCTACCCGTGGGGTCATTAGATTTGGCGTTCGCGGGAAGTTGAGTCCGCGGTACGTGGGCCCGTTTGTTATCCTTGATCGGATAGGCGATGTCGCTTATCGTTTATCCCTTCCACCTTCGTTACGAGAGGTGCATGACGTATTTCATGTATCTCAGTTGCGAAGGTATGTATCGGACCCAAGCCATATCCTTGATCATTCTGAGCTGGTTGTTGGTACCAACCTGTCTTACGAGGAACAGCCTGTGTCTATTTTGGACCGAAGAGAGAAGGTATTCAAGAACCGAACAATTAACCTTGTCCGGGTTGCTTGGGGTCATCACTCTTTAGGAGAGTCAACGTGGGAACGTGAGGATGATATCCGATCACGGTATCCGCACTTGTTTGACTCACAAGGTATATTTCCTTCTGTATACCTTGATTGTCTTAACTCCACATGCTTGTCACCTTATAAGTAGAATTACTTGCTATCGTAGAATGTTCAACATAGATATGTTACTTGTTATTATCATTGTAGAATGATTGCTTACTCAATTGTTTATACTTAGATTAGTTTAGCTTCGATATTTCTATCATGCTTGGATCTGAAATTCCGAGGACGGAATTTTTTCTATGGAGGGTAGAGATGTCACTTCCCGTTCCCAGAATACGTATTCTAAATACAAGTACTGCTGGAGTGTATTCATTTAATATTTATCATGTATTGTTCTGTATTTAAATTTCTTTAATTTTCTGTTAATTAATTTCCTGCAATTTTATTTCTGCACTTTACTTTCTGCTTTTATACTCTGCTTTAGCTTTGCTATGGGTTCGGCTCAGATTGGTTTAATTATGTTGGTTCATCATGAACCGAAATAAACCCCCCACCTACCACCACTCCTTCATTTAAAAGCCCCAAACCCTTTCTCTCTCTTCATTACTTCTTCTTCTCATTACTCTTCTTCTTCCTCATAACTCTCCCACCAACCTTAGAGAGCAAGGCAAGTGCCAACTTGCTTCTTGATGGATCCCCATTTTTATTGTTTCATCATCTTCCTTATTTGATTCTAAGTCTCTTTAGTACTTAGCATTTTCAATTTTCATGGCTTATTTGTTGTAGATCTAAGTTTGATACATTTTCGGATTTCTTAGATTTTGATCTAGTAAACTTTGTTATCTTCAAGTTTCGATGGTTCCATGTTGTAGAGAATTTCGTTCTACCCAATTTTGACCTATGGAAGTCCATATTTGGGCTTGGGATGAAGGATTTATGGAGCTTGGAAGCAATGGCTTCCATGGTTTACATGGTTCTGTTCTCAGAAAATTCGGAGAAGAAGAACAGTCCCAGCCGCATGAAATCTTCATTCCTCAGCGCATGGAATCATTTCCCACAGCGCATCAAATCTTCATTCCTCGGGCGCATGAGATTATTTATTTCCCAATCATTTCCCACAGGCGCATGAGATTATTTATTTCTCAATCACTTCCCCAGGCGCATGAGATTATTTATTTCCCAATCATTTCCCACAGGCGCATGAGATTATTTATTTCCCAATCACTTCCTCAGGCGCATGAGATTATTTATTTCCCAATCACTTCCCTCAGGCGCATGAGCTTATTTATTTCCCAATTATTTTCCACAGCCGCATGAATCTTCATTCCTCAGGCGCATGAGCTTATTTATTTCCCAATCTCATTCCTCAGCGCATGGATTATTTATTTTCCAATCTCATTCCTCAGGCGCATGAGATTATTTATTTCCCAATCACTTCCTCAGGCGCATGATATTATTTATTTCCCAACCTTTCCCACAGCGCATGAGATTATTTATTTCCCAATCTCATTCCTCAGCGCATGGATTATTTATTTCTCAATCTCATTCCTCAGGCGCATGAGATTATTTATTTTCCAATCTCATTCCTCAGCGCATGGATTATTTATTTCCCAATCTCATTCCTCAGCATGATATTATTTATTTCCCAACATTTTCCACAGCGCATGAGATTATTTATTTCCCAATCATTATTTATTTTCCAATCATTTCCCTCAGGCGCATGATATTATTTATTTCCCAACCTATATTATTTATTTCCCAATCATTCCCCAGGCGCATGAGATTATTTATTTTCCAATCATTTTCCACAGCGCATGAGATTATTTATTTCCCAATCATTAATTATTCCCCAATTTTTATTTCCCGAATGTGGCATTAATTAACATTGATTGTTATCTTGATTAATTATTGATCATGCGTTCCTAGATGGAACTAAGAGACTGGCTAGTCGTCTTATTGAATTAAATGGAATAAGACACGTTCATATTAAGTATGAACTACTATAATCGATTGGCCGATTCCCGAATATTGACATACAGGCACACATGCAGGCTTTAATTTATTTATTTATTTATTTTACTATAAAAGAAGCATGTGTACTTTATGGTCAAGGCATGATTGTTCCGTGGTTAGTTTGGATTGTTGCATTACGCTATGTAAGACCTACAACCTAACCGCACGGGCATCGTTGTAGAGTTGTGCATATCGTACCCCGTACGAAAGTACTCATTCCGAATGACCATGATCCACGGCATGGGATTTCACTCAACGTAGAGACTATTAAGTTAAATAAAAATAATGATTGCATGGAGAGAATGGATTCCCGAGTTCTTACATGGCAGCCCTCTTGGGACTAGTAGTGCCCGACAGGCCGGCTGGTCCCCACAGATACTGCAAACCTGCCACACGGGCATGGAGCGGTATCTGGTTATACTATTTATTGTATATTGTATATTGATGACGGGCGTCCCGCTGGGACTCGTCTAATTAATGATTGGCGCAATTGATTGATTGGATCGACTAGCCTTGCTTGTCCATAGTAAGAACTGAGAAATCTTTATTGCATAATTCCAGGGTAACTTGGGACTCACAGTAGTAAGCCGTAGGAGTTGGATGGCCGTTTAAGTTGATTTGTTTGTGTACTGTACCTACTCTGTTACCTAACTGAGATGATCAGAACATCAGGACATGACGGGCCAACTTCTGTCCTTGTTTGGTTGGGAGGTTGGTTCGAAGTGTCGTGATGCTATGTGAATCCCAGTAGCAAGCAGAGGTCTATTATTATATTCTCTTATTTACTGGTTTAATGTCTCATATCGTGCTTCCTTGCGGTACTTGCTATTAGAGGTCTAACCTCTCTGGTTTTGCATGGCCAGATTTAGAGCCGGTTCCCGAGGACTCAGCTTACCTCTACCTCCAAGATGGTCAATACTAGAGGGATGATCGCAGGAGGACTCGAGTGGGTTCCTTACCTCCCCGCTCGTTTTGTTATTTACTTTATACTTTGCCGTTTGGCACCGACATGTTAGTCGGATTGTCTTGCACTTACTTTTGCATAATTGTAATTAAGTCAGACTGCAGCTGATAACAATTGTGTATACTTTGCTACATCATCTGGCTATGTTTTGTAAAGCCAGATATCAAGAACATTTTGACTGAGCGTTTGGGACGCCTTACTGCTTTATCTTACATGTTCTCTATTTATGTTTCTTGTTTGAATGATTGAGACAATAGATGTGAAGTGACCATAGCGAGACTTTCATGTAGTATGCATCCCCTTGTCTTTTAGACAGCATTGATCGTATTATACGGTATTCATCTACCCGTAATACGTAGCTGGCTGAGTCATTCCCCCGCTCTCCAGTATTCTGGTTCTGGGGCGTGACAAGCTTATACTGACCATTCCCGAAGAGATTAAAGAATCTCTCATCATCCAATCTTTCAACCCACACCAGGTTGAAACAGATATCGAGGATATGACGAACATCTTTGAGAACAAGAATTGCACGCGTTTTGGTTCTCAAATGCACACCTTCAATAGCAACAGCTTTTGACTCACCTCCCTTGCACATTTTCAACACTCTACAGTCTCATATTGTGTTAGTGGCAAATAGTGCCCTATTGTAAGATACGTGCGCTAAAGCATCTGAGTCCACCAGCCAAGAATTATCATCGCAGGCGAGGTTTATGACTACCTTATCACCTACAAGGACCATATCGCCTCCATGTGCCGAGGCAGCCGCTGTTGTGTTCTCGCTTTGCTTCCCCTTGTCGCCCTTCTTCTCTCTCTTCCAAGCGAAATAGATGTGGCCCTTCTTGCCACAATGTTAGCACTCAGAGTTCTCGTACGGTCTCCCACGAGTCTGACGACGTACACAAACCACAACCATAGTCCATGTACCTTGTCAACGAACTTGACTCTCATCGAAGTTAGCTGGGTCAATCACCCCCGGAACTCACTCAAGTGATCCGTAATAGATGTACCATCTTTGTACCACAGATCCATCATTTGTCGGATCAGGAACAACTTGTTTACCACTGTCTTCTTCGCGTACAAAGATTCCAGCTTCTCCTAAAGTGTTCTTGCGTGCTCAATATTGGAAACGTGATTGTACACGTTCTCGTCAATGAACTGTTGTATGTACTGGCACACCTGTATGTGCTCATTCCAGTCCTCTTCGAATTTATCACTGGGCTTCTCGGAAGTAAATATCGAAAGATGCAGCTTTTTGACAAATAACAAATCCTTCATCTTGCTCCGCTAATAGTGGTAAATAGAAATCTTTAGGTTTACCATGCACACCGGCTTCGCGCCCATCTCTTTTCTTTAGCTTATTTGTCAACCCTAACACCAACCAATAGGTCTGATGCCACTTTGTTGGGAACGAAACGCGGAAACCGTTCCCCCAAACCAAAAAGAGTAAGAGAACTGAAGAAAACCCGACTAAAGACTCCTTACAAGTTTCTCACCGATCCAAAATGGATCACCACAACTACTTGAAAGAAGAAAATCCGACTAAAGACTCTGAAGACCAAGAGATGTCGAAAAGAATTATCCGAAATGGTCTTTCTTTCACAATAGCCTTCAATCCTCTTTCTCTCTCTCAAGAGTTGTAACCCTTGATATTATTATTCATCAACTTTCATGCATCAACCTTTTATAAACTCTTGCATGAATTAGGGTTACCATATTGAAAATCTATATATGGAAGCCCAATATATATGGAAAGTCCAATATATATTAAGGCAATCCAATCATAATTGGCTTGCCATAATTGGAAGTCCAATTATATGGAAAGTCAATATGAAAGATCCATTCATAAATATATAGTCAAAGTCAATGTTGGTAATCCAATCATATATTTGTTTACCATATATGTTCCAATATACGGCGATCGATGCACTCTCCGAGTTTCTAGTACACACGGATGACGGTTATCGCACTCCGGGATATTCTCTACATAGGTTGGGAATCCCACCCAACTCCAACACTATACCCATAGCAGAGGAGTTATTTGGTCAAGTAACGGGTAGGTAAATTAGCTTATCCATTAGTCTCCTATACTGATATTTATCTTTGACCTCCTTATTATTGTGAGACCACACAGACTAGGACTCTGTTCGACAGGGTATCAAGCAGTTTAGCACACTAAGTGTCCAGATACCTGTAGCAAGTCAGCATCATTTTTTCTTTAAGATAGAACAATTTCTTATTTCCTATGAGCTACCTCAAAGCCTAGCAAATAATGAGGTTGCTTCAAATATTCGGAAACAAGGTGCTTTTAGGGATATTGCTTGGTCAAGTTGATGCCTTTAACATTACTGTCATATAAAAGGATACCATTCACGTAGACCAAGAAGGTAACTGTAGAGTTGAATAATGGGATAACTTTATTAATGAGGAGAGCTACATATATATAGGAGAGGCTAACCCCTCTCATTTTTGTTCTAGGCAATGTGGGACTAAAGCCTACTAATACTTAATATATAATACTTAACACTCTCCCTCAAGCTAGAGCATAGATGTCAATCATGTCCAGCTTGTTACATAGAAATTGAACTCGAGGACCTAAAAGAGGCTTCGTGAAGATATCAGCTATTTGATCACCTGTCCTTACATGATAAAATTTTATCATCCCCTCTGTATACTCATCACGGATGAAATGGATGTCGATTTCAATATGCTTCGTCCTTTCATGAAATATAGGATTGGTAGCAAATGAATAGCAGACTGATTATCACACCACATATCTGCTGTGCTTGATCCTGCTTCTTTTTCTAACTCTTGAGAAGATGCTTTATATATAACACTTCTGTTGTGCCATGAGCAATGGCTCGATACTCTACTTCTGAACTTGATCGTGCTATCACACTCTGCTTCTTGCTTTTCCAAGACATCAAGTTTCCGCCAATAAAAACAGAGTAGCCAGATGTAGATCATCTATCTGTCAGGGTTGCACCCCAGTCAACATCAGTAAAACACTCAACACGAGTGTGTCCATGATTCTCCATCCGAATTTTTTTCCTGGATTCTTGACTAGATAGCACATGATTCTGAGAACTGCTTGTCAATGTAAAACTCTTGGAGAAGCCATAAATCTACTTGCAACACTAACTGCAAAAAAGATGTCCGGACGAATCATGAGTGTCAGGTAGTTGAGTTTTCCAACTATTCGTCGATACTGATCTAGATTGGTCATCAGGATCCCCTCGTCGGAAAGTAACTTAGCCCCTGGATCCATAGGTGAGGTTGCTTCCTTGGCTTGCATCATACCTGCATCATTCAGTATGTCTAGCACATACTTTCTTTGAGACTTTACAATGTTCTGCTTATCCCGTATGACCTCAATGCCCAAGAAATAGTTCAATGATCCCATATCCTTGGTTTGAAATTGTTTTCCCATAAACTTTTTGAGGCCTACAATATCCTGACTATCGTCTTCCGTGATTACAATATCATCACATAGACACCCAGTCTTCCAGCTGATGTCTGTCGGTAGAATATTGAATGATCCTTCTTTGATTGACACATGCCAAACTGAGTAACAACATGTATAAATCGACTAAATCATGCACGAGGTAATTGTTTTAGACCATAGAGAGCCTTCCGCAGATGTCACATTTTACCCTCCCTTGCAACGAATACGAGAGGTTGCATCACATATACTTCTTCATCAAGATCCCCCTTGAGGAAAGCATTCTTGATATCCAGCTGAAGCAATAGCCAGTCATAGCGAACAACCAAGGTCAAAAGCACACGAACATACGTCATTCTGGCAACTGGAGAGAAGGTCTCAAAATAATCCTCACCATAGGTTTGAGAATATCTTTTGGCCACCAGACGAGCCTTTAGGCGATCAAGGGAGCTATCTGGTTTCATCTTGATCGTAAATACTCATTTTCAACCCACTTTCTGTTTACCTGGAGGTAAATAGAGTAAGTCTCAAGTATGGTTCTCCCGGAGAGCTTTCTCCTCGTTCATGGCAACACGCCAACCAGAATGTTTGAGACCCTCCTCAGCATTTTTGGAAATCTGAATTCCATCAATAGTAACCACCAGAGACTGAGTGTGACTGGTAAGTCCTTTCTAGCTGTCAACATACAAGGGATGATCACGATATGCACGACGAGTACGAGCTGCTGGCGGAACTGGCGGAGCCGCTGGTGGAACAGGCGGGGCTGCGGGTGGACTAGGCAGAGGCGAATCAGTAGAGTCATAGGAGGATGACTCTGTGGGCATCATTGACGATGTTTATGCAGGTGATGGCGGCACAGACTGAATCGGTGTCTCCGGACCGGGAGGGCACCCGATGGGGGGCTGTTGTGTTTGACCAGAAAATAGCAAAAAATCCTCTTCCGGATAAACTTGGGGAACCGATACCCTTTCTGATCTTTAGGATACCCAAGAAAAATATATTATATTACCTTAGGATCTAATTTAGAAAGAATCAGTCGGGTATCCTGGACATAGCATAATCTACCAAAAATTCGGAGGCAGAGGAAATGGCTCTCGTCCGGGTTATAGCCTAGAAAAGGGAGTATTACCATTGAAAACTAACGATGGCATGCGATTAATAAGATAGCAAGCGGTAAGAACCACATCCGACCAAAATATCTTGGGAGTACGTGCTTGAAACATAAGTACACGTATTGTTTCCAAGAGATGACTATTCTTACGCTCTGCCACACCATTCTGTTGTGGTGTGTAAGGACATGAAGTTTGGTGGATGATGCCATTACGGACCAGATGAATATCGATCTCACGAGAAAAATACTTACAACCATTGTCACTTCGAAATTTTTTAATTGGAACACCAAATTGTGTTTTGATTTTAGCATAAAAATTACACTAAATGTTAAATAATTCGGAGCGATTTTTCAACAGATAAACAAACGTGACACGACAGTAGTCATCAACGAATGTAACAAAGTATTTGAAACCCATGGTTGATTCTACCGGACAAGGTCCCTATATATCAGAATGCACCAACTCAAAAGGAGCGGAAGCAATTTTATTATGACTCACCGGATAGGAAACCCGATGATGTTTAGCTAAATGACACGACGTACAATTAAAGGAAGTAGAAATATCTAAAGACGAGTACATTTTCTGGAAAACTTGGATGGATGAATAGCCTAACTGACAATGTAACTTCAAAGGATCGAGTTTCATGCCGGTACAGACAACCGAAGAAGGTACGTCAAACAAGTACAAGCCTCCAGCAACATGTCCCTTACCAATCATCTTCCCAGTCTTTAGGTCCTAAAAAATACAACCATCAGAGAAACATGTTACCAAGCAATGCAGTTCACGAGTAATTTGACTAATTGAAATTAAACTGAACGGATTCTCAGGTGTAAGCAATACAGAATTGAACGATAGTCCGAAAGAAAGACTGGCACTTCCACGTCCACAGACTGTCAGGGAACCTCCATTAGCAACAATAATGCCAGAAACATGACCGACAGGGACATAATTACGTATCATACCTGCGTCACCGATCATGTGAGAAGACGCACCAGAGTCAATTACCCACTTCTTTGGCTTTACTAAGCACGCTGCTGAGTATCCGGCTGTAGATCCAGACGTGGAAGCTTCACCACGACGTTGAGCTTCGAAATCAAGGAACTCTGTATATGACTCCGAAGTTATCTGAACAGATCGAACACCATCATCAGGGGCATCAGTTGTGATATTAGCAACATGTGCTTTAGTGCATTACTAGTAGAAATGACCAAGCTAACTGTAAGTAAAACATGTGCGTGGTCGTCCTCCATTGCGACCACCATTACCACGGCCTCAATTACGACCAGTATTGCGGCCACCACGTCGTCTACCACGACCACAACGAATGCCTGTATGAGCAGAACCAAGAGCAGAGCGATCAGCATAAGCATCATCCGGAGTGGCCTCTATGACTTTTGCTGCTCGAAGGACAATAATGTGCTTCCATTAAAGATTGAACGTCATATCCTGCAATGATCTGAGAGCGAGTAGAGTCTGCATCAGGACGTAGAGAGGCAAGATATGCCATAACATGAAGCTGCTTACGTTGAGCCCTAACTTCATTGATATCTGTTGTAAGGGACAATATACGATCAACCTCATCAGTCATAGCCTTAAAGGTCCTGAAGTGATTCTTATGAGATTTCTCTCCCTGATTAGCTCTGTATATGCCAACGACCGAGTCGTATATACAAGACAAATCACGTTTGCCATCAAACGCCGCTGCTAGGACCTCCCATAATTCTTTAACGGAGTCCGTATTCTGAACCATGTCTTCCATCGATGGTTCCATGGAGTTCATCAACTGTCAACAGTCGACTATCATCAGTCTCCCATTGCTCAAAGATGGGATTAGTCATTGCTGCGGGTTGTCTGTAGTGCCCTGCTTCTGATAGGCGGCGGACTCCGTAATATGCTTGCGCCGAGTCAGATTGGTCGGGAACTTAGATGGCCATCTGACTCGATCACTGAGCTTGGTAAACGATAACACCTTATGGCATCGATCAAATCGATTTAGACGAATGTTACGAGAATCGATCCAATTAATAGAACAACTTCTATTGGAATAAGTCCTAGATGCAGCAGGCTGCGTCTCGGCAAGTGAGCTCTATATAAGAGTCCCTTCGACGGGACCGGACTGCTGTATAGTTTTCTTGGAGCTTTTGCCGCTTGGTTTTGATGAATGTGTTTTCGCGTCGTTTTCTGAATGTATTCTACGAATTTTGAAACGAATGATTAAAGAAGGAATTCTGACTAAGTGTTGGTACCATTGCAGGAGCTCGCGTAACTAAAGCTTGAACGTTGCGAAGCGCTTCGACGGTCGGCACGATCAAAATACAAGTGGGTGATTCGGCCCTTCTTTTCTACTCTGTCCCATAAACGAAATTCTTTTGCCTCGAACTTATTCAAATCGACGATGCCAAGTTAAATGCATGTCAATCCACTAAGATCAAGAACTCGAAAAAAATATATCGATTTAGAGTAATCTACTCTGAAATTATAAGTTTCGCACCAAAACGAGAAAGTTTAAGGTTCTAGTAAAAAGATAGGCTATTTTACGTGCTGCAAAATAATATGAAACGTCGATTGTGGCTTATGATGCCTCGGGCAATTTGGTGCCTACGGGACGCTAAATCGGAAGTACGACTTTGGGAAAAATAAATCGTTGCATGAGTTGGGAGAAATGATAATGCCGTTCAATACTGTCCGCGCTATACAAATTTGTTTGCATATATTAAACTGTTCACGCATTGGCATGGTCATGGACAGCTTGTGCACAAGTTTGATTTTCCTCGAATCGGTATCCGGGGCATCGGTATCGAATCAACCTAGGAGGAATGAATAATCGTGCTTCGACACTGATGCATTGCGCGATCGTCAGTCAGGCTTGCAACCTAGACTGAACGGGCTGAAATGTTGTTAAGATAGTCCCAAGTGGTGTGTAACACCAGTGACCGCACATATAAGATAGTAGCATGCTCACCTATTGTCTTATGCAGGTAGTAAGTATTATCTCTGTTTTATGCAGGGACGAGCACGACCGTGTTTTATTTTATGCTTTACTACTTCAAAGATAGCTATCGATATGAACTGAATTCATTTAGTTCTAAATAGAAAGAAAACTCTAAAGCATGCCTACCTTAACAATCAGAGTCGGTTTAGACGAGTAGGTTTGTCTCGTCCACTTAGCAAGTGTGCTAACCCCCTTCCCAACTCCCCAGGTGCTGCGGGAGCTCTAAACCGAAGTTGAAGTGCGGAGAGGCGTTTTGAAGCTCTTCATATTCTGAAGTATTTTGAAGCCAATTCATCGAAGGCTTATGTATAAAGGGGCGAATGTATGGAACGACAAGTATTAGTTCAGGCAGCTTGTCGAGTATATTTCTTTTGTTTCAATCAATGTAGCCGCAACGACATCCAATGTAATTACGACTTGCACTTCGTTGCAAGCTATGAATGAAAAATATATTTCTATCTTCCTAAACTGCGTGTTCAATTCTGATGTGATTTGTGAAGTTTCAACTTGGTGTTTCAATATAATGATCAAACGTAACGTTCTTGTCTTGTATGAGTGCAATTCCAAACTCGTACGACATCATGCCTTAGCGAGGACGATCGATTCGGGATAATACTACCGAGGACGAACGGTTTGTCGGCTCGGGGCGTGACAAATTGTATTAGAGCTCAGTTATGTTTCCTCGAATTTTCGAAAAATGTTTCATTTTTGGAATGTTAATTGCGATTGCTCGTTTGAATGCTTGTCGACATGCTGCGTGAAATAAAAGTTCCATACAAGTAAGCCCGTATATATTTTGAAAAATACTAACGGGTTTACTTTGTTTTGTAGGAATGACTAAGAAAAGTAAGAATAATTCCGACACAACAATCCACGCTGTGGATAGTACGTCGAGTTCGAAGGGCAATGGTCCTAGCAAGACGACGATGGAGAAAATGCTGCAGTTGATGGAGCTGTAGCAACAACAGCTTCATATGCAAATCAAAGCCCAATTTGGTGCGCAGCAGAAGTAGATGGATGCCCTGACTCAGATAGTAAACAATATGGCGCCAACGCCAATGCAACGGTTGTGACGTCTGAAGAGAAGGAAGACGTTCGAGAAGAAGTCGAGGAAGACGTTCAACCACAAACGATGAACTCTTCTTCCCTGTTCAAAGCAAAGGAGTTTCGCAAGATGAACCCGCCGAAGTTCAATGTTCGAGCAGAGCCTGATGTGATAGTGGGGTGGCTTGCGGAGATTGATGACTTATTTAATCTGCTTAGCATTGAAGGGTCCCAGAGGGTAACATGTGCGACATTTCAGCTACAACTGAGGACTTATGACTGGTGGGCAGCTAAGAAGCAGGAAATCTACGAAGCCGATACCGATACCACGATTTCTTGGAAAATGTTCAAGGAAGCATTTCTTGAGCAGTACGTTCCTCGCGCCGTCCGTCGTCAAAAAGAAGACGAGTTCATGATGTTACGACAGGAGAATATGACTGTTGATGATTATGACTCGAACTTCTCAAAACTCGCGAAGTTTGCCGGTGCCTTTCTACCCAACAAGGAAGCGCTGGTGCGAACGTTTTCAACAAGGCCTAAATGACGAACTGCGAAGGGACGTCATGAATCAAAGGTGTCGAACCTACCGTGAATCCTACGATGCCGCTCTCGATAGTGAGCATATCTTTGGCCGTATGTCGCAAAGAGCCGTGCCCGTCATCCGTAACAACTTCAACAAGCGTCCTAACGACGCCGAGGGATCGGGAGTATCAAAACGTTCGAACACATTTGATAACAGGGGCCATGGCGGACAACACTGTAACAGATGTGGTAGGCGTGGGTACCGGACAACCGATTGCGTCACGAGAACTTGCTACAAGTGTGGCGAGGTAGGCCATATAGCTACACATTGTCCGAGAAATATTCCGAATCAACACAACCCACCAAGGAACGTTCCGAATCAGTATAAAATGCCTACACTACAAGGCGCAAATGCGGTGCCCGTGAACCCGCAGAATCAACGCCATGGAGCTCAAGACCGAGTTTATGCATTAACTCGGGATGAGACGTTCGCATCCAATACTGTTGTAACAAGTATATTACTCTACAAAAATATACCTGCTCGGGTTCTATTCGATTCGGGTGCAACGTATAGTTATATATCTGTTGATTATGCGAAAGAAAATAAAATAACCATGCAATCACTAGATATGAACATTAGCGTTAGCACTCCATCAGGAGTCGATATGCATACAAACTTTATTTGTAGGAATGGCCACATTTGCATCAGAAGAAGAAATCTATCCTTAGAAGCCGTCGTACTAGACATCAAAGAGTACGACATAATCCTGGGCATGGATTGGTTGGGCGCTTGTCATGCAACAATCGAGTGCGCGGAGAAGAGAGTGGTATTTCGTCTTCCTGGCGAGACAGAGTTCTCATATTCGTGCGGTACGGTCTCGAAGACGGCCATGGTGGTATCGGCAATTTCGGCAAGACGTATGCTGCGTTCCGGCTGTGCGGGATACTTGGTATCAGTTCGAGATACGCGGAAGGATAATACAAACACAGTGCAGACTGATGTTGTGGCAATTTTTCCCGACGTTTTTCCTGATGAGATGTCTGGAATAATACCGGATCGAGAAATAGAATTCAGCATCGACACCTTCCCGGATACACGACCGATATCAAAGGTGCCTTACCGAATGGCTCCAGCAGAGCTGAAGGAGCTGAAGGTGCAATTACAAGAGTTGCTAGACCGCAGATTTATTTGTCCTAACGTCTCTCCGTGGGGAACCCCCGTACTGTTTGTGAAAAAGAAGGATGGATCGATGCGGCTATGCATCGACTATCGTGAACTCAACAAGGCGACCGTACGTAACAAGTATCCCTTGCCACGAATCGATGACTTGTTTGACCAACTGCAAGGCGCGTCAATATTTTCAATAATTGATTTTCGTTCAGGCTATCATCAGTTAAAGATCAAGTCCGATGACATATCGAAGTCTGCCTTTCGCACTCGATTGAAAAACTGATAGGCAACTCTAGAGGGGGTGAATAGTGTTTATAACGATAATGGCCAAATAAAAATTAACACTTTTCACCAACAGTAAATAATCAGAGTAGTAAATGCGGAAATAAAAAGATCAAGAGAGCATACGCAAACACAGCAGATTTTTAACCTGGTTTCCCTCGTGGAGGACTAGTCCAGGCCTGAGAACGCTAGCTCAGGATTGAAATCCACTATTTGTGAAATAGCAGTCACACCCCGTACCTTTTCTCAAAAGAGCACGTCAACTTCTTACAAAGATCGTTGTAGCGAAACATGGACTTTTCCAAGTGACTTATAACTTCTTGCACTCAAACTTCTAGTTGACTCACACTGAGCACCTTGGACGGTTGGGAAGTTTGATGGCTAAGTTGGATGGGAAGATTAGGCTCTTTAGTATGTAGGCTATAGAAGAGAAGAGAATGAGAAGATTGGATGATTGAAAATAAGAGAATTCAAGGCGTATTTATACTAGTCGGGATAGGCAGAATTCGGCCAGAATTTTGTGTCATGAATTCAAATTTTTGGCCGTTGGACAACTAGCATCTCGCAGTACCTACAAATTAGGTCCTGGAAATTAGGGGACAGAGTTCGGCCCGAACTCTGTGTGGAGGCAGAGTTCGGCCCGAACTCTGTCTCCATGGGGACAGAATGTTCAAAGGCAGTTGGGCTTGTTGGACTGATTTGGCTTTTGGTTGAGTGGAGCTGTGAGGGATAAGTCTAGCCCTAAGATGCTCAGTATGACTCAACGTACATTTTCCTAGACTCAATAAAAGTAAAATACAGACTCCAGAATACAAACAGCAGCTGGTCTGAAGCAGATGTCGTCTTGAGCTGATATGATGAGTTGATCGATCTTAGATGTTGATAGAGCTTGATGTGTCTAGTTGGACTATGAAAAATATTATTTTGTTAATTATCAAGATTAGGTTGACTGTAATCCAGTTTGGGTCAACAATGGTCATTATGAATTCCTAGTCATGCCGTTCGGTTTGACGAATGCCCCAGTCGCTTTCATGGATTTGATGAATCAAGTCTTCCGACCCCAAATCGATAAATTTGTAGTCGTGTTCATCGACGATATCCTTATCTACTCAAAGAATCGAGAAGAGCATGCAGAACACTTGAAGACGGTATTGCAGACTCTGCGTGAAAACAAATTATATGCCAAGCAGAGTAAATGCGAGTTCTGGATGAGTAGTGTGACATTCCTCGGACATGTAATCTCTGCCGAAGGCGTCGTGGTGGACCAAAGAAGATTGAAGCGGTGGTAGATTGGAAACGACCTACCTCGGCTAACGACATTCGGAGTTTCCTGGGCTTAGCAGACTACTACCGAAGATTCGTGCGAAACTTTTCAAAACTAGGATCGCCTCTGACTCGCCTCACCCAGAAGGGAGTCGTATTTGAATGGAGTAACGACTGTGAATCCAGCTTTCAAGAGTTGAAGCAACGGCTCGTCTCTGCTCCAATCCTTGCACTTCCAGATGGTCCAGAAGGCTTTCAGATATTTAGCGACGCATCGAAAACTGGCCTCGGGTGCGTACTCATGCAGAAAGATAAAGTCATATCCTACGCTTCACGACAGTTGAAGCAGCACGAGAAAAACTATCCGACGCATGACCTAGAATTGGCGATGATCGTGTTTGCATTGAAACTCTGGCGGCAATACCTCTATGGTGTGGCTTGCAGAATCTACACAGATCATAAAAGCCTGAAATACTTGTTTACGCAACGAGAACTCAACTTACGGCAGCGACGTTGGCTCGAACTCATAAAAGATTACGAGCTAACGATCGAGTATACGCCGGCGGACAAGGGAAACGTCATAGCCGACACGCTGAGGAGAATGTTTATGGGATCATTGGCCCTAAATAATGAGATACGGCGAGACCTTGAAGCGATGGGTATCGAACTCTGAATTGAGTATCGACACCTGCACCTAGCTCAGTTGAAGCTAGGGTCGAGCCTGCTTAGCAAAATAAAGATCGCACAAAAAGATGATTCATTCCTGAAGAAAATATGCGAGCTGATTTCAATAGGAAGGGCGACTGACTTTGCGGAAGACGGAGACGGGACAATGTGACTAAAAGGAAGGCTCTGCATTCCTGAAACTGCCGAACTCAAAAAGAAATTCTGATGGAGGCACATTATGCAAAGTACTCGTTACATCCTGGAAGTACCAAGATATACAAGAACTTGCACACAAACTTTTGGTGGCACGGCATGAAGAAATACGTGGCTACTTTCGTGTCGCAGTGCATGGTGTGTCAGCAAGTGAAGGCAGAACACCAAAGGCCAGACGGAGAGTTGCAGAACCTCGTCATTCCTGAGTGGAAGTGGGACAACATCTCGATGGATTTCATTATGGGATTTCCGAAGACCCCGCGAGAGAATGATGCGATTTGGGTCATTGTTGATAGATTGACCAAGTCGGCTCACTTCATCGCAATTAAAGTAGGATGGAGCGTCGATCGGTTAGCGCAAATTTATATCGACGAGATTGTTCGACTGCACGGGGTACTGGCCACAATAATTTCGGACAGAGATGGGGACCAAACTAAATTTCGGACAGAGATGGGGGCCACAATAATCTCGGTCAGACGGAGAGAGTAAACCAAATCTTAGAGGATATGTTGCGTCTGTGTGTGATCGATCTAAAGACTAGTTGGGATATGCATTTTTCGCTTGCGGAGTTTGCGTATAACAACAGTTATCAGTCGAGCATTCAGATGGCTCCATATGAAGCGCTCTACGGAAGGAAGTGTCGTTCTCCAATATGTTGGGACGAAGTCGAAGAGCGACAAGTACTCGGACCGGAACTGGTGGAGCAGGCCGTCGAAAAGGTCCGCTTGATCCGAGATAGACTCCGTATTGCGCAAAGTCGACAAAAGAGCTACACAGATCTTCGTCGACGACC
This sequence comes from Iris pallida, assembly GCA_029216955.1. Lineage (NCBI taxonomy): Eukaryota > Viridiplantae > Streptophyta > Magnoliopsida > Asparagales > Iridaceae > Iris > Iris pallida. The sequence continues at coordinate 2,034,461 of JANAVB010022399.1, forward strand.
GCTAGAATTTTTGGTCGGGGACCATGTATTTTTGAAAGTAACGCCCATGCGTGGCGTGATGCGGTTCGGCGTTAAAGGCAAATTGAGCCCGAGATTTGTAGGCCCCTTCGAGATCATCGAGCGAGTTGCAACTGTTGCTTATCGGATCACACTACCTCCTGCCTTGGCTGATATGCACGAAGTTTTCCATATTTCACAACTTCGAAAATACGTGCATGATTCAAGTCACGTGGTTAGCTTCGATCAGTTGGAGCTACGTACTGACTTGTCTTACTCGGAGGAGCCTATTCAAATTTTAGATCGTAAGGAGAAGGTATTACAAAATCGATCGATGTCCTTGGTCCGCGTGCTTTGGCGAAACCATTCAGTTGAAGAGTCGACATGGGAAATGGAGGCAAAGATGAAGGAGAAGTACCCTTCGTTGTTTGCCTAATTTAAGGTCAGACCCTTGTTTTTAAGTTTCGGGACGAAACTTTTTCTTAGTGGTATATTATGTAGTGCCCCGCTTCTGATAGGCGGCGGACTCCGTAATATGCTTGCGCCGAGTCAGATTGGTCGGGAACTTATATGGCCATCTGACTCGATCGCTGAGCTTGGTAAACGATAACACCTTGCGGCATTGATCAAATCGATTTGGACGAATGTTACGAAAAATCGATCCAATTAATGGAACGACTTTTGTTAGAATAAGTCCTAGATGCAGCAGGCTGCGTCTCGGCGAGTGAGCTCTATATAAGAGTCCCTTCGACTGGACCGGACTGCTGTATGGTTTTCTTGGAGCTTTTGCCGCTTGGTTTTGATGAATGTGTTTTTGCGTCATTTTCTGAATGCATTCTTCGAATTTCGAAACGAAGGATTAAAGAAGGAATTCTGACTAAGTGTTGGTGCCATTGCAGGAGCTCGCGTAACTAAAGCTTGAACGTTGCAAAACGCTTCGACGGTCGGCACGATCAAAATACAAGTGGGTGATTCGGCCCCTTCTTTTCTACTCTGTCATGCAAACGAAATTCCTTTGTCTTGAACTTATTCAAATCGACGATGCCAAGTTAAATGCATGTCAATCCACTAAGATCAAGAACTCATAAAAAATATATCGATTTAGAGTAATCTACTCTGAAAATATAAGTTTCGCACCAAAACGAGAAAGTTTAATGTTCTAGTAAAAAGATAGACTATTTCACGTGCTGCAAAATAATATGAAACGTCGATTGTGGCTTATGATGCCTCGGACAATTTGGTGCCTACGGGACGCTAAATCGGAAGTACGGCTTTGTGGAAAATGAATCGTTACATGAGTTGGGAGAAATGATAATGTCGTTCAATACTGTTCGTGCTATACAAATCTGTTTGCATATATTAAACTGTTCATGCATTGGCATGGTCATGGACAACTTATGCACAAGTTTGATTTTTCTCGAATCGGTATCCGGGGCATCGGTATCGAATCGACCTAGGGGGAATGAATAATCGTGTTTCGGCATTGATGTATTGCGGGACCTTCAGTCAGGCTTGCAACCTAGACTGAACAGGCCGAAATGCCGTTGAGATAGTCCCAAGTGGTATGTAACATCAGTGACCGCACATATAAGATAGTAGCATGCTCACCTATTGTCTTATGCAGGTAGTAAGTATTATCTCTATTTTTATGCAGGGACGAGCACGGCCATGGTAAGAACTGTGATAAATCGTTATGTTTCATTTTATGTTTTACTACTTCAAAGATGTCTATCGATATGAACTGAATTCATTTAGTTCTAAATAGAAAGAAAACTCTAAAGCATGTATACCTTAACAATCAGAGCCGGTTTAGACGAGTGAGTTTGTCTCGTCCACTTAGCAAGTGTGCTAAACTCTCCCCAACTCCCCAGGTGCTGCGGGAGCTCTAAACTGAAGCTGAAGTGCGGAGAGGCGTTTTGAAGCTCTTCCTATTCTGAAGTATTTTGAAGCCAATTCATCGAAGGCTTATGAAGGGGCGAATGTATGGAACGACAAGTATTAGTTCAGACAGCTTATCGAGTATATTTCTTTTGTTTCAATCCATGTAGCCGCAACGACATCCAATGTAATTACGACTTGTACTTCGTTGCAAGCTATGAATGAAAAGCATATTTCTATTTTCCTAAACTGCGTGTTCAATTTTGATGTGATTTGTGAAGTTTCAACTTGGTGTTTCAATATAATGATCAAACGTAACGTTCTTGTCTTATACGAGTGCAATTCCAGACTCGTACGGCATCACGTCTTAGCGAGGGCGATCGATTCGGCATAATACTACCGGGGACGAACGGTTTGTCGACTCGGGGCATGACATTATCGGTCAAATGTTTGGACAACCTTATCCCTCGAAGCGTTTTCTCGACCTTCTTTTGCCAAGTCGAGTAGCCTTCTAGTTCGTCTAACCGTCGATCGACAAGTCGAATCGAAGAAATCGTCCCGCCATTGGTTTTCGACACTAGTGTCTGTAGCACTGTTATTCGTCCCAGTGCTAGTCATCTTGCAATATTTTCGATTCGATCGTCGATTTGATCTTTTGAGCTTGATAATCACATCAACTCTATAAATGTGCTATTACCGTGGCCAGAACCGGCACACGCATAGGAAGCAGAGATGAAAGTGGATGACATAAACCAGGACAGAGAGGTAACCCAAGTTATCCTCTGGTAGATCCTGATGTGAAGATCAAGTAAGGAAAGAAACAAATATTCATGCAAGACAAGCACCTTGTCTGCTTTTTGTTAAATTCCTGACACCAACGTTGGAAGTCAGAGGTTCCAGCAAACAACATCGATGATGTTTATCCTCTGAGTATCCCAAGTCAATGTTTAGACAGAGGTTCCTGTAAACAAACTTGTTGTTTACCCTCCGTGAATTCTAAAAAGTTAATGTTGGAAAGTCAGAGGTTTCTGCAAATAAACCATTGTTTACCATCTGAGGATCGCAACATTTTTTTTGGAACTAGGTTAGGATTTGGAGAGGTGGGGTGGCGGTTGGTGGAAAGAAGTAAGGTTAGGGTTAGGGTTTGGCACATGAGCTATGGGGGGGGAGGGGGTAGCAGCGTGCTTCATGTTACAGCAGTGAAGGGAGGGGGGCATGGGCTGTAGCAGCAGCAGCGACAACAGGGGTGGGGCAGGAGTAGCAGGGAGGGGCTAGAGGGGGGGGGTGCAATGAAGGGGCAGCAGTGGGGGGGGGTGCAATGAAGGGGCAGCAGTGGGGGGGGGGCAGTAGCAGTAGGGGGCAACAGGGGCGGGGGGGGGGTTGTATTAGGGTTAGGGTTTTTCTTTTTTGTTGTGGAGAGAGGGGGGGATGGGTTATGACTCTGATACCATGTAGAGTTGAATAATAGGATAACTTTATTAATGAGGAGAGCTACACATATATAGGAGAGGCTAACCCCTCTCACTTTTGTTCTAGACAATGTGGGACTAAAGCCGACTAATACTTAATATATAATACTTAACAGTAACTATTCCAGACTGGTGTTTTTGGCAAAGACATAGTGATCATGTGACTATACAGAATCCCACTCTTTTAATAACTTACTATAATTTTCAAACCAAGCGTGAATGTTCTTTCATAATGACCCAGGCTGGAGATACGAGGAGAAGATGGACGGAACTGGCCACGAGCGTAGAATGAGCCATCAGTAGGCGATTGAGCCTTACAGCGCTCGTGGAAGTAACACTTACTGGAAGCGTGAGTGGTAACTGTCATGAATGACACCACTTGGTGTGTTGTTGAGCATCATGAAGATCGGAAGGGCTTGTAGTAGGGAACGAAGATCCATATCCAAGGGCAAGGGTAGTATAATAGTGTGACCCTTCTAGATTCCGGAGAGCCAGTGAGCCGTGTTGATTCTTCTTGCAAGTGAGCTTCTTGTGTTGGAAACGTGGTTGGACCCAAATCGGAGTTGTTCCATGAGATATGATATTAAACATGGCCCACATGACTTACAATGGAAATCCTTTACTAAATCAAGGACGTATCCCATATATCTATCCCTCATCCTCCCACTTTCTATCTAATGTGGGACTAAACTTTTTACACTCCTCATTTTATATTGTCACCAAGCCTGTGAATATTGAGCACTCAAATGGATGCAAGATGCAACCCAACATCTTGCTTAATGGGCTTCTAGCTAAAAGTGAACTTGCAAGTGTTGTCAACTTAACAAGTGGTTGGGGCCCATATAGCATGAGAAAAGAGGGAAAGCCAAGTAATGGCTGAGCTACCGACTCAAATAGAAAAAGGGGCCGGCTATACACACCCCATGACCTGCTAAGGACACCCCACATAACTTAAATTTTATGTTAAAAGACCAATATACCCCCAAGTCTTTCTAAGAACACCCCAAAAAAAAAAAAAATTCTGCGACAAGCACGACAAATACTTGTCGAACGGACAATGGTCTGTTCGACAAGTATTGGTCGAACATGTCTTATTCTGTTCGACAAACACTGGTCGAACGTGTCTTCTTGTGTTCGACAAAAACTGGTCGAACATATTATAATCGAACATGCCATCTTCTGTTCGACATATTCTGGTCGAACGTACACACTATAGTTCGACTGTCTCGGGTCGAACATTGTTCTGTGTGTTCGACAAACCAGGGTCGAACCTACCCGTGAATATACCCAAATTTTTTTTTTGTTTTAACAACAATTTATGGTCGACGGAGGGGGGATCGGAAAGCGGGGGGAGGAGGAGGAGGAGGAGGAGGAGGCGGGTCCGGGGGGGTCGGCGGAGGCGGGTCGGGGGAGGAGGCGGCAGCGCGTCGGAGGAGGAGGAGGGTCGGCGGAGGGGGGAAGGGAAGGGGAGGGGGTGTGCTCAGCAGCAAGGGTAGAATAGGAAAAAAAAAATTTTTTTTTTTTTTTTTTTAAATGGGGTGTCCTTAGCAAGTGTGGGGTGTGTATAGCCGTGCCCATAGAAAAAAGCTAGAGGAGGTTATAGAAAAAGAGAGCTCAGGGAACGTATGATGAAGCTCAAGGGTCCCTGATGGAGGAAAGTGTTAGAGGTGACAAAGTTGTCGAAGTAGGAGGCTCTCATCGTTGATAGGTAACAACTAGAACTACTGGGCACTGGCAGGAACAGAGATAGTCGCCAAAGGACAAGGAGAGGTCGTCAATGGCCAGCTGAAGAAGCTCAAGACTGTATTTGTTCACCGGATTTGGGTCAGTAACATGTCGTAACTTGCTACGAGGGCATTTGAGTCAAAGGATATCTGTGTTGGAGTCAAATAAACGGCGTCGTTAGATATCTGGATGGTTTGTCTCGATTTGGCATCATGGTCTAGGAGAGGGGAGAGGGGAAAGGAGAAGCTCAAGATGTAGGAAAAAATGGACTGCTGATGGAATCGGGTGGTGAGCAGATCGATTGTCGCTGTCTGAGTGTTGGTGCAGGAAGATCTGGGATGGTCGACATAGATGTTAATCAACGATGACGCATATTTGATAGAGGTCATCGACGACGCAGATCCGGTCAATGTCCAGCAGTACTGGTCAAGGTTGTTGGCAAAGCAGGCCAGGATGGTCGGTGTCAGCAGACTGGAACTACAAGATGAGCCTTAAACCGATAAGGTGGTTGCTATGTTGTGGATAGGGTTAGATTAGGTGGTGGTAGGCTAGGGTTTGGTTTTAGACTAACCATAGCTTTGTTTGCCATGTTAGAATCAACATTTACAGTATTGGTTGATACCGATACATATTGGCCATATCATATATTGTTTTTAGCATGTTAGATCTGATACTTATCAAATATTGATATTGGCCGATACCAAAATTAGGCTCTCTATTCCGATCAATTCAACAAAGAAAAGAGAGAATTGTGGCAAAAAGTAACGTCTATACAATGATCTGACTATCCCAAAGATCAACATGCAACATTGTTTTAATAAGTCATTATCAATACACTGTAACAACTACCATTTATCGAACTTAGAACAATAATGATAACAACAAATCCCAAAATTGTTACTTACACTGTAACAATTATCATTTATCAAACTTGTATACAATTCGCAATGTTAATATATCTTGATATTATTTCATTGAAAACTATATTTTTGGGATACTTTGTCTAAAAGCAAGTAAATAAACATCTGTTGTGGGTTAAAAAAAAAACTCAAGGATGTTGGATATTAAATTATTCAGAATTGACGAAAAATAACAAAATAATACATAAGATTACGCCTAAATGTCTCAAATATTCTTCTAGCTTTTAAATAATTTCTTATTATTTTTGTCAGTTTTATGACCAAGAATTCAATTTCGAAATTGTCTGTACTGCATCTCATAAGAGGGGTCCTAAATCGGTTCCGATACAATATGAGATTGAAAAACTCAATGGATTGATCTCATTCATTTAATCAAGGATATAGAAGGGATTACATAGAAGGCTAGCTAGCTACCTTAATGTTTGGCTAAAAGAGGCAAAACGACTAGAGCTAAAGAAAATAAAATCTATATAAGGATATCACTAAGGCACTAATGTTATACTTAAGATGTTGTTATTGGTAATATGTTGGCAATAACTCTTTCATATCTATTTTTCTTCCATTAACTGATAACTTGTCATTTACATTGGGTTTTATTTATTATATTATCTTGTATTGAGACATGATTCTAAGAAAGAACGGCAGGGCAGAAATACTGCCACCCATTGAACATGGGATTCATCATCATATTAATTGTATTATATTAATATGCTTTTAGACAGTCATGATATATAGCTCTATAAAATTTGACTACTGTATAATATATTCATAAGATATGAATTATGACTTACCTTGTGTCATCTTGCAGTTCATCGAGAACCATGGGATCCTCTTGAACATAAATTTTCAAAACCACATTGAGGCAAGTATTTTTTTTTTTCCTTTTATAACAGAGGCAAGTCCTTTGAGTTAAGGATGATGTTGAGATTAATGTTAAACTTCTCATTGCATGTAGACTTCTCATTGCATGTACGTCTTGCTGTTGACATTCTCCTCTTACAAGTTTAATATGGTGATTGTGGGGGAATTATACAAGTGTGCTTTCAGGATTTTTTTTTGGGCCTAGGAAGTCCATAGAAAGAACTCAAGCAAATTGAACACACTGATGACACACCTATGATTTTGTAAATCAGTAACCTTGCGTTTCATTATAAACAGTTATGCTTCCAAACTGCCCACCTATGCTTGGTCAACATGTGTAAAATGTCATTGATAATTATATAAAATGTTATGCTTGTACATGATTGTTTATTTGATTTCTATCTACAAAACCTGTTTGCTTATTTAATTATTAACAAATAGTCGATTAGTTTCTTTCCAATATAAAAGAGCTCATTTTATTGGTAATCCACTCTATGTTTGAATCCTAGAAAGATGCTTTCTTTTACTCGCAAATACTTACACTACTCATCGTTTTTTATTCAATGTCCCATACCTAAAAATCTGCATTCTGTTACCTTGTATTTGTGTCAGAAAAAATATACGAAAACTTATATTTCTTATTTCAATTTGTTATGTTTCTGCTGTATGGAATAATTGTACTCTAAACATTTGATACAATTGTCACTAATTCAATTTTATTTCAACATAACATCATCTTTTAGGTGTGGGACATTGATAAGAAGGAGCTCTCCTACATGCACATATTCAATGAAGAAATTACCTCATATTCCTTAATGCAGCAATGTTTCTATCTGTAAGTGATTATCATAGGCTGTGGTTGATAGAAAAGTAAAGGAAGTTGGTTCTCCTTCTATACAACATGGAAGAAGAAAGTAGTTTTTGTTACCTTCCTTTTTTCTCACTTCCTATGGAACAAAGCACAGCCTTGGTCTCATCAGTTTTTCTTTAAATACATATTTAACTTTTCCACTCAGTCGCTAAAGGTAAATATGTACCAAATTTAGGTATGTTGGGGACTGCCTTGGAGATGTCTCCATCTTGAAGGTTAATCAGGAAGATCGGAAGTTAGTTAACATGAAATATAGAATCCCTTCGACAGAGTCACATGGTATGATTTTTGTCACTGTTTTCTGTTCCTTGTACCTGCTAGTGTCATTTCCATTGGTGTCTTCCAGTTTCAAAAGATATATATGCAAAAGCTCATGATATCATAAAGATGTTTATGCTTGTATATCACATTAGAAGCTTTGACAGCTGAATTGGTGGTGCCCAACGTTGCACTTGATCAAATTATTGAATTTAAATCAAATAATATATCTTTTGGAAAGATGCGTAATGATGTAAATGGTAGAAGGTAACTAGAAATGAAAAATATTCGAAGTAAACTACGCGATAGAAATAGTAATTTCAGGAGCTGTTGTTCTAAAGATGCTTTTGGTGTTATTTAGAGAAATTACTGTTATATATTTCATATATTTTTTCTCATGAGTTATATACCATGTTCACCTGACTCTAATGGAATAGAATCATGTCTATATACTTTGCATGATGGATATGAAAAAAAAGTGTATTAAGAATGATGGTGCTCATAACTAACAAGTAAAGAATAGAAGTTCTGGATACATTGGAGTAAGCATGTCTATCAAGATTCCCTTTATTTGTTGGATTATCAAAATGACCACGTAAATTATTGTTGCGATAGATCAAGTATAGAGAAGAAATAGATGGCATGCACATGGAAATAAAACCGTGCAATCACAAACATAAAAGATTTAAGGTAGAAATCATAAACGGGAGAAGACCACCGACAAAGCATAGAGAATTTTGGAATTCTTGTTTCCTTATTAGGATTAGGAACCCCTTTTTTCCTTTTTATTCTATGTAATTGGGAGGTTATAAATAGTCCCCATTTGATTTGTAGAGGGCAATCCTCATATGTACTTTTCTCCATGATAGTTAATTTCTCTTTTGCTCTGTCAGTGATTTTCTTCCTTTTAGGGTTTCCACCTTAAATATTTTGTATTTGCGATTAGTCAATTTTATTTCCATGCCATCTATTTGTTTTACACTCATATACGCAACAAACCAGTATCAAAGTTTTGAGTTAGGATTCTATTCTATATCAAGCTTCAAGAGAGAACGTCGCACAATTTGAACGTCGAGAAGTTCACGGAAAAGAATAGCTTCAGTCTGTGGCGCATCAAGATACGTGCTTTGTTGAAGCAACAAGGACTCTAGATGCCTCTATCCGCCAAGCTGTCGGTGATGTCTCAGGAGGATTTCGATGAGCAAGAGGTGAAGGCTCATGCAACTATTCAATTGTGTCCGGCAGATGAGATACTCTGCAAAATCGATGACGAGGATGACACGGACATATAGTGGTCTTCACCGGCAATAGGTTCCGTGCATGGAATGCTAGTCAACAAGTATCCAATATTTTTTTCACTAAGTATCTTGGTGTACAAGAGAAGACAAGTTTCTAACTCCTGATACAACTCTTCTCTAACTTGCCTCTATCTGTCATGCTCGGAATATCCAAGATGTCTTGCAAGTGCGTGAAATCCACAATGACCATCTATTGAAGTATCAATGATAGACCATATGTATCCATGCATCAATTAATAAAATGATTAATGTATATAGGCCGACATTATGATAATTGGTCTATCCCCTCGACTGTGTTCCCATAACTAATTTTTTTCTTTTTTTCTTTGAATTGTCAGCTTGCTCTTCCTCATCGAACCAACCACCCCTCGATCATTGTACCAAAGTCAGCTTGTTCTAAACTCCGTTCAATTTGCTCAAACATGATGACTCTTTCTTAGTTGACGACATCTTCTTCACTACTTCATTTACTTTTAAATGTGGTTGTCCCTCGGGATGTGCAACAATGGAAGACTCCTGCAATCGAGTAGGCATCGGAGTAGCAAGTTCTTATGTTTTAAGCCCAATGGACCTTCTCTCTGGTTCCAAGGCGACACTTCATCTTGCATGAAGGAGTTCATTTGTGGCAAAAAATCCATCGTTATTTTCTTTCATCGGTAGTATCGACAACAGTCTCCATTGTTGATCAACTATATGTAATGAAATATGACAAAATTGACATTGATATTCATTAATCTCATGTGCACAAGGAAGACCAAGCGAATGTCGATACACACAACCATAAACCGCAAGATCAAAATCCACAAATTTATATCTTTTTATCTCCCCAAACATTAAGCCCAATGCCTTGTGAGATACATGGATTAACACATCCATGAGTGGTTCATTCCTATGTTCATATTTGACAATATTGAGACTTAACTCATATGGTGCCTTAATGTCATTTACGATCATCTCTAACATAAATTAATAGCATTCTAAATAAATACAAATTACCAAAATGACTTAATATATCCCTTTAGCTTTGAGTGTTCTCCTTCATCCCGGTTGGAAGTGGTTGGCCATAATGCTTCACCATCTTTGTCCTATGCCACCGCGAAATGTTCTTTATAGTGGTCTATCTAAGTAGCTTTGATGTAAGAAATGTATGTTGAGTTGTTTACACTTTTGAACATGTACCATGTTTTATCATAATTGTCTTTGGTACTTGCTTACCAGACAAGTTCCCAATCATGATAGAATTCATCAAAGCGGTTCTTGTCAATTTTGTCATCCAACTTTTCAAACCTGTTCTTGCATTATGCTTGGATATTTCTATTTATATGCAAAGTGAATGAAACTCTATTTGCATGAGGAAACACGACATCCATAATATGCATAGGGCATATTCTTGATCATTCATAGTAACATAGGCTTCTCTATGTCCAATATAAAGTGACTTAAGCTTTCTCAATGTCTATGTGTAATCGTCAATCACCTAAGTTTTCATGAAACAAAAGGCTACTAAGAATAATTTTTCCGTAGAAGTATAGCCGATAACGTAGAAAAGTTGCATCTTGAATTTGTTGGTCTTATAAGTACAATCAAGGATTAATACGTCGCAGAAGGACCGCGCCAAGTGGGTGCAATCGGGTTGAGCCCAAAACAAGAAAAGAACCTCATTGTTCTATGCATTTCTCTTATGATACTTCAAATAGTGATTCTCGGTGAGCAACTTCATAACTTGTTGCATTGCTATTCTTCCTCTCATATTCTTAAAATTCAAGATCATTCGAGCATTGTAAATTGTCCTCATTATTGACTTGTTATTCTTATTTTTTCTGTCGGACGGTGGATAGAATATGTCATGATGCAACACAGTAGTTGGACAATTGCTTAACTAGCTCCCTCTCATCCGGTATCAATCGTCCCGCATACGCATGACCAGCAAGTATGTCGACGATAGGATGATTGTACATTCTATTATTGACTTTAACTGTCCACTTGTCATCAACGATGTTAATTTGTAATTTGAATGAACATCCATATTTCTTCGTTCTAATGCCTTTTTTGTTGTTTTCTTTGTTTTGGAATGTATCTTTTCTATGATGAGGCTTAAACACACCACCTCTCTCACATCCAAATTTAACCATTTTCGTCCGAGCTATTAATCGATCTTGAAATAACGATGACTGTGTTATGTTGTTGCCAACTTGTAGGCACCAATTTTGCACTGATTCACGGGCGTCGAACACAACGTCTATGACAAATAAATGGCCTAAATCAATGCTATTAGGAGTATAGACGACCATATATATTAACAAAATATTTTGTGTATGGAAATAGAAAGAAATATTTAAGTACAAAAGAAATAACCTATATAAAAAGTTCAAAACGACACTTAACCAAAACCCCAACTTAAATAGCATAATTGAGGACTGGCAAAATTTTGGCAGTCCTATGACAGAATTTTATATCTTAGGTTAGCCAAAATTTTGACAGTCGTGACTATTATTACGACTGTCAGAAAGTCCTAAGATAATATAAAACTCTTTCTCATAGGACTCGGTTGCGATTTTCTGACATTTTTTTTTTTGCAAACTTGAAGATTGAAAGGAGAAAGAAAACATTAGGTTCTTCGAGAGTTTCGCAAATGCATATAATTTATTCGACGAGCCGATTATCGAATTGGTCCTTTATGTCTTCTACATTGTTGGAGCCTTTTTTATTAGAGAAGGACAGTGAGCTTGAGAAGCTTCGCTAGAGAACTTTGGACAATTCATGATCGGAGATACACTAGAGATTTGTCGGGTGTGATCGGAAGATAGGGATTTGTTAGGGTTTAGGAATTTGGGACCACAAGTATTTTGAATGTTTCTACGTTTAAGGATTTGAAAAAGGAGGAAGAAGACAATTGGTAGAAGACATTTTTTTTATATACTTAAAGTTGTGATGCCCCCTTAAATTTTAAAAAGATATTTTGGGTATTGAAATATAACTATTTTAAGAATTTTGTGATGTCTCCGAATAAATGTTGTTGTGCCTTTAGTAAAGGCCAACTTTAAAGACAAGGACAACAAAATCTACTGCCGTTATTGTAAAGAGTAAAGACATGAAATATAACTGCCGAAGGAGGAGAAGAAAGAGAAAGCATAGGGGCGAGTAGTTTATCTGTTACCGGTGTGGCAAAGGTCGAGTTTTTCGATGAGGCTGATCTGGTCCTATCAGTTGTGGATTATGTAGATCATGAGATATCGTCTGACGAATGGTTGTTGGATTCAGGGTGCCCTTCCCATATGTGTCTGAACCTTGATTGATTCCCACTTCTAATAATATAGATGATCAAGGTTGGCACAATTTGTATCATGATGCATGATGGCATCGTCAGGCAAAAGGTGATGACAATCGGCTGTCGTTTGCACTATATATTCGGTAAGCAGTGCCGAACACAGTTTACCAAGGTGTTGTATCGGACCAAGTCGATGCTCGATTACATCGACTCAGATGTTTGGGTCCTTCATCTGTTCTATCGAAGGGCAGTGCAAGATCCTTTCTTTTACTAATTGATGACTACTCTTGGATGGTTTGGGTGTTCATCTTGAAGCAAAAGAGCGATGTGTTTCAGACCTTCAACTAATGAAAGGTACTGGTAAAGAGTCAGACTAGAAAGAAGATCAAGCACCTCCATACCGATAATGGTATGGAATTTGTTCTAACGAATTTGATGAGTTCTGCAAGGATGAAACAATCACGTGTCACCCTAGTATAAAAGAGACTCCACAACAGAATGATATAAGAGAACATATCAACCTTACTTTTTTGGAGAGAGATGATGTGAATCGACTTAATCGGTTCACCAAACCCAACAAATAACCAAGAGGAATAGAAATAGAATGATCTTTTATATAGAAAAAGAACAAAAACTCCCAACTTTGATGAACGGATCAAAGTAATAAATCCTTCTTCATTGACACTTGCGAGAGTTTTCTCAATACAAGCATAAAAACTAAAGACGGCTAGCCCTAGCTATAAATAGAAAAGGGAAACAAAACCCTAAAGGGATTATTGTGGTGAAAGACCACAATACCCTTTATAACTAAATAACAGAAAAGGCCCCTTTATGACTAAACAGTGGGCCTGGGCCTAAACTCCACGTCTCCGACGACGGGCGTATGTGATGATGGGTGGGCCCACATCAATACCCCCCCCTAACAGAGCCACCTTGTCCTCAAGGTGGAAATCTGGAAACTGCGTCTGGAAGCTCGCAGAGTCCTCCCAGGTCGCGTCACAGTCTGGCAGGCCGACCCAATGAATCAGGACCTCCTTCGTCTGGCCGGGTCCTCGTCGGATAGCTCGTACTGCCAAGGGCTCTAACTGTACCTCCATGTCCTCCGTGAGCGTCGGAGGAAGGGTGGGGGATGCTGCCTGATCCCCAATCGCCTTCCTCAACTGAGATACGTGGAAGACAGGATGAATCGATGATGTGTCTGGTAGCCCCAAACGATAAGCCACCTGCCCCACCCGAGCCACCACTGGATAAGGACCAAAGTATCGAGCCGCCAACTTCTCATTCGGCCTCCTCGCCATCGAGCGCTGTCGATAGGGACGCAGTTTGAGATAAACCATGTCCCCTACCTGAAAGCTGACGTCCCGCCGATGCCTGTCTGCCTGTGCCCGCATCACCTGCTGTGCCCGCAACAGATGCTTCCGCAGCTCCTCCAAGACCCCGTCCCGGGTCAACATATACTCCTCCACCTGCCCTACTGGTGTCTGGGCGTCTCCGAATCGTACCAAGGGGGGCGGGTCGCGACCATACAACACCCGGAACGGCGTCGTCCCCGCCCGTGAGTGGTACGAAGTATTATACCAGTATTCCGCCCAAGCCAGCCAACTGTGCCACTGTCGGGGAGAATCAGAGGCGAAGCACCGCAAGTAGGTCTCGACGCTGCGGTTAACGACCTCCGTCTGGCCGTCAGTCTGGGGATGATATGCGGTACTCCTCTTCAGGACCGTACCGTGAACCCGAAATAACTCCCGCCAGAAAATACTCATGAATACCTTGTCCCGGTCCGAGATAATGGATGCGGGTACCCCATGGAGCCTGATCACCTCCCGAAGAAACGCCGTCGCTACAGTAACGGCCGTGTAAGGATGCTTCAGGGGAATGAAGTGAGCATACTTACTCAGCCTGTCCACCACCACCATGATCACCGTGTACCCCTCGGAACGTGGTAGCCCGTCGATGAAGTCCATGGTAACATCCTCCCAAACCCGCTCCGGCAAGGCCAGTGGCTGCAATAATCCTGCTGGGGCCATAGCCATATACTTGTGACGTTGGCAGACGTCACAAGCGGCTACCAATCGTGCGACGGCCCGTCGCATCCCGGGCCAAAACACCTCTCTGGCCATCCGCTGATAAGTCTGCTGAACCCCCGAATGGCCTCCTGTCGCAGAACTATGGAACTCCTGGAATAAAACGGGAATAAAGGCCGAAGTCTTCGGTAGCACCATCCTCCCCTGGTAGAGCAAACGACGACCCGCTAACGTGTAGCCTGCTGGAGCGCCATCGCCGCCCTCTATCTGCTGCCGTATCTGCTGCAGCTCTCTGTCCTGCTCTGCCTCCTGCAACATCGGCTCCCAATCTCGCCATATAGGACGTGATAGGGCGCCCAGGTCGATCACCTCCTCCCGTCGAGATAGAGCATCCGCCGCCTTGTTCTCCAGCCCTGGACGGTACTCGATCGTGAATCGATACCCGACCAGCTTGGACAACCAATGCTGATGCTCCTCAGTCACCAGCCGCTGCTCGAGGAGGTACTTGAGGCTCCTCTGATCGGTCCGTATCACAAACTCCCGTCCCAACAGGTAAGGCCTCCACTTCAGCACCGCCAAAACGATCGCCATCAGCTCCCTCTCATAGACCGATTTCAGTCGGGCTCTAGCAGATAGGACCTGACTAAAATAGGCTATGGGTCTCCCCTCCTGCATGAGTACCGCCCCGAGGCCATATCCCGAGGCGTCCGTCTCCACCACAAACGCTCTGCTGAAGTCGGGTAATGCTAGCACGGGTGCTGTCGTCATGGCGACCTTCAACGCCTCAAAGGCCTTAGTGGCCTCTTCTCCCCACTGGAAGCCCTCCTTCTTCAGCTGCTCCGTAAGGGCCCGAGCGATAGTGCCGTACCCTTTGACGAACTTCCTGTAGTAGCCCGTCAACCCCAGGAAGCCGCGTAAGGCCCGTAGTGTAGTGGGCACGGGCCAATCTAACATGGCCGCAATCTTCGTCCTGTCCGCTGCTACCCCCCTCCGCCGACACCACGTGCCCCAGATACTCCACCTGCGCCAAACCGAAGCTGCACTTCTTTCGGTTGGCGTATAGCTGATGCGTAAGCAACTCCCGGAACACTATCCCCAAGTGGTCAGTGTGCTCCCCCATGCTTCGGCTGTAGATGAGGATGTCGTCGAAGAATACTAAGATGAACCTGCGAAGATAGGGTTGGAATACCTTATTCATCAATGCCTGGAAGGTCGAAGGAGCGTTGGTCAGTCCAAAAGGCATAACCAGAAACTCATAATGTCCCTCGTGAGTCCGGAACGCCGTCTTCGACACATCTTCCGGCCGCATCCGGATCTGGTGGTACCCTGCACGAAGGTCGATCTTCGAAAAGACAACTGCCCCATGCAGTTCGTCTAGCAGCTCGTCGATCACCGGGATAGGGAACTTGTCCGCGACTGTCTCCTTATTCAACGCCCGGTAGTCGACGCAAAATCTCCAGCTCCCGTCCTTCTTCTTCACCAACAGTACTGGTGATGAAAAGGACTCACACTAGGCTGGATCACCCCCGCCTGCAGCATCTCCCGAACCATCCGCTCTATCTCGTCCTTCTGCAGATGCGGATACCTGTAGGGACGCACGCTCACCGGTGCCCCCTCCCCTCGGAGTACGATCGAGTGCTCGTGTCCTCTGATCGGAGGTAGCCCTTGCGGGCTCTGGAAGACCTCGGGGTACTGCTCCAGCACCGCTTCTACCTCCCTTGGTGTCTCCCCGTGAGTCGCCTCCTCGCCCGAGAACCCCTGGAGCTCGACCAAGTACCCCTCTCCTCCTGTCCGCAACGCCCGAGTAATGGCGCTGAAAGCCACCATAGAAAAACAGAGAGTCGGATCCCCGTTCAGCACCACCGCCGCGTCGCCCTCCCGAAACTCCATCCGCAGACGCTTCCAGTCCACCTTCATCTCCCCGAGGGTCTTCAGCCACTGGACTCCCAATATGATGTCTACATTGCCCAACTCCAATGGTAGGAAGTCCTCCGTCAGCTGAAAGCCCTGCAGTGAGAGCGACACCCCCTTGCAGAGGCCCTTGCTCTCCTCCACCTTCCCGGTGCCCAGCAACACCGTGAACTTCTCCACCGTACTCAACTCTAAACCGAGCCGATCGACCAGTCGTCGCGAGATGAAGTTGTGGGTGGCCCCACTGTCGATCAGCACTGTCACCGTCTGCTCTCCCAACTTCCCTGCTAACTTCATGGTATGGTTCGGAGTAAACCCTACCACGGAGTTGAGGGTCACCTCAGCCACATCCATATGCACATGCTCCTGCTCCTCTCCCGCCTCTGGCGCGACAGCGGCCTCTACCTCCTCGGCATCCTCCTCCTCGTCCGGTAGAATCACGATTTGCAGCAACTTGCTCGCACATCGATGACCGGGGGTGAATCTCTCGTCGCATCGGAAACATAGGCCAGCCGCCCTTCTCGCCCTCATGTCGGCCTCGGAGAGGCGTCTCCCTGGTACTGCGGCTCCTCCTGTTCCGCCCGTGGGTCTAGGCGGTACCGGTGGCGGGGCTGGTGTTGGTGCCCCCGCCGCTGGTCGAGGAAGAACTGTTCCTGCTTGGCTGCGCTGCCCCGTCGTCCCCCAAGCGCCCTTGAGGCGCTTCTCCTCTGCCAACTTCTCCTCGGCCTTGTGGGCTAGGCGGAGGAGATCTTCCAAGCATCGCGGACTCTGCAGCCTGAGCTCCGCTCGTATGGAGGGTTTCAAACCCTTCATAAACATCCCGATCTGCAACTCGTCTGACACCCCCCGAACGCGTCCAGATAATAGCTCGAACTTCGCGACGAAGTCTCGAACTGTCCCCTCCTGGCGTAGCGATGACCACTGCTCGTAGAAATCACCCGAAGCTGTCTCCTGGAAGCGGTCTAAAATGTAGCCCGTCAGCTCCGCCCAGCTGGTGAACGGGGTCCTCGCCATTCTCCACCGATACCATGCCAGGGCCTGGCCCTCAAAATAAATCCCAATGCACCTGAGGACCTCTGCTTCGGTCAGCTCCATGATCTCGAAATAGCGCTCCGCTCGAAAGATCCACTCGTCCGGGTTCTCGCCCTCGAACGTGGGCAGCTTCAGTTTCTTCAGCCGGCGATCCGCGCCAAGGTCACCGTGCTGCATATCCTCTCGGCCTCGTCCTCCTTCCCAGCGATGTGTATCTCTCCGCTGGGTCTCGTATGGGCCCCTGTCACCCTCCTCATACCGCTCGTCAGCCCAGATCTGCTCACCCCACTCCTCCACCGGGCCCCTGTAGTCACCGACTGCCCTCGCCCGTGGTGGTCGTCGTGGGGGAAAGTCCCCTCTCTGGAAGTTGGCGGAATCCGCCATTCCCCCAAAAAAATTGCTGCCTCCGGCGTACCTCGCTCCTCCTGGGGGCTCCGCTCCTCCCGTCCACGCCGGGACTCCCGCCAAGCCCCTCCCCGGGCCCGCGAACCTATCTCCGTGGATCGTCATCATCGTCCGACCCCCGAAGGAGGCCCCAAACCCTAGGGTTTCTCCCGCGCGCGGAGCCGATCCGCCGGGACCGTACGGGTCGCCGGCGCCCGGCCACGGTCGCTCGCCGGGGGCTCCCGCGGCCCCGACCGGCCAGGGGTGGCGGTCGGCGGCCGGCCAGCGCCCGCCTCCCACGCCCGCGGCCCCGCCCGGGCTGGTGCGGTCGGCGGCGTGGCTCCCGCGCCCGTCTGCCGCCGGCCGGCGCTGCTCCTCGGCCGCCCGCGCCCCGTCCGGCGGCGCTGTGGTGGCGGCGGGTGCGGGCCACCGCCCGTCGGCCGGCCCGCCGCGATCCTCGGTCGTCTCCCCCTCCGTTTGCACAAACCCTAGTTGGTCGCCTAGGGTTTGGGTCGGCGCCGCCTCCGCTTCGCCGCCATTGATCTTTTTTGAAATATCTTGTAAAAGCATCATGATTGTCGTCGACTCCTTCCGCATATCCCGCATCTCCGTGCGGATCTCTAGATTCGTGGACGCTTGATCCTTCGCGGCGACCTCCATCGATTTCTTCAAACCCTCGATCTCGGCGGTGAAGTCCTCCCGAAGACCTCGGATCTTCTCATCGATCGTGTTTCTTGTTCCATCGGCCATGGCTCGTAGAAAGCTCTGATACCAAATGATGTGAATCGACTTAATCGGTTCACCAAACCCAACAAATAACCAAGAGGAATAGAAATAGAATGATCTTTTATATAGAAAAAGAACAAAAACTCCCAACTTTGATGAACGGATCAAAGTAATAAATCCTTCTTCATTGACACTTGCGAGAGTTTTCTCAATACAAGCATAAAAACTAAAGACGGCTAGCCCTAGCTATAAATAGAAAAGGGAAACAAAACCCTAAAGGGATTATTGTGGTGAAAGACCACAATACCCTTTATAACTAAATAACAGAAAAGGCCCCTTTATGACTAAACAGTGGGCCTGGGCCTAAACTCCACGTCTCCGACGACGGGCGTATGTGATGATGGGTGGGCCCACATCAAGAGATTGATGCATGCTCTCTAATGCTAGATTGTCAAAAGACTTCTAGGTTGAGGCTGTCAGCACAATGTGTTACTTGGTGAATTGGGCTTAGCAACAAACATGGATTGCAAAACTCCTATTGAGGTATGGTCCAATAGAAATTTCGTTGATTACAATTTTCTTTGTATTTTTTGTTGTCCTGAATCATGTTAGTGAAGGAAAGTTGGAAACAAGGGAAAAGAAAAATATTTTTGGGTTACGGGCTATTGAATTTGAGGTGCAAAATCTAGAGTTGTACTTGGTAGGAACTTGACATTCAATGAGAAATTCATACTTTATCCAGAACATGAGTTTGAGGTGTCAGAAAAGGACACTAACAAGCATAAAGAGTTTTGACATGACTTCATTACATTACAGTCAATACAGGTGGAGCCACATGGCACAGACCCACAGTTACTGCAACCACAACAACAACAACAACTACAATATAGACCATACAATATTGTCACGAATCATCCACGTAGACCAATTCCTACTCTTTAGAAATATGGTTATTAAGATGTTGTAGCATACACGCTCAACGTAGTGGTAAAGGTGAAGTCTCTATAGCCCTCTACATATCCGGATGCTATTCAGATACATATTCCGGTCAGTGGATTGTGACTTCACAAGAATCAGTCTAGGAAAAAAATTGGGATTCTGGAGTGAATGAAGAAATATATAAGGATTGCTTGGTAGCTAAAGGCTAGAGTCACAGAGAAGGCATAGATTACAACAAGATATTCTCTTCCGCAGTAAGACGCACTTCTATTTCAGTGCCACTAGATATAGTAGCACATCAGGGTCTAGAGCTCGAACAACTTAATGTAAAGACGACTTTTCTTCATAGAGAATTGGAAGAGGATATTATGATGAGCCTGTTGGAGTGGGTGGGGTTCCCAACCTATGTGGAGAAGATCCCGGAGTGCGACGAGCGCCGTCCGATGTCGGAGAAGCTCGGGAGTAGTTGTTGCTGCTGCTGCTGCCCCAAAGGGGGTTCTGGACCAAGTCTGCCGAGTTCGGGCCGAACTCGGTCCCAGGCCGAGTTCTGGCCGAACTCGGTTTGGCCGTTCCAGGGTTTGGCCATCCAGTGCTGGTTGCCCCACACAGAGTTCTGGCCGAACTCTGTGTGTCGGGGGGCTGAAGCGGATTTCAGGATGAGTTTTCATCATTGGATCTAATCCAACGGTCCAGGTTGGTTGCGGGATTAGGGAGATATATTGAGTTTTCTCAACCCTAATTCATAATCGTATTATCGCATTGGACAACACAAGTTTGAGAGAGAAGGAGGCAAGAGTGCCATTGCAACTTCGGAGAAGAAGACGGAGGATTGAAGGTCGTTGTTCGAAGGAGATCGTGTTCGGGTAATCTCTACTCGTCGTTCTCGCTCTTCGTAGCCTTGTAATCATTGTTCTTGTCTCTGAGTGTTGTGGGAATCCGATTTGGATCGGGAGGAGTTTGTAGAGGGTGTAATTCTTCTATTCCATTAGTGGAGGCTTCTCAGGGTTGGACTCCGATCGTCCCGTGGTTTTTCCCGCAAGGGTTTCCACGTCAAAAATTCTCTGTGTCTGCGTGGTTGTTTTTGTGTGCTTGTTTTTGGGTTCGTGCGTTGTTTGCTCGGTCCTCTCGCAGGTACTCTCCGGTTTGGGGAAAGGTTTCCGCGCTTCTTTCCCAACAGAGTGGTATCAGAGCCAGGTTCAAAGGGTGTCAGGAGTTGACAGAGGAACCAGAGAGGAGAGATGGACGCGAAGCCGGTGCGCATGGTGAACCTTAATGGCACAAACTATCATTATTGGCGGAGCAAGATGAAGGATTTGCTATTTGTCAAGAAGCTGCATCTACCTGTGTTTGCAACCGAGAGGCCCAGTGATAAATCCGAGGAGGACTGGAAGTTCGAGCACATACAGGTGTGTGGGTACATACGGCAGTTTGTTGATGAGAAAGTGTACAATCACGTTGCCAATATTGAGCACGCGAAGACGTTGTGGGATAAGCTGGAATCCTTGTATGCGAAGAAGACCGGGGTAAACAAGTTGTTCCTGATCCGAACGATGATGGGTTTGCGGTACAAGGATGGGGCGTCTATTACGGATCACTTGAGTGAGTTCCAGGGCGTGGTTGACCAGCTATCTTCTATGGGAGTCAAGTTCGACGACGAAGTTCAGGGACTGTGGCTGCTGTGTACCTTGCCAGACTCGTGGGAGACCGTACGAGTATCTATGATCGCTTCTGCTCCAGAGGGCGTGGTCAGTCTGGAGTTTGCCAAGAGCGGGGTGTTGAATGAAGAGATGCGGAGACGTTCTCAGGGCACTTCATCCACATCCCACCACTCAGAGGCACTTGTTTCAGAGAGCCACGGAAGGGGCAAAAGCAGGGGTCCAGGTGGTGGCAGAGACAAGAGCAGGGGGAAGTCCAAGGGTCGGTACGAGGACTCAGAGTGTTATCATTGCGGTAAGAAGGGCCATATCAAGCGGAATTGTTTCGCTTGGAAGAAGGAGAAGAAGGGCGACAAGGGGAAGCAAGAAGAGAACACTACAGCGGCGGCCTCGATGCATGGAGGCGATGTGATCGTCGTAGGTGATGAGGTCATTACTAACCTCGCCTGCGATGACAATTCTTGGCTGGTGGACTCAGGGGCTTCAGCACATGTATCTCACAATAGGGCACTGTTTGCCACTTACACGACAGGCGACTGTGGCGTGTTGAAGATGGGCAACGGAGATGTGTCGAAGGCGGTTGCCGTTGGAGATGTGCATTTGAGAACGAAGACGAGTGCGGTTCTTGTTCTGAAGGATGTTCGTCATGTCCCTGATATCCGTTTCAACCTGGTGTCGGTTGGAAGGTTGGATGACGAGGGATTCTTCAGTCTCTTCAGGAATAGTCAGTGGAAGCTTTCCAGAGGTTCGATGGTGATTGCCAGAGGAAGCAAGAAGTCCGGTCTCTACTATATGGAGGGGAGCGCAGAGGGGGCACAGGAGGTGAATACAGTCAGTGACGCGTCTACCGAGCTGTGGCACAGGCGGCTCGGCCATATCAGCGAGAAGGGGATGAGCTACTTGGTGAACAGGAAAGTGATTCCGGGGCTCAAGTCTACAAAGTTGGAGAAATGCACGCACTGTTTGGCTGGGAAGCAGAATAGGGTGTCTTTCCAGAGTCACCCAAGTTCGAGGAAGCCGGCGTTGCTCGAGTTGATTCACTCGGATGTCTGCGGTCCTATGAAGGTAAAATCCCTTGGTGGTGCTTCTTACTTTGTGACTTTTATTGATGACTGTTCCAGGAAGGTTTGGGTCTATGCCTTAAAGACCAAGGATCAGGTGTTGCCTACTTTCAAGGAGTTTCAGGCCTCCGTTGAAAGGGAGACGGGCAAGAAGTTGTTGTGTGTTCGGTCCGACAATGGCGGCGAATACATCGGTCCCTTTGATGCGTATTGCAGAGAGCAAGGGATACGACACCAGAAGACTCCGCCAAAGACACCTCAGCTTAATGGTGTAGCGGAGCGCATGAACAAGACACTGATGGAGAGGGTGCGGTGTTTGCTGTCAGAAGCAAACTTGTCGGGCAGTTATTGGGGTGAGGCTCTTCTCACAGCTGCTTATATTATTAATTTGTCTCCTAGTGCTCCTTTGCAGGGTGATGTGCCTGACAAAGTATGGTACGGCAAGGAGCCGTCATACAGTCACCTGCGGGCGTTTGGTTGTAAAGCCTTCGTGCATGTACCGAAGGACGAGAGGACCAAACTTGAGCCGAAGACGAGGCGATGCGTCTTTGTCGGCTACGGTCGGGATGAGTTTGGCTATAGACTCTACGACCCAGTGGAAGGAAAGCTCTACAGAAGCAGGAACGTGGTGTTCGTCGAGGATCAGACCATGACCAACACTCAGGATTCCGAGACGCCTTCTGAGGCTGAGGAATTGCCTGAGTTAGAGTCATTTCGCTTCGAGCAGTTTCCAGAGGACATCGCAGAGGATCCAGTTATGGGGGAGCCGGTACATGGAGTTGCTCCCAACCTTGATCATCAGCCTGCTGATGGTGGTCAGGGTGTCCCTCAGGAGGATGAGCATGCCGGGGAGGCAGTTCCTGAAGGGGAGGAGGCTGTCGGTATACAGCCAGCACCAGTGGCTCCACTGAGAAGGAGCAACAGGGATCGTCGACCATCTACGAGATACTCGTCGGATGAGTATGTGCTACTGACTGACGGGGGAGAGCCCGAAAGTTTCGCAGAGGCTATGGAAGACGAACACAGGCAGGAGTGGATGGTGGCTATGCAGGAGGAGATGAGTTCCTTGCACACCAATTCTACTTATGATCTGGTGCGGTTGCCAAAGGGCAAGAAGGCTTTGAAGAATCGATGGGTGTTCAGAGTGAAGCAGACGGATGATGCTACTCGCCCTCGATACAAAGCGAGGCTGGTAGTCAAGGGCTACGGTCAGCGGAAAGGCGTAGATTATGATGAAATCTTTTCGCCTGTCGTCAAGCATTCGTCTATTCGGGTGGTGCTAGCATTAGCAGCCAGTTTCGACTTGGAGGTCGAGCAGATGGACGGGAAGACGGCGTTCCTCCACGGTGATCTTGAGGAGGAGTTGTACATGGAGCAGCCGGAGGGATTCTGTGAGAAGGGCAAGTCACATTTGGTCTGCCGGTTGAGGAAGAGCTTGTATGGTCTGAAGCAGGCTCCGAGGCAGTGGTACAGAAAGTTCGAGTCGTTTATGGGGGAGCATGGTTATGCACGGACGACGTCGGACCATTGTGCATTTGTGAGGTATTTTGCCGATGATGATTTCATCATCTTATTGCTCTATGTTGATGATATGCTATTAGTGGGTCGGAATGCCACTAGGATAGCGGAGTTGAAGCGCCAACTGGGCGCGGCCTTCTCTATGAAGGATTTGGGCGCAGCGAAGACTATTCTTGGGATGGAGATCAGCCGAGAGAGAGAGTCCAAGCTGCTACACTTGTCCCAAAAGAAGTACATTCACCGGGTACTCCAGCGTTTCAGGATGGACGGGTCGAAGAAAGTGAGTTCCCCCATCGCGGCTCACTTTAAGTTCACTGAGGAGCAGTGTCCATCTACCGAGGACGAAAAGGAAGATATGGAGCGGGTTCCATATGCTTCAGCTGTGGGAAGCCTTATGTATGCCATGGTGTGTACGAGGCCAGATATTGCTCATGCAGTTGGTACGGTTAGCAGGTATCTTTCGAATCCTGGAAGGGTACACTGGAGTGCGGTCAAGTGGATTCTACGATATCTTCAGGGCACTGCTGGTTGGAGACTTTCCTTTGGTGGTGACGAGCCGAAGCTGGTTGGGTATACCGACGCTGATATGGCTGGAGATGTAGACACGAGGCGATCGACTTCAGGCTACGTGATGATGTTTGCGGGAGGAGCAGTGTCGTGGCAGTCGCGGTTGCAGAAGTGTGTTGCCTTGTCGACGACGGAGGCGGAATACATTGCGGCGACGGAGGCTTGCAAGGAGCTGTTGTGGATGAAGAAGCTGTTGCAGGAAATGGGACTGAAGCAAGAGCAGTATACTTTGCTTTGCGACAGTCAGAGTGCTATCCATCTTGTGAAGAATCAGACGTTTCATAGCCGGTCCAAGCACATCGAGACTCGGTATCATTGGATACGGGATGTGGTTGAGAAGGACGCGGAGCTTGAGAAGGTGCATACAGATGACAACGGAGCTGATATGTTCACGAAGATTCTACCAAGGGAGAAGTTTGAGTACTGCAGGCAGATCGTCGGGATGACGACGTCCTCCCCATAGTTGTGAAGGGGGAGATTTGTTGGAGTGGGTGGGGTTCCCAACCTATGTGGAGAAGATCCCGGAGTGTGACGAGCGCCGTCCGATGTCGGAGAAGCTCGGGAGTAGTTGTTGCTGCTGCTGCTGCTGCTGCCCCAAAGGGGGTTCTGGACCAAGTCTGCCGAGTTCGGGCCGAACTCGGTCCCAGGCCGAGTTCTGGCCGAACTCGGTCTGGCCGTTCCAGGGTTTGGCCATCCAGTGCTGGTTGCCCCACACAGAGTTCTGGCCGAACTCTGTGTGTCGGGGGGCTGAAGCGGATTTCAGGATGAGTTTTCATCATTGGATCTAATCCAACGGTCCAGGTTGGTTGCGGGATTAGGGAGATATATTGAGTTTTCTCAACCCTAATTTATAATCGTATTATCGCATTGGACAACACAAGTTTGAGAGAGAAGGAGGCAAGAGTGCCATTGCAACTTCGGAGAAGAAGACGGAGGATTGAAGGTCGCTGTTCGAAGGAGATCGTGTTCGGGTAATCTCTACTCGTCGTTCTCGCTCTTCGTAGCCTTGTAATCATTGTTCTTGTCTCTGAGTGTTGTGGGGATCCGATTTGGATCGGGAGGAGTTTGTAGAGGGTGTAATTCTTCTATTCCATTAGTGGAGGCTTCTCAGGGTTGGACTCCGATCGTCCCGTGGTTTTTCCCGCAAGGGTTTCCACGTCAAAAATTCTCTGTGTCTGCGTGGTTGTTTTTGTGTGCTTGTTTTTGGGTTCGTGCGTTGTTTGCTCGGTCCTCTCGCAGGTACTCTCCGGTTTGGGGAAAGGTTTCCGCGCTTCTTTCCCAACAGAGCCAACCTTAGGATTTGCAGTCAGGACAAGGAGGATCATGCTTGCAGATTGCGGAAGTCCTTGTACGGATTGAAGCAGTTGCCAAGGCAATAGTACAAGCATTTTGATCGGTTTATGATGCATCATGACTATTTAAATAGTCCATATGATAGTTGTGTTTATTCTAAGGACATTGATGATAATTCATATATCTATTTGCTCATTTGTTTAGGCGACATGCTTATTGCAGTTTGAAATAAGTTAAAGTTGAAGGTGGTACTCAGTAGTGAGTTTGATATGAAAGACTTCAGGGTAGCTCGGAAGATTCTTGGCATGGAGATCACAAGGAATCGCAAGCAGTGAAAATATTATTGTCATAAGAGCTACATCAGTAAGATGTTGAATAGATTTAATATGTCAGATGTGAAGCCTGTGAGTACTCTACTAGTCGGATACTTTCATCTTTCAGCAACAGACACCTAAGTTAGAAGTCGAGGAGGATCACACGTCTTGAGTCACATATGCTAACACAGTGGAAATCCGAGGAGGATCACACGTCTTGAGTCACATATGCTAACACAGTGGAAAGCCTGATGTACTCTATGTTATACACTCATCCTAATATTGCATATGCAGTTAGCATAGTCAACATGTGTATATCAAACATGGAAAGTGACGTTGGAAAGTGGTCAAAGTGGATTTTCTACTATCTGAAGGGAACGACAAAAGTGGAAATTGTTCATGGAGGCGGATATACTTCTCTTAAAGTAACTAGGTACTCCACTCGGATTATGTGGACGATCTTGATCAATCACTAGGTACGTCTTTATTTTGATGGATTCTGTTGTCAGTTGGAAAACTACACTATATCTTTAGTTGCCTTGCCCGCCACACAAGTGGAGTATTTGGCAACGACAATAGCAGCGAAGGGAGGCATCCATTTGAAAGGGTTGGTAAGCGATATTGAATTTCATATGGAGTAGGTCGACTTGTATTGCGATAGTCAGAGTGCGATTACTTGGCAAATGATTTATTTCATGATCGAGAAATATATTGACGTAAGATTCCATTTCATCCTTTCGGAGAAGACGATGAAGATCAAGAAGGTCGGCACCAAGGATAATCTAGCCGATAGAAGCTCACAAAGCAGGTACTTGCTCAATGTTGATAGTTGGAACTAACCCCGTGTGGGGTGTCTAGCAGAAGCACAATATGATATTCACATCAGGAATTCAGTTAAAGGTGGAGATTTATTGAGATGTCTTAAATCTCGTATGGTATTAGGATTAGGAATCCTTGTTTCCTTATTGGGATTAGGAATCCTTGTTTTCTTATTAGGATTACGGATCGTTGTTTCCTTATTCTATGTAACTTGGAGGTTATAAATAGTTCTCATCTGATGTGTAAATATGTATTCTTCTCCACAATAGTGAACTTTTTATGCGTTATCAGTGGTTTTCTCTCATTTATGGTTTCCACCTTATATCTTTTGTGTTTGCGATTGCTCGATTTTATTTCCGGGTATGTGTCATCTATTTGTTATATACTTGAACTACCTGTAATAATAGTGAACATTCTCCACGACTGATTTATTTCATTTGGTTCTTATTTATGTGCTCATTGTGACATTAGCTTACTATCTCGTCTACAATAAAAACAAGACTTAATTGCACTTTGTTACCCTCAACTATTCCGATTTTTCAACTTGATACCCTAAATTTTTTTACTCAACAACTTAATACCTCAACTATTATTTTTTTTCAATTTCACACCTAAAATTTTAAAAATCCCGAAAATGTCCTTGTTCCTTCCCTATCCCTTCTCCCCTCCCCCCCTCCCCCACTCCAGCCACCCCCTTCTCCCGCAGAGCCCCAGCCCCCCTCCCTCCCGTCCCGTCCCCCCTCCGGCCACACCCCTCTCCCGCTTTCGGCCACCCCCTCCTCCCGCTTCCGTCCACCCTCCCGAAGTGCCCCCTCCTCCCACGCTGCCGTGCCCTAGGGGGAGAGGCGGGGGCGGGTGGCCGGAGTGGGAGGGGAGGGGAGGGGAGGGGGGGGGGGGGGGGGGGAGGCGGCTGGAAGCGAGAGGGGGGGGGGGGGGTGGCCGGAAGCGGGAAGGGGGTGGGGGGGTAATTTTAAAGTTTGACCATGGGTATTTTCGTCCAAAATTTCTTTCGGGTATCAACTTGTTACAAAAAAAAGTTTAGGGTATCAAGTTGAAAAACCGGAATAGTTGAGGGTATCAAAGTACAATTAAAACAATGACAGTTTTTATCCAATTTTTTGGTTCTTACTATTGTCTATAACTCGACCTCTGATTTATTTTTATAATTTTTGGTTTCACATCTTGGATTCCACTCCCCTTGAACTGGAATATCTTGTCTTTCGAGAATATGATTTGGTAGCTATTTCTTCAGGTACAACAAATGAAGCAGGTAATGACACTGCAGTCGTATGCATTTTGCCACAACCTATGGCTGAGCGTAAGAGGTCAGTTTGTATTTGTTCATTCTATATCTAACTTGTAATATAAAATGATTTACTATTCCCCCTTTTCTCCACTTATCATTACTGCATGTTTTATCCAGTCTTACATATAACCATTTACAGTCGAGATAAATGCGAACATTTTCTTCTTTTAGGGATATGGCTGTATGGTTTTGTAGGAACCAGGGTTTAGTTCTGTGATCTTTATGTGACAGCATAAAAGACACCAACTCACAGATTTGCCCAACTCGTAGTATGGAAATAGCTTTCTGACTAGGACTTTACCCGAGCGATTGCCCCAAAGATTATTCCCTTTGATAATGATAACTTCCACGTACTAGTAGGATAATAACACCTGTACGAGAATGCTTAGAATACAGAAGAAAGCAAACAGTATATTCCAGAGGCAAATGCCATAACAGTCAAATTTGGAGAAATTATTTTACCATACTTAGAAATTGTTGCCAAGACTTTTATCTCATCGTGAGAAATGTCAGTCAATTGGCCTGAAGCTTTATTGTAAAGAAGCAGAACCCCTGTTAGGATTAGGAAAATAGGTTAGGTTTAATTTAATTATATTTGGATTTAGTCTTATATAAATCCATCTAGGCTAAGTTCAGTTTAAATATATATCGATTTGTTCTTATCTAAATAAATATGGGTTATGTTTAATTAAATCTATCCGCATTATATTTAGTTTCCTAAATTATCCGATTTGATTTAATTGAAGTATACTCATGTTATGTTTAAGTAAAACTTACATGTATTAGGTGTATCCATGTATAAACAAAGGTGCAAACTAGAGTTAGGGGATATAAGAATACAAAAAATAGAGAAAAGTTTCAAAGTTGCTACTTTAGGTTAATTTAGTGAGTTTTGTCTTCTAACTCTATTTTGATAAAATAATAATGTTCTTAGTTTTGCTCCTGGAGATAGGCATTTACCGAACCACATGGTGATTTTATGTTTGCGGATTTGTCTTTATTGTTGTTTAAGTTTCTCTTTTAATTAAAAAATTGGTTAGATAGAATATGGTTGGTTAAACGACATTGGCAATAAAAGTTGCATTTTTCAAGTTCGAGATGGAGAAGTTCGAAAGAAAAGTGAACTTATTATTATGGTAGAAAAGGGTGAAAGGGCTTCCAATGAATAAAGGACCCTATAAGGAGCCGCACAAAAGAAACATGGACATATGTTAACGAAGTCAATCCCTACATAGAAGTTTAAGTTTTTCTTGTACTTCGTAAAAGTTCTAAAGTTATGAAGATTTTACTCAACCCCAGTCTAAAGGTTGTGACAGGTCCTGTGAAGGTATAATTACTTGTTCAAGACATCACATTAATTTGAAAAAAGTCTATACGGAAAAAAATACAGACAAGGTGAAGATGTGAAGACTTTTGGGATATCTTGTATTCATAAATGTTCTACAGTGTTGAAGACTCTACTCAACCCCAGGCGAGGGGGTTGTGACAGGTAACATTGAGGTAAAACAGGTTGAAGACATATCCGGTTGATTTCCAAGGAGGCCATTCAGAATATAAGGCAAGGTGGAGGTTGTTAGGATTATGTCCTGTATTAGGGAAATAGGTTAAGTTTAATTTAAATATGTTTGCTCTTTACTAAATCCATCTAGGTTTTATTTAATTTATATATATTTATATTTGGTCTTATCCAAATACATATGGGTTAGGTTTAGTTAAATCTATCCGCATTGGATCTAATTTCCTAAATCTATTTGATTATATTTAATTTATATCTACTCATATTAGGTTTAAGTAAATCTTACATGTACTAGGTATATTCATGTATAAATAGAGGTATAGAATATAGCTAGGGGTATAAGAATACAAGAAATAGAGAAATGTTCTAAAGTTGCAGCCGCAAAGTTGATTCAAAGAGTTTTACCTTGTAACTCTATTTTGGTAAAATAATAAAGTTCTCCAGTTTGGTCATGGAGAGAGCCAATTGTCGAACCACATTATATTTTTGTGTCTACGGCTTTGTCTTTATTGTCGTTTAAGTTTCTCATTCCATCAACAAATATTCCAGAAGATTTAATTAAAAATAACCCATATGGATTTAGTTAAGACCAAATCCAAATGTATTTTAGTTAAACCTAGCTTAGATGGATTTTGATAAGACCAAATCATAAACTATACTTAATAAACCTAACATATTTTCTTAATACAATACATAATCCAAACACTCTTCACCTTGAGTTTGTTTCAAATAGCCTCCTTGAAAGTCAACTAGATATGTCTCGAGCCTCTAATTGTACCTGTAATTTTACACCCATGTTACTTGTCACAACCCCCTCACCTGGGGTTGAGTAAAGTCTTCACACTTGTAGAACTTTTATGAATACAAGACACTCCTACAACCTTGGGCCTGACACCAGAATTCTTGTGCATTGCCCAATTAATCTCAAGAACTGTAAGAATGAGAATCTTAACGACAGCAGCAGTAGTATTCACGTCGAGCAAGGAAAGCAGTAAGGAAGGCCTCTCCCATGTGAGAATTAACATTGGCATGTGGATATGATGAAGAATTAGCACTCTATGAAATGAAGTTGTTGAAGTAACCATGACAACAGACGATATGTTGCAAGGGGATGCGAACCAATTCAGCATAGGTACTGAATTGTGCACTGGATGGAGTAAGAACCAACCAACTGTTGTCTTCTGATTTTTAAACTAGACTGGTAATTTGTTAAATTAGAAACTTCTTGTGCAATATTGTTGGCAAATAATGATTAAATGCCTCCAATTAACTATTTACTTCCATCCTATTGTACATCTTGAATGATTGATTACTTGCATGTGAATTTTCATCACAAACTCTTATTATTGTGGAGCCTTATCTTATTAACTCCATGATATTCTTTGTAAAGCAGGGTTCTTATAATCTTTAGAGATGGACTTATAAGCTTATGGGGAATTCAAGAAAGTAAAGTAGCATTCAATACTGGCTTAAATACCCAACTATCTTCAAATAATGAACCAAAAAAAGCAGTAGCAGCATGTTGGGCATGCCCCTCTGGAAGTAAAGTTGTTGTTGGATACAGTAACGGGGAGATTCTTCTGTGGGCCATACCAGTGATCTCAGATCAGAAACACGTCTCAGTGAAGAAAAAGGACTCCATTGTCACTCCAAATGTCCCTCTTTCGAAGCTCAATCTGGGATACAAGACCGACAAAGTACCCATAGTCTCATTAAGATGGGTTAGTGGTGATGGAAGTGATGGTCGTCTATATGTCAATGGTTTCGCAGACCACGGATCTTGTTCTTTCCAGGTATTAAACATGCCCTTATATGTTAATTGTTTTCTTATTAATGATTTCATATGGAGTTAGTAAAGTTTGGAGAGGAGAGAGAAAACGAGGAGAAGAGAGAATATGAGAAAAGAGAATGCAAGGGCTTAATTCCTATGTTGCTCCTTATTTGTATTTATATTAATATGCATGATGATAAATGCACCCACAATTACTTTATGGAAACTACATAAGATAAATAACAATAGTAACTACACCCTTCGACAACCACATAAATCAGACATGCTTATCTTGCTACATAAATCATGAACTAACTATATAGATTAGACATGCTTAGCTTGCTACATAAATCATAAAATGACTACGAGCAAGTTGTTTGGTGAGGATATCACATAACTGATCCTCAGAACGGACATATGGAGTGACAATACGTTTTTTAGCAATAAATCACGAACAAAATGACAATCCACCTCGATATGCTTAGTTCTCTCATTAAACATCTCCATAGAGATAGGAACCATAATCCCTATTTCATAAAGAAGAGATTGCACCCACTTCATCTCAGAAGTTGTATGAGCTATCGTATGGTACTCGGTCTCTGCACTAGAATGAGCACAACATTATGAATCTTACTATGCCACGTTATAAGATTGCCACCCTCAAATGTACAATAGCCAGAAAGACCTCCTATCATTGCAACTGCTTGCCCAATCAATATCTCAGAACCATGTCACCGTAAGCAACTAGTAAGGTTTGTACAATAAACTTTTCCAGATGCACCCTTCACGTATCGTAGAATGCGAGAGATAGCCTTCCAATGTGATTGTCGAGGGACATGCATAAACTAACTACTCCAACTACTTAAAAAATGTCCAATATCCTCAAATAACTTTCCCTTGTCAGCATCAAGCTTGTCATGATAATCCATAGGAGTCTCAACTGGCCGACACTCCAACATCCCAGTCTTTGAGAGCAAGTCTAGAACATACTTACAATGCGACAGATACACACCCTTCTTAGATCGAGCAAACCTCGATTCCCCTTGGCTGGTGTGTGTGAGCTTGTTGTAATTGATTGATGATTTTATTGATAGTCCTTTTGGCTTTATATAGCCTTACAGTCAATATTACAATGATGGAATATCCTGTGGCATATTCTGGCATACCAAATATGTCCGCAGGATATTCCAATATCCTTTATGCTAATACAATCTACTAAATATGACATACTAAATATTCCAACACTCCCCCTCAAGATGGGCGAAAGATATTCACTAAGCCCATCTTGTCACTCCCCTAATCATACTCACAGAGGTAAGTCCCTTGGTTAGTCCGTCTGCTACCTGATCCATGGTCGGAACGTGGCCAAGCTTCAGCAATCCGCTATCCAGCTTTTCTTTGATGAAGAACCTATAAATCTCGATGTGTTTGGTCCTGTCATGCTGTACTGGATTGTTGGCGATACTAATAGCTGATTGGTTGTTACACCACAACTTCATCTTGGCTCCTTGATCCAGCTTCAGTTCTACCAGCATGTTCTTCAACCATAGCAGTTCTGCAACTCCCATAACTATAGCTCTGTACTCTGCTTCCGCTGTCGATCTGTCCACCACAGACTGTTTCTTACTCCTCTAGGAGACTAGGTTGCCTCCTACGAATATGCAATATCCTGAGGTAGACCTTCTGTCATCGGCACAGCTAGCCCAGTCAGAATCACAGTAGCCTTCAATGCGCACGTGATTGTTCTTCTTCAATATCAGCCCCTTCCCGGGGGCATCCTTTAAGTACCTCAAAGTCTGGTACACTGCATCCATATGACCCTTCCGTGGGTCGTGCATGTAGCGGCTCACCACACTCACTGCAAAGCAGATATCAGGTCGTGTGTGGCTCAGATAGGTCAACTTGCCCACCAGTCTCTGGTATATGTCTCGATCAACTGGGTCTCCAGCCTCGGCCTCCAACTTGAACCTCTGGTCTATTATCGTTGCTGCAGGTTTGCACTCCAACATCCTTGTCTCTGTAAGAAGGTTCAGTGCATACTTCCTCTGAGAAAGAACAATCTCCTTTGCGTCTCGAGCTATCTCTATCCCAAGAAAATAGCGAAGAAGACCAAGGTCCTTTACCTCAAATTTTCTGCCAAGCTTTCCCTTGAGTCGGACGATCTCCTGTGATAATCATGTCGTCCACATACACCGCAAGCATGGTGATGTAGCCTCCACTCTGTCTGAAGAATACAGTATGATCAACATTGATCTGTTGATATTCCATCACTATCATCGTCCTCCTGAATCTGTCAAACCACGTCCGAGGAGACTGCTTTAGTCTATAGAGGGACTTCTTCAACCTACAGACCTCGTCCACTATTTGGTTGGTGCCGAATCATGGTGGTATCTCCATGTATACCTCCTCAACCAGGTCCCCATGAAGAAATGCATTCTTCATACCTAGTTGGTGTAGCTTCCATCTACCATTCGCTGCCAAAGAAATCATGGTCATGACAATACTAATCTTTGTTACTGGTACAAAAGTCTCGTCATAGTCGATGCCGTATGTCTGACTGTATCCTTTTGCCACTAGTCGAGCTTTGTAGCGCTTAACCTGTCCATCCGGGTTCTGCTTCACAGTAAAGAC
This sequence comes from Iris pallida, assembly GCA_029216955.1. NCBI lineage: Eukaryota > Viridiplantae > Streptophyta > Magnoliopsida > Asparagales > Iridaceae > Iris > Iris pallida. Next base: position 2,068,473 of record JANAVB010022399.1, read on the forward strand.
CCACTTGCATCCGACTGCGCTCTTTCCCTCTGGCAGTCTCACCAGCTCCCAAGTGTGGTTCTTCTCAAGAGCTCCTAACTCCTCGAGCATTGCCGCTTTTCACTTTGGATCGTTCTTGACAACTTGCCAATTGTTAGGTACAATAATACTATCTAAAGATGCAATAAATGCTCCATGAGAAGAGGAGATATGGTCATAAGAAACAAACTGAGCAAGGTCTCAACCATATTTGTCTAGAGGATTTTATCGCATTGCTACGAGTGGTCCTCCGTACTGATAATGGTGTGGGAGGAATAGGGAGAATGATATCACCTGAAGAGGATGGTGGTGGTAGTGTAGGTTTCTCAGGAGTCGAGACGGACGCAGCCAAGGGACTTGGCACTGGCATTGTAGGTACTGGTCATACAGTTTGCTTCCCTCTCCTGCTGTAGGCAACTCCCCCTGAGTCGTAGGCCTAACACCTCTCATCTCCTCCCCTGTTCCTTTTCACCTTCCTGCTCCGCCTCAACCGTGCCTCCATGCCAAACTCCTAAATCGGTCACCACCGAGCTCTCCTTCTCCCCCTCTCGTCTCATACTGGCAGTATTAGGCGTGTGGTTTGAAGTTCCCTCCTGACGGTAGTATGGCTCATGCTCTCGGAAGTGGACATCCATACTTACAAACTTCTTTTCTACTGGACTCCAGTACACGTACCCCTTCTGAGTCACCGAGTAGCCTATGAAGATGCACTTGACTGCTCTATGATCAAGCTTTCCAACTGACGGCATGTTGTCCTTTACAAAACATACGCACCCAAACACCTTCAGTGGGAGTATCCCACTATTATTGCCTTACAATATTTCACATGGGGACTTCCATCCTAGGACCTTCGAAGGTATTCTGTTGATTAGTTGAGCTGCTGTCAACACTGCATGCCCCTACAGACTCTGTGGGACATTCATGTCGATCATCATGCTTCTTGCGACCTCCAGAAGGTGTCTGTTCTTTCTTTTTGCTACGCCATTTTTGTGCAGGTGTGTATGCACATGTGGTCTGATGCTGTATCCCGTGTGCTGACAAGTATTCTGCAAGTATTCTGTTTGTATACTCCATTCTATTGTCAGACCTCAGTACCTTCACAATTTCCCTATACTGAGTCTAGACATGTTTGTGAAAATCCCGAAAACAAGTAGGTACATCACTCTTATTTTTCATCAAGTACAACCAGGTGACACAAGAAGCACAATCAATGAAGGAAACAAAGTACTTATAACCATTCATAGTATTAGTGGCACATGGACCCCAAACATCAGAGTGTACTACCTCAAAAATAGAAGAGCTCCTATGACCCGTACCAATATATGAACTCCTAGTAAGCTTGTCTAACTCGCATGCATCACATACTAGTTTCTCTTTATTTGATTTTTCATAAATATCTGGATACAAAGTATCATCGGCCCTCAACTGCAGTCCTTCCATACCAACCTTCTCTGCCATAGACATTAGTGCTGAGTCCAGTCCTTCTTGATCCAGGTACCACAGTCCCTTATGCCAAGTGCCAGTCCCAAGTCTTCGTCCCGTCTCTTTCTCCTGGAAGATCACCTTAGGAATATCAAAAGAAACAATGCATTTAAGTTGAAGGATTATAGAACTAATGGACAAGAGATTGACTGGAAAGGATGGAGCATGTAAAACATTGAATAATTTTACTGAACCTGTACAATTAACAGTACCCTTACCGACCACTGACTGAAAAGTGCCATCAGCTGTCTGAATGCTGTCTGCTGATGCTAGATGAGTGTAGGAGGAGAAATAACTAGCATTTCCCGTCACATGTCGAGATGCCTCCAAGTCGATAATCCAGTCTGACGATTTTAGAGAAGCAATTGTTCCAAGGACAAGTGAGTCGTCAGTACCTTTTGATGGATGGACATATATGGCGGTGTTGCCTCCAGCGAAGAATGAGGTGGACGCCTTCTCTATTGCGCTCCTCCTGTCTCTATCATTTGACGTTCGTTGCTTCCTCTTGAGCATCTCCAGCATGTCCACCGGTGCCTGATCCTCCTCGGTAAAGATGCCGCCAGCTCCTCCATCTCCTTCTGCTACCAGCAGGTTCGTCCGATAACCTCCTCGTCCACTGAATTGTTTCCGTCCACCACTTGAATCTCCCTCCTTAGGTGGTTTGGTGCAAGCATATCGATGGTGGTCCATCTCTCTGCAGTTGTAGCACTGCCGGTTGTGCTGCCATGCCTCTCCCTTAGGCCCTGTGTCGCCCGAGCTCGTGGCCGTCAGTGCTGACTTTGCTTCAAGAGGACCACCTGTCCCCGCCTGCAGTCTGATGCGTCTCTCCTCCTGGATTATGGCTGAGATAGCCTCCTCAAGAGTGAGGATCTTCGGTTGGACGAGAAGTAGGGTTGTCCTCTGTGCGAATGCTGCAATCAGTCCTTTGAGGAATTTCACCATCCTCTCCTGTAGACATACCTGTCTCTCTTTACACTTTGGGTCCCCGCAGCTTGCCCAATCTGAGGTGTGATCGTAATCTAGCCACAGACGCTCCAACTCCGTGGCATACTCCTGCACCGTCTTCTCTCCCTGTACGGTGTCGTTGATCTTCCCCTTGATCTGGAAGACCCGTAAGTTGTTCCCCACACCATTATAGGTCCGTCTCAACTTCTCCCACACATCCTTCACCATCTCAATGTCGTCTACTGTGGCGGCAATAGACTGGATTAAGGAGTTGAGAAGCCAGATGTAGATCACCATATGAGTGGACTTCCACTCGTCGTGTCCTGTCGAGTCCACGTCCGGCTCTGTCTTCTCGCCCGACAGGAACCCCTCCAGGTTCTTTCGTGCGAGGGTTCGCCTCACCTGCCTTGACCAACTCAAATAGATAGCTGGTCCATCCAGCTTCAGATCGATAGAGGGAAGCTCCAACCTCGTCGACGTTCGTGTCGTGCTCTCACCAGCCGACATTTTCATCAGCTTCATCAACGTCGCAACCTCCGCAGGATCCAGCTTCTTGATGATCTCCTCCATCGATTCTCCTCTTCGATGATCACGTCACACTCGTCACACGACTCACGCTCGTCCTCGTCGTCCGCTTCTAGATCCGAACATGTTTTCATCAGATCTAGGCCTTCGGTGTCAACTTTCGGAACGATCCGAACAACGGTTACGTAAGTGCCGTCGCATGCGTCAGTGTCGACAATAGCTGCAAGAGCCGTGCGCGCCGTGGGGGAGGAGGGCGCCCGACGTGCGTGCAACAGCACCGCAGCAAAAGCCGCAGCAGCACGTGGGGGCCGCGGGGGCTCTAGCCGCGCGCATGTGGGCTCTGGCCGCATGTGGGAAAGGGAGGGTAGCGGCTAGGGTTAGGGTTTGGTAGGAATAGCGGAGGGGTGGGTCAGTTGATAGCGGCTAGGGTTAGGATTTGTGAAAACTTGGCTCTGATACCATGTTGCAATTGATTGATGATTTTATTGATAGTCCTCTTGGTTTTATATAGCCTTACAGTCAATATTATAATGATGGAATATCCTGTGGCATATTCTGGCATGCCAAATATGTCCGCATGATATTCCAATATCCTTTATGCTAATACGATCTACTAAATATGACATACTAAATATTCCAACAGAGCTATAGCTAGGGTGGAGCAAGGCAACTAGAAGCGTGTGTCAGCTAGTGTGAGCTGGAAGCTGGAAGCTTTTGGCAAAGTAGCTAGAGATAGCTAGTTGTGTGGTAGTGTAACAAGATTGTCCTTGTGTACTACTCGAGTGTATAAACAAGTGAAAAGGAGAGTAAAGTTCAGCGATTCTGTGTGTATTCTCCAATGCCTTGTATTAGTGGAGGAAGTGTGGAGTGTGTGAGGTTAAGCCTTTAAGATGTTTATTGTATTGTGCTCTCTCCTAGTAATAGAAGTCTTTTTTTTAGTCCACCATCTCAGTTCAACACCAACATACCCCAGCAGGCCGAGTACCCATTTTATAGGCTGAGAGTTGGATTGATGCGTGTTTATAATTTTGTTTTTTAAAATAAAATCTGCATAAATTGTGCGCTAGAGAGATTTAATCTGAGTTGCTTTGATACCATGTTGAATTCCCTTCACTACACCAAAACTCTTTGTAATATTCCAATAGTAGTTGTCAATAAATGCCAGGTGATTGTTGTGTTGTACCTGTACCATATTTATAAATAAAATTCTAGAAAAATGTAGGTCCCATTTTTGTGCTTAGGAATAAATTCTCACAAGCTCTTTTTTTATTATTTCTCGAGTATATAGATCTAGTTTGCCCTTGTCTTTAACCTACCATCCTTCCATTCCTTCCCCCAAGAATAAACAAAACACACGACATATTATTCACTTTGAATTTAGGACTATATAAGCACCTTGCTATTGTATAGAAGTTATATAATATAGATCTTATTTTCTAGTTGCTTCAGAGGTTACCTTTGATGCTGAGCAACTTTTCAGAGCAAGTCTTTCATATTTTACCCCTTTAATTCTAGGGTCAAGTTACCACGAAATAAGAAATAACATGCAATAGTCATTAGCAGACCGCTGATTATCGACGGAGCGAGAGCAATCAGCATCTGCATAAGTTGTGAGAGACAGAGAGGACGATCTTTAGAGAAGACACTGACCTGGAGACTTTCAAGTAGTTTAGAATATGTCCATTCACATATAGTGAGAGCCTGCATACACTGACTGACAGGGTTGATGGAAAAGGAGATGTTTAGGCGATTCATGGTAAGATCTATGTTGTACTAATGCGACACAGGATATAGGACACGACTAGAAGGGTGGCAAGCTCAACTTCTATCCTTCAGAGGTCGCATAGATCTAGTTCTAGCCATTATCATAGTAATCTTCTTGTACTGGCTGTAGGCAGTTTTGATTACGTCAAGCACCATCAATAATATAGAGAAGAAGTGTGATAACTTTGTCTGTAGGGGTGGAGTCCACATAATTAGCTGGGATGAACTATGTTGAGCTAAAAAAGAAGGAGTTGAGTCAGTTGACCTTCGGTCACTCTGTATCCAGCGTGAGCCAGCTAATCTCAAGCTATTATTGCGGTTTCTTACTGGGAAATATATTTAGGCTGTATGGGTTAGAGGACGTTACTTGAAATATATTTTGTCTGCCTACCGTATATACTGGGAAATATATTTTGTCTGCCTACCGTATATACTGGGAAATATATTTTGTCTGCCTACCGTATATACTGGGAAATATATTTTGTCCTCCTCCATCAGTGTGTCCTCCTCGCCGACGCAGCAGCCGCTGCTGCCGCCTGATATTAGCATAAAGGATATTGGAATATACGGTAGGCAGGCCAGCGGAGGAGGACACACTAATGGAGGTAGCCAGGAGGACGGAGTCGGATACCTTGTCGAGACAGGAGAGTTCGCAGGGCGCGATGCTTGAGTTCACGCCCCAGAGGAGCATGGTGACCAGGGGTATGACAACCCTAGTTAGCGGATAGAACGGGATGGTTGCCTCTTTGGTGGAAAAGGTGTATAGCAGGAAGAGGCATGCCCCGTCCCCACGGGAGGATGAGCACCCTCCGGAGGGACTGGATGATCAGACCGAGGCCAACCCAGATTGGTCCGTGATGCTATCCAGGATACAGGCACACCTTACTCTGACTTTCGGGATGGTGGAGGATATAGATTTGACGGACGAGACACTTCTCTCGGGTCTTAGTCCAGATGGAGTTCAGGGGGACCCCCACATTAATTAATTAATGTCGGTCCTCTCCTGGAACATTCGTGGAGGGTGTTCCCTTGGGAGATTGAAGGAGATTGGTGGAGTCTTGAAGCATGAGAAGTGTGACATCTCGATCTGCTAGAGACGAAGATTAGGGGGACGACGATGCTATCTCGTAGGACACCTGCAAACTGGGGGCATATACACAACCTGGACCTATACGATATGGCTAGGATCTGGATTAGATGGAACAGAGATAGTTGGGAGGTAGAACAGGTCTTGATGACAGAGCAGCTTATTGGCATCTCCTTTGTGAATAAAGAAGGATTCCATTTCATACTTGGTGCGATCTATGGGCACAACGACAGGAGGCTCCGTGAGACCCTGTGGGGAGACATTGCTCGAGTAGGACTCATGGCGGAGCAGCTGCATCTACCTCTGCTACTTATGGGGGACTTCAACGCAATGCTACATCGGCGAGAGAAGGTGGGGGGGTGTCCCGTGTCTGACCAGATCCTGTACGACTTTCAGAGGTGTCTCCTCCAGTCCGGGCTGAGGGGACCGGAGAGGACGGGACACATCTGGACCTGGCACAATAAGACGGTCTGCAACAGAATCGCCTGTCAGCTTGACCGGACTTTGGAAAATAGTGAATGATTTCGCTGCTTCCCGAACTCCGTGGCTGAGGGGCTTGCTGCTGGGATCAGTGATCACTCTCCTATCCGGGTAGGCTTCTCTGAGAGGCCCACTTGGAAAGCTCATCCATTTCGGTACAACAATAGCTGGTACCTCTCTACTGGTTATGAGGAGGTGGTTATGGGGGGTTGCAACATACTCAGGAGGGCACGGGTCAGTTTCGCATGGTATAGAAACTCAAACGGTCGAAGAGAGCCATTCGGGACTGGGTAAAGACGCTGTCACAGTCTTCCCTGGAGGATAAGGAGGCTTCTATTCGGAAGGTTCAGGAAGCCTTGCAGGCAGACATGATGAGCGGTGAGTTGGCGGCCAGGGAGAAGGACCTGATTGCGGAGGTCAATATCCTGAGGCTTCAGTAGGAGATCAGTGCAGTCCAATGGGCCAACTGTTCCTGGCTCAAGGATGGGGACCGATGCAGCAGGTTCTTCTACGACATGATCTGTACCAGACAACACAGGAACATCATCCCCAGGCGCCTTAATGGCGAGGGCAGGCTTGCTGGTGATACGGTGGAGATTCAGGAGGAGGCAGTTAGGTACTACTAAGAGCTATATCATCAGTCGGACTACTCCACCACGTTCCCAGATCTAGTCACAAAGAGGCTGGTGATACCATATGGGATGCTGGCTCCAGTGTGTATGGAGGATGTGGAGGCTATTGTGATAAAGGCGGATCCTACCAAGGCCCCCAGGCCTGATGGCTTCTCTAGCGGATTCTATAAACGGCACTGGGGTTTGCTTAAACACCCAGTCCTGGAGGCGGTGCAGGAGTTCTTCACTGAGGAAAAGTTGTTGAAGGAGCTTAACCACACCTTTCTGACCTTGATTCCAGAGAAGGAGGGCGCGACATCCCTCGCCGACTTTAGACCTATTGCGTGCTGTAACTATCTTTATATGATAATTACACACCTTATGTGCCGGCGCATGGAGGGGATTATGCAGGGACTGATCTCACTTAATCAGGCGGCATTCATCAAGGGTAGATCAATTGCAGAGCACAGCTTGCTGGCCCATGAGATGGTGAGAGAATTTATCAAACCAGGGAGGATGAAGGCCTATGTGAAGCTTGACCTGAGGAAAGCTTATGACACGGTCAACAGAGACTTCCTTTGCCACCTTATGCGAGCCATGGGCTTTGACGAGGCGTGGGTGGCAAGGGTGAGGGAGTGCATCTACTCCCCTACCTTCTCGGTCCTCATCCAAGATACTCCATATGGATTCTTCCGGAGCAACAGAGGCCTTCGGCAGGGAGATCCTCTCTCCCCGTTCCTGTTCACGCTCGTGATGGAGTATTTCACTTGCTTGATGGATTTGGCAGTGCATAGTAGGAAGATTGTCCCTCTCTTCAGGCTGGTCAAGCCAGTGGTGACCCACCTGATCTATGCTGACGACCTCTTGGTGCTCCTACATCCATCTATGCGGGGGATGCGTGCGGTGTCAGAGATTATAGAGGAGTTTGGGCGGTTGTCTGGGCTTCAGCTGAATAGGGAGAATAGCAGGGTTTATTTCAGCTCTCGGTGCTCCCTCAAGGAGGGCCCTTGCTCTGGGAGTGGGGAAAGGTGACCTACCGGTAAAGTACCTGGGGGTACCGCTGACGGTCAATTATGCTAGAGATCTAGATTGCCACAGCCTGATGGAATTTGCACAGAGGAGGGTGGAAGGTTGGCAGGCAGCTAGACTCTCTTTTGGTGGTCGTATTGAGCTTGTGAGGTCTGTCATTTCTGGCATTGCTATGTTTTGGTTGCAGTCGATTAAGATTCCGGTTGCCACCATCCAGAAGGTGGAGAGCTTATGTGCCAATTTTATCTGGCGAGGGAGAATTCATGCGATCTCCTGGGAGCAACTCTGCTGCCCTCGGGAGGAAGGGTGGTGGGGTTGAGACCACTGCTTTCGGTTAGGGAGGCCTCTGGGATAAAGATTGCTTGGCAGTTCATCAAGGACGGATCTCTTTGGGCAGAGTGGATGACTAACAAATATTTGAGGCAGAGGAATTTTTGGGCCTATCAGATCGATAATAATTTTTCGGTCATTTAAGACTATTCTTCGGTGCAGACCGGTACTTCAGTCTGCTATCTGTCGGATCATGAAGGACGGGACGAACACTGATCTATGGCTCGATCCGTAGATGGGCAATAGGTCCCTTTTTGAGTCCTTAGGTAACCAGATGGGCAGAGAGGCGGACAGAGGACTGAAATGCAAACCTGAGGATTACCAGTACACGGCGTATTTTAGAGAGGAGATCCGACTGGTCACTATTGATACTAGCCAGCCTACTGATTTCTGGAGATGGGACCCACCAGATGTTGATGGAGGGATAGGGGTATTCCGCTTCAAAAGCTGTTACAATCTGGTAAGGACATCTTAGGATAGGATCGCGGAGTACGACTTTATCTGGGGAAATGGGATTGCTCGCAAAATGCAGTTATGTTCCTACAAGCTGTTATTAGGCAGGTTGTTGACGAATGACAGACTTCTCAGGTTTGGGGTGTAAATCCCTGACCCGAAGTGTGTATTGTGTGGAGTGGAGGATGAATCCATGGGTTACCTATTCTTTGAGTGTCTTATGGCTTGGTATATTTGGTCAGAGCAGTGTAGGAGGTCGGTAGGAGGAGGTGGCAGTGCTAGAGACATCCGGGGGATCCTCACCTAGATCAGGGAACGCCGAGGCATGGAGCGTGGTTGGGCCAAGACAGCCAGAGTTCGCCTTGCAGCGTCGGTTTGGCAAGTTTGGAGGGAACGCAACAGGCGTATCTTTGAGGGGTTGATAACCCCTCCTGTAGAAATTCTACATAATTTAGAATTCGATGTAACTGTAATGGTCCCTTAAACGGGGTGTGAGAGATGGGAGAGATGTGTACTGTATTACTTATTACTGAGATGTTCGTGGAATAAAATTTACCCTTTTTCCATTATATATATATATATATATATATATATATATATATATATATATATATATATATATTTATGCTACAAAATAAGGGTAGGACTTGAAACAGCACACAATCTAACAATCATCCCTCTCTTAGACTACTATCCCAACCTGACCTCACTCTCTACAACATGTTTTTATTCACCCCTTTAGTAACGTAGGAGCTAACACGAACAAAAGAACAGGGCCAGCCCTGAGCTCATGGGTATTCGAGGATAACTTTCGAAATGCCGCCCGCACCCCCCCCCCCCCCCCCCCCCCCCCCAACCCAAAAAAAAAAAAAATCAAAAAAAATGTTGTCACCCATAATTGAACTAAGGATCTCTCTAGTGTGTAAGTGTAACATGACAACTACAACTACTACACCACGACATTTTGAGTTAAGGGTGGCCCATGGTACATCCTGGTTCTATTTTAGATACATCCACGTTGGTGTCCTTTTAGTCTTTGGGCCCTGGACTGTCGCCCAACTATCCTGGACCAGGGCCGCTCCTACAAACTTTCTTAGAACCAGACCTCTTCTTCCTTGTCTTCTGCGACAATGATGTATGATCAATAGCGTATGATCAGTAGCGTGGATTAACTCAAGCCATTTGGCATTCAACATAATCAATTGACGATCTATAGCCTGATTTCCGAGGTCATCCTCCACTACTATACCATCCTCGTCCGAAACAACCGTTGAAATCACAGTAATACAAGTTTTAACTATAAATATTATAATATTGAATATCTGCATCTTTGGAAATAGCTATTTTATTTATATGAAATAAAAATGCCACAACAAAAATGTTTCTAAGTTTTAATTTTTATCTTTATTTTAAGCAAAAACACTATAAAATGTGTTCGCCACGTGTTCTTATTTAGAGTGTTCTTGCATGATTTCAAATGAAAATACGGGGATACGTAATGACAAATGCTCTTATTCAGAAAGTGTCCACATCCGATGTCAAATGAAAATATGCGGACACGTAAAAATGAGTGTCTAACATAAGTCCGGAGAGTGTCCGACACTAGATACTTTAATATGATAGATAAGTTTCCGAATGAGATGATGATGCATGCATAATTTTTGTGGAAGTGGCTTAGAACAGACGCTAATGTGAGAGAGGTGAACATTCTAATCCATAGGTGGTCTTAGCTGAACGCCAACCAAGAAAGCGGGGGTTCTCTAAGATATCTAAACAATAATTCCGCTGAGATATCTAATCACATTAATGTTTATTCTGTTCCAATTATCTTAGACTCTCAGTTACTTTCGATAATCTCTAAATATTCTACAAATCTGTACCCTTTTCTCTATTACAAAAATATCAATTTTTTCTGAGGCCAAAATGGAGAAAGGCAATGGAAGAAGAGAATAAAAGCATAGGTGAAAAGTGTCACCTCGGACTTGGTAGACCTGTGGAAGGGAAGAAGTTGGTAGGGTGCAAATGAGTGTTTACCATCAAACACATGTAAGATGGCAACGAGGTGAGGTATAAGGCCATATTAATGGACAAGGGTTGGACACATACCTGACGAATGACCTACAAGGAAACCTTCTCCTCAGTAGCAAAATTGACCACCATTAAGGTGTTACTCTCCTAAGATGAAAATCCTTTTCTTAGAATTACAAATGCCTTATTAAATATTAACCTACTAGATGCATGGGTCCAGCATGGTGAGTGTATAAGACGTTGAGACTCTGGAAGCCAAAATGAGGACAAATATCCCTAAAAGGATCCAATCACATGACAGACTTTTTCTTATCCATCTTTGACCAATGCACTAAAGCAATCAGAACGAACACATAGATGTCTTATCGATGTGGAAAGTGTGATGTGGTACCTGACAGTTCTCTGCATCTAGATCAAAAGTATCTTGGCTTGGGTTGAGCTCTTACATCATTTAACTTGTTAACTTTTTTTTTTTTGTACTTGTTAGTTTGTCATGTATTATCATGTTAACTTCTTCTATCTGTTTTTGATGGTATTATCATGTTATCTTTTTCTTTCTTTATGTCTCCCGCAAATGGCAAGTCATTGCTTAGCATTTGTATAAGTTTACAGGCATTTTCTTAATTGGCTGATCTTTCTTACATTTCACAGATTATTGTTCTCAATGAAAAAACTGAATCTCGAACAATCAAATTGGCCCTTTTTTCGAGTGAAGCATGTATGGCAATGGAAATAATTTCATGTTCCAGTGACCGATCAAAAAACAAGCAGAACGCACTTGTTCTCTTGCTAAAATCAGGGCAAATATGTCTCTATAATGAGTCAGAGATTGAAAATTACCTGTTGCAATCTCAAACTAAATCTATTCCATCTCCACCTAACCCTTTTGTGGTGAAGCTACCATTTGGCGATTCAAGCATTTCCGTTGCAAAAGTTTACACAGACTACACAGCTCAGTCAATTCTTATGGATGAGGTATATTCACTCTGAAAAACCCTCGACTTCTCTATTTCTCTATCGAGTGTCCTGTATTCCTTGGTGATGTAATTGTGCTACCTTCTTCCTGGCTAGGAACACCTTTTGTTAGTCAAAAAGTACTCTTATCTCTTTTCAGTAGATAAGAGGGACAAAGATGCAAATCATTCAAGTTCTAGCCACTTCAGTGGATTTACAAATACAAGGAGCATATACATAACCGGACACCAGGATGGTGCAATACATTTTTGGGATTCTTCATGCCCCCTGTTTCTACCAATTCTATCAATAAAACAACAGGTACATATCTATTGGTTACAGATAAATTATAATGTAGAGTGTAAGAGTAATGTGAGAATACTGTCATTTTTTCTGGTTACTATTCAAGGGATACTAGTTTATTCACCACAAACGCTCGCAGACACACTCATATACCAATAAAAAGTAGAAATACATACAGGCCTTCTTACACATGCATGCAAGCAGGCATGGACCCTCATATCTATCCATCTGTCCATCCATAGATACATGATCCATATAATAGCACGCACAACATTGGTGGAGGATCCACTTTGCAATTGTATAGGCTGAGGACCTGTTTGTAACAGAACAACTATTTATCTGTCCATCCATGCATTCTCTTCCTGATGCCTCCAATTTTAAGCAGAGTGAAGACAACAATTCTTCCATAACATCATTGCATTTTGATATCTCGTCTCAAATCCTTGTTACTGGAGATCAGAATGGATGGGTGAGCTACTGATTTTGTTGGTAATAGATGAAGCTAAAGTTCGTCCCAGGATATAGCCTCTTGAATTTCACAATTTATACTTTTTTTTCCTAGGCTCGCATTATCACATTCAAGAAAGGGCGACATTCTTCAGAGAACATGTTTTCCTTTCTACAAGGTACTATTAAGTTTTTAAAAAAATAATTATGGTCATACTTTTTCCATACTGATTCATCTTTTCTATACTGACAGAAATTGGTTTAATACTTTTTCCATACTGATTCAGTCTTTACATTCCTATTTTTCGGCTTTTGAAATTTCATGTCTTTCATTATATAACTCGGTGGTTTTGCACATTTATGTCGCTCATAGCTAACCTTACAATAAACATATGGAGCATTCACTTTAAATTGGTTTAATTGTTGGGTTTTTTTACAAAAAATTTCTTTGGAGAGGAATATCTTCTTTGCTTAACATTTTTTCCTCCTTGGTTCCTAGGTGGCAAACTCTTCTAGGAAGTTATTTGATCTTTATCCTTACAAATACTGGAACTATTGTTGAATCTTCGTGAATCCTACCTCAGAAAGCACAATCACTGATGAGCATTATCTAGTAATTGCTAAAGATACAAAAAGTTCATGAACAAATTCAAGTATACAAACTAGCCTTTTTTACTTCTTGTTTCTTATGGTCAGAAAAGGATAACATGGGAAAGACCTCTAATGAAATGGATGAAAAGTGGAGAGTTTTGGTAACATAGGGATACATGTCTACAGCTTCACCCTTACACATTGTTAGATGTACAACTGCTATACCTTTGAGTAAGAGAGATTATGTATCATGTCTCGATCCGCAAGACCCAAAGTCGTCACTGGACGTAATGTCGTACAAGCCTAAATTGTACATGTACAAGGAAAGCACCAAACACAATCAATTAGAACATCTCAAAGACAAGTCATCGGAGCGGAAATATCCAAAAAATTGATAGACACAAAATATAAAAAAAATGAATTTCTTTTGATAATCTGCAGTGAAATTACAACGGCGCGAAGCCAAAGAACAATTTGATTACAAGCACACTCTCTCTCTCTCTCTCTCTCTCTCTCTCTCTCTCTCTCTCTCTCTCTCTCTCTCTCTCTCTCGTTATATAATGAAACATGCCACAAGACTTAAAATAAAGAACTATACAAGCAATGATGTTCTATACATTATGTCCTTTGTAACAGAAAACCACATTTGTGTGACAAGTTCTAGCTAGCCCAACAAACTTTTTGACGTCTCTAAACCGTCCAAGCCATTTCCCGCACCTGCAGAAATGGGGGGAGGTCAGTACATTGTTGTGTACTGGCGTGTGGTCTCTAACCAACTCAACCAAAACCAACACATTGAATAAGTGAGTGCAAGCAAAATATATATAGCCTTTCTAATCTTTTCTTAGGATCAGTTAACAATTTATATGCATACATGTGTCCATAAGCATAATAGTGTCACACAAATCAATTGATCCTACCCAATACTTACCATTCTTCCGTGCTTACAAATATATCATTCATAATATAAAAGTGTGTCATAAGTGTGTTCCTGCATAAGAAATTCATTGGTCTTCATGAAATACATAAACGTGTCAAGTGCACATTCTTGCATCAAGTACTAGGCCTGGAAGCAGATAACATTAGCATGCAACCTAACTTTATGAAGGTCACTAGCACCACAAGCATCTTGGACTATTTCAGGTTAGATGGCTCCCTTTCAACCCGGGTAGCTAATCTTCACTGAAATTTTCTGAGTCACCACGTAGTGTGTCGTACCATTTAGTCTGGCTACTGTAGGTCCCATAATACCCCGTGCTAGTATGTCAGCCACAACTATCCTTGTTCCTCCTAGATCGAATCGTTCCCGGTACCCCTGCGACCACTCGAGAACCCATAAATCCTGTGCACAAGTTATCCATAATCATACAATATGCGTGAACAGTTAAACTACGAACATGAGCATGGTACAAACCTGAATAACATATACAAAATATATATATCCAACGTTATACCAACACGTCTCTTCCGCATTACCACATTCCTCGAACCATCGCTCGCACTTTCATTCTTTCCATTCCAGAATTTTCTACCTTGGCAACTCAACTGTCCCAACCCTTTCAATGATCGCATTCCTCCGAAACAACTCGTTATATTCCACATAATACATACAAATAACACTATTTTCCATATGATAAGATACAACAACACTATAATAATCCATGTTTACAATAGAAGTAGTACAAAAATCTGCATGTTCATAGCAAGTTAATATTCCATGTTCTATACAACAAGTTGACAATAAGATAATTACTCTATTTGATCTTGGTTCTTTTTATTAGCATGCAACAAAACTCATAGCATAAAGAACTAAAAATACATCAATTTCCTTAAGTGTGAAGGAAAAGAAGAGAAGGATAAAAACATCCACCTTGAAGAAATGCCTATCTGTCTCGACCGAGCAGATCTTTGAACAATTCTTGTATGAATCCAAGTCCAAACGATCCTTTCCACGTGGGTTACATTCCCGAACCTCCCCCTCATCTGCTTCTCTCCGGTGGCTTTGAAAAGAATAGCAAGCTCCTTCGGCAAGTTTGTAGCGTTGGCAGAAGAAACCCGAAGCTTATCCAAGGGCAACTACGTCAGAATTTGCATGGAGATTGACTTGTCCAAAGAACCACCCAAGCACATCCAAATCACGCTTGGCAACAAGTCGCACACCCAGCGAATTATCATCGATAATAGAATCTACTTTTGCAAACACTGTCAAATCAGAGGGCACTCCTTTGAACGCTGCTTCTGCGCCCATCCTGAGTTGAAAAGAATAGCTTCTCGCATGTCCAACCTCTCCAGACCGTCTACGATTAATATTCAACCCCCTCTTTCTAACACCCCCCCAACTCCCATATTAACACAGCTACCGAAACCCCCCTCATCCCCACAACCATCCCTCCTGTAGCCGACCCCTCAGTAACACCATCGGAGCCTCACGCTATCGCGGGAGTCAACTCCCCGGCAGAAGGAACCCCCGCCCCCCACAATGTCCTCAAGAAGAGTTCCAACGCTCACACCTGTCACGACCCACTCCCGAATAATTGGACACGAGTCGGACACGTCCAGCCTTCGTCGTTAGACACGACGAAGTAAGTTGTACCAAGCTAGGAAAATCTAACCAGATAAGCATAAATGTGTACAATCACAGCATCTAAAAACGTTCCCAGAAAGATCACCATAATCCACATAAAGGTATCAGAGTCAACACGAATGAAATATGCTATGAACTCTAAAGACAATATCTAGAAGTAAAGCTAAGCAGTCTAAACCTGAAGCCTCTAGCTAAGTCATGTCTCCATCCTGTTCAGCTAAGATCCCGGATTCTGGCCCGTAGGGTAGTATGATATTCTGCAAGTACACCTGCAACATATCCAGTCAGGAGCGGAGCAAAGTACAGTTCTAGGTAATGAACAAGAACATCATGATATGGAAAATAAGTACAGGAGAACATGAAATACAAATACAGGAAATGAACATAAAAGTACAGGAATGAAGGTACAAGAAATAAAGTACAGGAATATAAAGTACAAGAATATAACTATGAGCCTGAAGTACAAGACATGACAAGTGCACCATGTTTGAAATACAACTAGCCTATGTGACCGGCTGGGGTGAGTACAGGAGCATGTACAGGAGTACATGAATATGGTATGGCTTAGGATCCGCGTGCACAATGCGAGGCCTAAGCTATCTACATGAATATAGTAACCGGGGTTTGGCCACATAGCTAGTGTATTTTCCCTCCCGACACAAGTAAGTACAAGAACAGGAAATACAGGAGTACAGGATATCGTGTCATGACGTGTCACAAGAAGAGTATAAGATATGTAAATGCACAAGATCGTAGAAAAGTACTTGCCTTGCTCCGGAAAATCAAGAGTAGGTAGTATAGCTGTAAATCCTCCGGTTTGTTTGGGTACAAGTTGGTTAATAATTAAGGCTTAATGAGCTAGTAGTTATTTGCAAAAGAAATAGTACCAATGTAATTTAAATTTATTCCCACTATTGCAATTATGACGCTGACTATATTTAAGCCCAACTTTAGCTACTAATAGTTAATCTAACTTGCCAGAGGCTGCTTTAAGTTCCAGCAATAACACTACCAAGTCTAACAGGTTTTACATTCAAACCAGCCAACCAAATCTTCATATAACATATAGGTCCACTCACCATATGTGACTATAGCCTAACTATATTCCAGAAACACATATAGACTTAACATTCCAGAACACATATAGACTTAACATTTCTATTCCTGGAATACTATTTGCATTTCCCTTCATACTTTACTAAAACCCAGCTGCCACCATGCACAAAAACTCCATTCATTCCAAAACCTAACAGAACTCACAAAAAATACCAACCCCAGCTGCTGTTGAATCCCATCCTCATATTCACCTTTCAATTTGCAAGGCCAAAACATGAATACATATTTATGTATAGAAATATTTACACAAATTAAACTTTAAAATAAGACTCCCATTCAATCCTGAGACTCATCATCCAAACATTTGAAATATAACTTACAACTTTCAACTATAGTAACCTATAATGAACAACTTCAATCAATTGCCCATAGAGAACATTTAAAAGACAACACATATATCATAGATTATATACAACTTCAATACTGACACTTAAAGAAAATAAATATTGAAATGGAACAACAACTGATGGCACAGTGTCTCCACGTCCCGACTCCACATCACTGATCTCATCAAATGTAACAGCTCGACAGTTTAGAAGAAAAAATATACAAGATTAAAATGATATACAACCAAATCGAAATTTGAAACAAAAGAAAAGCAATCATTGTTCCAAACTCAGAAGAGTTTTTGCACCCCAAACTCGGAAGAGTTTCCGCACCCAATCCTGCATCAAACGCACACTGCGTGGATACGACGGCACTGTACACACACACGAATACGATCTGGACACACAACTGCAACACTCGGACACGATCTAAGTTGAACGCGATCCCCAGTCTCGAACACCGAACAATACTCTGCAACCCGAACATATCCCCACTCTCGCCCATAAATTAAAATCATGGATTAAACGAGTAAAATTTGAGAAGAAACGGAAAGATACTTGGAGACAAAGAATCCAAATGAAACTAGAACACTCCACAGAAGCAGAAACCAGTCTCTCGCGTCCAATTCGCTGCTATGTCCCTGGTTGGGACATTACATCGAACAAGTTGAGCTCAGTGTGATATAACTACGATCCCGCATTCTCTCTGTTTCTCTCGAAATCTAGGAATGCCAGAATACAATCAGGACCATAGATCTATACTTCGATCGAACTCAGCAAGAAATCAATAGAAAAATTCAATTGATTCAAGAAACGAATCCTCACACAATCAATGAAACTCAACCAAAATTCAAGAAGAAAACAGTAGTCAGAGGCAACTCACCCGAGCTTGAGTTCGCAAATCAAACGGATGGCGCCTTGATCAATCAGATCCTATCGATCTGCCAGTGATCGTCGACGATATCTGTTCTTGTCGCCGTCACCTCATCGAAAGAAGAAGAAGAAGCCGGAGATTCGCTCGCGCGTCGCCGATCGGAAAGAATGGCCGTCGTCGTCACAAAGTCGGTCAATCACCGCAGTCTAGCTGTTGGAGGAGGTTGCTATCGTTGTCGCCATCGCCATGGAACCTTCGTTGTCTCTACAAAGAACGGGACACGGACACAGTGTCGAACCGAGAAATCATCATGGAACACTCGTGGAAGCCATCCGCTCTTCTTGCCGAGTAAACGAACCGCGCCGAGAAGAAGTGCTCCGCCGTCACCGCGTCAGAAGAACAGAACAGTCGAGAAGAAGATCGGAAATTCCTCGAATCCGCGTCGGAAGAAGACTCACCGCCCGGGAAAAGAGATTTCCCCCTTCGTCGAGCTCGCCATCTTCGCTACAGAGAAATTAGGGTTTGGGTTGGGAACGATTGAAGAGGAAGGAGGAGCTCGATTGTAATGGTCTGAAAGAGAAGAGTGATTTCTGTTTCTCTTTCCTCAGGTGAGTAATTAAAGAGATGTAACATTTGCACCAAGGCCCCTCCGCCTAGAAACATTCACAAACCAGTCCTCCCCTTTTACGTAAATAATTCACATAAACCCTCCCCCTTTTCATTAATTGCAGAAAGTGTAAAGAATTCAGTTATAAAGGAATATTAATTAGTTAGGAAGAGTGGGGCCACAATTACTTAGTTACAACAAACATTTAAATTTAAAAAATTCTTGCTCCCTATTTCCTTCCCTCAAAAAATATTCATAAACTATATATTTATAGTAAAAAGGAATGAAGCATTATTAAAATTTTAAATTCCACTAAAAATGGGAAAAGTGGAGTTACAACACCAAATCCCCTTCGGTGAACCCCGCCAACAAATTCGATGTCCTCGCACAGGACATTACCAAAGATCACACAGAGCATATCACCTCTGATTCCAATCAGGAACCAGACGACGACGTAGTAGGAGTTGACACAGACATAGCCGAAGAAAACACAGACGAAGCTGAAGTCTCCGGCGGTTCCCTGATTGCACTCCAGAGGCTACCCACATCGAGGATGGCCTTATTGCGATTAGGGAATCATCGCACTATCTGCGAGATTACTTCCAGCGGATTGCGGGGGTCCGCTCACCGGCGGAGGCGATCAAGGAATATACCATCATTAGAGCCATGGTGGATCAACCGGAACTCAGACCTTCGATTCTTCTCCGAATGCTGGAGGTAGAACAAGCCATCGACGCGGCCCAAGGCATCCGGTGCACAAAGCACGCCTCCCCGGAGGCATACCTCGCCTCCAAACGCAAGAGAGCTTTGGAACCAGCGACACCACGATTCTTGCGTTCAACCAGTGGTCGGTGTTTGGAGCTACCGACCAACCCTCAGAGACCCCCGTAGTCTGGGATTCGTGGTGAGGGTCTGGTGCCCCCCGACCCTCCCCTCATCTGCGCTCTGGTCTCGGGGCTAACCCAACCATTCTTTACTCCTTTCTTTTTGTGCCGGTTGGTCGATAGTTTTGTTGCGTCGATTTTTCGGCGCCAGTTGCTTCTTCGTCGTACTGGCGTCCTCCCGTCGTGGAGGTTTTGTAGGCGCTCGGGCTATCTCCCGGCGCTGCCTTTCGCTGTTTCAATAAAATTTTTGTTTAAAAAAAAGTCCAAACGGCCCTTCGAGCCAACGAACCATCTCCATGTGTCGCGCAAAGCAGGCCATTACATAATATATCACTCAGAAAAGTTTTGTTCTCGAAATATATAAGAACAAACTCCTCCAACTGTACCAAATGATTACTGAAGAAACTTCTACTCAATCTTTGATTCAAACTCTCATGCCGACTCGATGACAGAATGACCATCCAAACCAGGGTGAGCATTCGGTTACTTCGGTTCAAACCGAACCGAATAACCGAAAATTGAATTGGACCGAAAACCGAATAAACAAAACCGAAACCGAACCGAATTGGCCCATAACCAAATCAAACCGAACCAAATTAAATCTGTTCGGTTTTTTGTTTATTCGGTTTATTCGATTTCTCGGTTTATTTGCGCTTTCTTTTGTTAATATATATAGTAACTAATTATATCTAAATTTATTTAGAATATATATATATATATATATATATATATATATATATATATATATATATATATATATATATTCTTGGAAGAAGGTAATTGTATTGATAAAATGTTTGTTACATCTAGGCCCCTTTATGTGGGGGTCCAATTTGAGATCAAGCCTTTTACATCAAACTTAATGTTATGGAGAACTCTCCAACAAAAATTCTATTGTTCATTTCCGTTGCAGAAGCCAGTCTGGTACAAGCCTCCTTGAACCATAACAATCCTCTCCGTTGAGCCCCTGAGATGTTTCTCATGATCTCAGAGAATTACATAGAGCCCCTAATCTTCAACTTCAGCACCCTTCTCTGCGCTTGCCAAACTTCCCCGGAGTAGGGACACTCGAAGTAGAAATGCATCATAGACTCCGACATTTGGCCGCATAACACACAACTGAGGTCAGGAGTAAGTACTCTGAATCGATGCAGGCGGTCCCTCGTAAGTAGTTTACCCATCAGAAGCTTGTACATGCAATATTGAAACTTCCTCGCAATACCTTTCTGCCAAACAATATCCGCATACTCCCAAGTAGCAAAATGCTCCTGCGTCTGATCATAAACGAGCTGGAACACAAAGTCACCCGTATGGTTCCATCCCACCTCTAGCCATCCCGGTCAACATTCCCAGCAATCGGAATGCGACGAATGCGATTAGCTAGATTTGCCGGTATACGTAAGTCCGCCAACTGCCACACACCCGACCTGATTATGCGGCTCACCTTGCCCCGCCAAAGAGGAGGAGCCATTCCCTGGGTATTCAACCAGTCAGGAATGCTCCGGTGGTCAACCCAAGGATCTCTCCAAAGGCTAGTCTCCTTTCCGTCAGCTATAGCTCGAGTGATACTCTGTCTCAAGCCACCCCGTTGACGAAGAATGTTCTTTAGAATGACCGATTCATTGTTATTACATCGATACTCCCACAACGAATCCTGGCACAGATATCAATTTCTCATCCAGGTCGCCTACAACGTGTCTTCCTGAGTGAACTTCTAAGCAAGCTACAGACTAGCAACCTTCCTAAGCGTCATGAGGGGTCTGAGCCCCACTCCCCCTTCCTCCCTGGGACGACAGAGGGCCTCCCATGATATTACATGAATGCCAGACATATCCTCTCAATATTCCGAATGGTGGCAGCTGGTAGAAGGACAATTGCAGCCAAAACATCACTACAGCTGTAATCACAGAGCGGACCAGTTCGATTCTGCCTCCAAAAGAGAGACTTTGCGCCTGCCACCCTTCAACCCGCCTATGAGTATTTTACAAAGCTTTGGCACTCCAGGTTGGAAGAATAATTGCAGGGAAAAGGAACACTAAGATATTTAACCGGAAGAGTACCCTGGCTAATCCCCAATATAGCAGCCTTCTCCTCCTTAGCCTGACACAATCAGTTGAAGTACACCTTACTCTTCTCCTTATTGAGGCTCAAATCCGATAGCTGCTCAAAGGAGGTCATAATATCTGAGATCACCCTCAAACTAGATCTGGATGGTTTCAGGAACAAGATCAAGTCGTCAGCATATATCAAATGAGTAATGTGAGGAGTCACCTGTTTAAACAGAGGTGAGATTTCCCGACGGTGACTCGCAGCATCCATAAGGCATGTGAGATACTCCATAACAATGGTGAATAGATAAGGAGATAGGGGATCCCCTTGTCGGAGCCTCCGATTGCTAACGAAGAACCCATACGGTTGTCCCTGAATAAGGACCGAGAAAGTAGCAGTGGTAATGCACTTCAGAACCCGATCCACCCAGGTAGGACTGAATCCCATATCCAAGAGAATCTGGTAGACGAATTCTCTGTTGACCATATCATATGCCTTCCAAAGATCCAATTTTATACAAGTCTTCTCTCCTTCCGCCTTATTAAAGCCTCGCACCATCTCATGCGCCAGTAGACAATGATATGCAATATCCTCCCCCGAATAAAGGCAGCCCGGTTCGGGGAAATCAGACCCGACAAAATATCCTTCATCCGGTTGCACATGAGATGCGTGATAAGCTTGTATATGAAATTGCAGCAAGCGATAGGCAGCAAGATTCGTCGTGCCCTCCTTCGGCACCAAAATCAGGAAAGTATGATTGATCTCCCGCAAGAGCCTGTCATGAGCAAAGAAGTCTTGAATCATATCAACCATCTGAGTCTTCAAATCATCCCAATGGGTTTTAAAGAACTTGCTGCTAAACCCATCTGGACCAGGGCTTTGTTACGATCCACGTCCTTAACGATGCCCTCCACTTCCTTCTCCGTCATATGGGTCAGGAGAATCTCATTAGCTTTCACAGTGACCAGCTTCTTACATATTAAACCAGGAAACACATTAGTATAATTTGATTGATTGTAGAGATTAGAATAGAACCTGACTGCCTCATCTTGTATAGTTTGCTGCGTTTGCACTTCCGAGCCATCCTCAGCAATATGACGGTGGATAGAATTACGATGCTGCCGCGTGCGGACTACATCATAAAAGAACTTGGTGCACCTGTCTCCATCCTTCAGCCAATCACATTTAGCCCGTTGGACAAGTTGGATATCCTCCTGAAGGCGTAGGGATCCCACCTCCCGAACTAGCAACCTCTTACGCCTAGCAATATCTTCATTAAGAATGTCTGACTGAAGGGCATGTTGAACCTCCTGAAGTTCCTTCTCCTTCTGTACCACGGGAGAGGAAGGGGTAGATTTATTCCAAAACTTCAGCTCTTCTTTCACTCTCTTCAGGGTCTGGACAAGCTTGTACTACATGTTCCCATAGGTCTGACTAGCAAGTCCACGAGCTACCGCCTCCCGATATCTATCAACAAGAGACCACTTATTGTTGTATCTGAAAGGATGGGATTTGTTCCGTTCAGGTTGAAGAAGGTTGATTCGGATGGGACAATCACTTGTACCTGCCACCAGACCCTCGGCGACCATCGTTGGAAACGAGGCCAACCACCTACTATTCCCCACAGCCATGTCCAATTGACAAGCCACTCTCCTTCTCAGAGCCTTGTTATTCCAGGTCCAAATATGGCCAGACCGAGTAAGCGGCTGCAACCCCGATCTCAGTAGTCAGTTCTGAAAATCCTGAAAAATGGAATCAGGTATCCGGCGGTCGCCCACTTTGTCGTTGTTGTATAAAAGAGCATTAAAGTCTCCCATGCACAGTAGTAGAATGTTGAGATTAGACTCGACAGAGTTACTCAAAGAAATAAGGTCCTCCCAAAGCTCGTCTTTTTTCCGACGATTATTGTGCCCATACACTCTACCAAGAACGAACTTGAGCCCACCCTTACTATGGAAGATAATGGATATCAATTGGTCAGAAATAGAAATCACCTGACCATCCCACACCGTGCCATCCCACCTGATCCAGATCCTTGCCATACTACCCAATTGGAGGTTATGAGCATGTCTACAATAGGGAGGAATACGGCGATCCAGAATTCCAGATACCCGAATCTGTCTCTAGTAACACAGTGATAGAACACTTCTCCCTTGCAAACATGTCCCTAATCTCCTTCCACCGGACCATAGAGCAAGTCCCATGCACATTCCAGACAATTATTGACATTGGAAATAGGAGAGGTCCCCTGTGATATCACTACACATAACACCCGGGAGAGGTGGTACCGCCTCCTGCCGTAAGATGTCCTCCTCCATATTGCCCAAGTCCTCCCCTTCTTCCCCTTGGTTGTGCGGATGGTGTTCAAGGCTTCCTGGAAGTAGGAGCCTATTCAACTCCGGGTTGTCAACACACAAGGCCTCTCTGTTATCAGAATCAGTAAACTCACGTTGTACAATATCCGCCCGAGTAGCCGGGACTCGCCTTTTCCTACTATAAGTGAGATCTGGCTGCCCTTCAACATTACCACTCTTGGGACCCTTTCCAGCCGCAGATGTCTTTTTCCGACTAATCCCTCCACTTTCTCCTGTCATACTGCGAAAAACCATAGAACTAGCCACTGTAGGATGTGAGACGGTAAGCGCTAATCCTTTGCCTTTAGCCTTCCAAGTTTGCTGCAACTTACTCTATTGACGTACCCCCGTGGCCTGGCTGGTCACCAACTGTCGATCACTTAAAATCTCTGTAGTGTCACCCTCATCCATAGCCTGAGCATTAACCTGGTCAACTGCATGCCCCACCTCTACCGCATCCATCTCCACTCCTGCCGGGGTCGCCGAAGCACCTTCGTCCGCCCGAGTTTCCGCCCCCGGGGACACTTGTATATCGTGTGGCCAAAACAGCTACATAACTTGCAAACCGGAGGGACCCACTCGTAATCTACTCGTTGTACATACACCTCTTCCGAGGGAACTTCATACTGCAGCTGAGAGGGGAGCATATTATATGCCTCAATCTCCACAAAACTCGAGCATACATAAGCCTCTCTCTCCTCAGCGTAGCCTCATCAGCTTTAATCGGCTTACCAATAATGCTGGCCAGCTTCATTAACGTAGACAAACTCCAAAAGTTAGGCGATAGCCCCTGGAAGCGGACCCAGATAGGAACAGTATGATGTACTTCCCGTTCACACCGATTTAGGCGTCCATTTCTTCAAAATGATCAAGCATCCGTCAAAAGTCCAAGGGCCACCTTGCAGAATGCGTTCAACGTCCTCCTGGAGCCCAAATTTCACAAAATAGAATCCGTCTTCCCGGGCGTACAACTACATCGTGCCCTTTGGCCTCCACAAACGGTGAGCAAATACCGTACTCTGGGTTCCCTCGGGATTAGGTCGCACCGGTGGGTAGCAAGTCCTCCAGTTCTGGGCACAGGCCCAACTGGATGTCGAGTGCCAATCATATTACGCCTATCTGCCCCTGTCCTATTCGGTCGCCGTGCAAATCCCACACCCGTTACTGGAGAACATTGGGCACCACCCAGAAACGTCGATGTCCCTCGAGGCGGCAGTTCCAGGCCCATCGTCCTAGGGAACCAATCTACCCGACGTCGGCGACTGACCGTGGTCCATCCCCCCCGACCTCTGATCGGACAACACCCGCTTCAGCCGTCCCCGCTCGAGCACCTCCTCCCTTGGTCGCTGCCGGCCCCGTCCCCCTTCCGGGCAACCTCGCCTGGGCACCCACCTCTGCGCCCGCCGCATCATAGCCCAGTGCGGCGGGGCGACACCAGCGAGCTGCCAGCCGCCGCCACTGTCGGCCCCGTTGCCCCTCCAACCCCCCTGCCGCGCCCGGGTCCCAGGCGAACACCTTGGACTCAAACCCTAGGTGTCCCTCCTGACAGCCGTCGAACTCGACGCCTCCATCGTGGTCCCCAGCGAGACCAGCAGCGTGGCCGCTGGCGCCCGGAGAGCCGCTGACGCCGTGAGGGCCGTCGGCACCTTGAAGACCGTCGTCGTCGTGAGGGCGGCCGTCGTCCACGTGGTCGGGATCCCCCCGCGGAGGGTCACCCGCATGCCTTAGCAGAGAGAATCGATTTTCTCCCATTACCATATATATATATATATATATATATATATATATATATATATATATATATATATATATATATATATATATATGCACGTGTGTTGCATGTATTTAAAGGAAACTTGTAGTCAAGATTTGTTCATTTTTCAATGAATGAATGATGCTAAACAAAGTCGTTTTTTCAATGCCTCATTTTTAGATACTCAATGCATTTAAGAGTAATTAGGAATATCAAAGGGCAACTATTGTATTTACCTAGATACCCCTATTAATTTTAATAAATCTTTTAAATTAGTAAATATAATAAATGATATTTTTGGAAAGAAAACTTTCACGATGAAGCCTACTTTTGGCGTTATATAGTAGAATAGATTATATATAAATATATATATATAAAATATATATATATATAAATATATATATAAAAAATATATATATATATAGTACCTAATTTTCTTATTCGGTTTTCGATTTGGATCAAAACCGAAACCCAAAACCGAAACCAAAATCGAATAAGAAAATTTAGTATTTTAAAACCGAAACTATTTCTTTTTAAACTGAATTGAATCTCTTATTCGGTTCGGTTCGGTTTTCGGTCCAAAATTGAATAATGCTCACCCATAATCCAAACATGCAGATTAAAACCAAAACAATTATGAAACATCTATATTTGATCAACATTGCACAAATCCTTCTGCATACAACAAACTCATCTATAGTAAATCTCTTCACTTATGTCTATGTATTCTCTTCTAATCTATAGCTGCACCAAAATACTCAAACATATGAACTCTATGAAGCAACTTGAATAATACTTCAAAGATCGGTCAAACAAAACTTTCATCATTCTTCAATCAATGCAAGCTCACTCACGCCTTAGCCATATCTATTGAACCGCTTATATCACAGAACTCAATCCAACCATGTCTAAGCTTCATCAAAACTCTCTGCCTTCATCAATAACGCACTTTGCAGATAACTATACTGCTTAACTCATTGGACGAGCTAACGCTCACAGCACCAACGAACCAACTGAGAACTAAGGGAAACCTACCCAAGCATTATATCTCATTCTATTCTGAAATAAAGGACATAGCCACACCAATCGATACCTGTATTCAAATACCAAGTGTTGTACCTCAAACAATCTAAACAATTCTCAAGACATCAAGTTTAATTACCAACCAATCATCCAAACTTGACTGCATCAAAGTCTCAATCACAATTATACATCAATGCTCAATTCTAGCAAAATTCTACTATCAAAAATCACAATTGAGTCAATCCACGTTCCATCTCCCAAGAATTCCTTAATCCAAGAAAATAACTAACCAAATTATGACTTACTATGTATACATCAATTGCACTCATCCGAATTACGTACTATTCATACGTCAATTGCACTCATCTGAATCACTTGTTATGCATACATCAATTATACTCTTCCAAACATGATCTCAATCCTGTTAGCATCGTCCAAATTCAGCCAAATTTAAAGTCAACATCATTCAATTCCCAAAGATCAATTTTAATATATAACAATCTTGCAACCATATTCGAAACATATATTCATCTCACTCCTCAACTTTCTTCCAATAACATGGAATCTTGAAGCATCAAAATCTAATCCATTAGCCATCAACCACTTTTTCCAATCAATTTCTTACGATAATATAATCGCTATCCCAAGTATTTCATCCTATGCTCATCACAATGTTACCTCGAGGAAGATCAATCCAAATCCAAACCAAAATTAAATCAAAGGATCACACTACCATCAATCACTTCTCCAAGCGTACGATTTTGAACCACAATCTAATATGTCCAAAAAAAATCTTATCCATCACCTCTGCTTGAGTATAATCAAATAAGACAATCCAACAATAAGTAATCAATCCGACTACTTTTAGATATAATCTCGTACTTCCAACCTCAAGCAATAATTCAAAATTCTCAAGAACCACAAATTAAGTCTGATCTCAATCTCGCTATCTCTGTTTTATTCTAACACAATCTACCCAGGCAACTCTTCTTAAGCTCTATTCTACTGATCCTATTGCTTAACATGGGGACGTCTGCCTAACCACTAGACTAGCTCACAAGATCACACTCAAACATCATGATATTTCATCAATCATACTTAACCATCATAATAACTTATCTCCAACAGACAATCAGAATCACTGCACGAATTTCAATCTTAGGGTCAAACCTTATCCAACAATCTATGACATTCTATCCAAACTTAGCCGAAACTCTTCTAACTCAAAATTACTAAAGAAATCACACAGTCCCATCTGCTAACATCAACATCATCTAAATCCAAGGGTCGAAGTCTAGAAAAGTCTCTTCCTATGATAAATCCATCCGACAATCATCATTGATTATATCATGATCGATGACATCAATCCAAGCAACTCTCATAGTCCAAGACTCCAAATCCTTAAACCGTTTCGATAATTCTACCAATACAAACTTGTATATCTCAATCACCAAATCATAAGTCATAAATCTGAATTACCATGACAAGTTGTAATTTCTCAATCTACCAATCATAACTTACTTTAAATCCGAATCCATCTCATCCTTGATCCATGCATCTAATTCACTTGTAAAAAGATCATCTTACAATCAATCTACAAGTCAGGACAATTCTCGCAGTCACCAATCGTTTCAATCTTACAAATCCAATTCAACCAAATCATAGGTCGACTCAATAATCCTCATAATCCGTCAAGCTTATCACTCTGAATCGATTACATCAATCCAAGGAATTCCAAACATTCGTCAACCGAGTCAAACTAATATCTATTCATGCGATGCTTAAGGTTCATCTAATCAAGTCATCCGAAACTTTAATATTATCATTCAATCCATCTATAATCCATAAGTTAGAATCCATCGTAACAATATAGTTCCACGATTCGATATCTTACTTAATTTTCATTTATCCGGCCATAATATCCTCAAGTCAACGTCTATCAATCTTCGATATACTTTAATATCAACAATTATAAGCATAACCTGGAGAACATCCATTCGCTAAACTAAAACTCGTTTCAGCCAATGTATCTTCCGAACTAGATATAAAATTAATGCATCTACACTCAATATCAAATAAGCTATTGGCTATCTCAGGTCATTTGAGCAATACACTTTTTTAATCCTTAAAGTCATTCTCATATCCTTCGAACAAACTTCTAATTGTACCATTGAGCCTTCGCACTCGACTCAAATTTCAATTCCACTCAATTTAATCCACAATTTAATACAAGATCCATATTGATTCCCCAATTATGATTCTTATCTAATGTTATCTTAATCTGCCAAAATCATTCTTGATCATTCGAACCAATCCATGCAAGAGAAATTCAAAATCGCATCAACCAGGCATAACTCTAAACTGAGACTTCGAATTGTCCCATCTATAGCTGATAGACTCGTAGATACCCATATCATCAATCAAGCAAATGCCACTAGGGCTACGCAATACAACACTCAGGGATCTAGCTCTACTATGCACACAAATATGCTACTCCAATACTCTAAATCAACACCCTTTCCGGACAATCCTTACCTCGGTGATCCCA
This sequence comes from Iris pallida, assembly GCA_029216955.1. Lineage (NCBI taxonomy): Eukaryota > Viridiplantae > Streptophyta > Magnoliopsida > Asparagales > Iridaceae > Iris > Iris pallida. The sequence goes on from JANAVB010022399.1 coordinate 2,097,638, forward strand.
ATGATCACAAATATAACATTCACTTCTACGTCACTCAACAATCACTAAAACCAAACTCTATACATTTTATTGAAATCCAGGCACATTTCTTTCATATGCGATAACAATGCCACCACTTACTGCAGTACATCCACTGATAGCCTGTTGCTCAACCAACATCCAACTTATCCTCATTCCAAACATATGACTTACTGTCTGCTCAAACCGTATGAAGTTGCTCTTCGAAACCGCTGCTGACCAACAAAATACCCGTATAAAAAATCATAACTATATAGACATTGTATGGAACACTCAGCAGAATAGCAAGGGAATCAAAGACTTAGACCACAAAAGCTACTTAGAGTTGAAGAGATTCGATTGAGGGTCTAAGGACGTAAAATCGTGCTCTGATACCAATATGTCACGTCCCAATCCTACAGGACCGAAAGTCGCCATTGGGCATAATGCTTTACAAGCCTAAATTGTACTTGTACAAGACAAACACGATCGATTAAAATATCTCAAAGACAAGTCATCGCAGCAGAAATATACATAAACTTTGATAGACACAAGATATACCAAAAAAATAAATCACTTTATTGATAATATGTAGTGGAATTACAGCGGCTCGAAACCAACACACAACTTAATTACAAACACTCTCTCAATACAATGAAACATGCTACAAGGCTTATATGTCAAGACTATAAAAAACAATGAGGTTCCATACATTATGTCCTTTATAACAGAAAACCACATCTACATGAGAAGCTCCAGCTAGCTAAATAAACTCTCAGACACCTTAGAACCGTACAAACTACTACTATCACCTGCAGAACTAGGGGGAGATCAGTACATTGTCGTATACTAGTGAAGTGACCTCTAGCCAACTCAACCAAAATCAACATGTTGAATAAGTGAGTGCGAGCAAAATCTATATGGTCTTTCTAATTTTCCCTTAGGATCAATTAATGATTCGTATACATGCATGTGTCCATAAACATAAAATTATTACACAAATCAGTTGATCTTACCCAATACTTACCATCACTCCCTGCTTACAAAGATATTATTCATAATATAAAGATGTGTCGTAAGCGTGTTCCTGCATATGACATTTATTAGCCTTCATGAAATACATAAACGTGTCAAGTGTCCATTCCTGCATCAAATACTAGGTCTGTAAACAGATGACATTAGCATGCAGATTAACTATATGAAGGTCACTGACACCACAAGCCATCTTGAACGATTTCACTTTAGACGGCTCCCTTTCAGCCCAGGTAGCTAACCTCTACTGAAAGTTTTTGAATCACCCCATATTGTGTCGTACCCTTCAGTCTGACTACTGAAGGTCCAACAATATCCCATGATAGTACGTCAACCACTGCTATCCTTGTTCCTCATGGACCGAATCGGTCCCGATGTCCTGACGACCGTTCGAGGAAACCATAGACCTTGAGCACAAGTCCATTTTTATGCAATATGCATGAACAGTTAAAATACAAACATATGCACGGTACAAATCTGAAATAACGTATAAAACACATCTCTACCCAGCGTTATACCACAACACGTCACTTTCGCATTACCACATTCCTCAAGCCATCGCTCCCACTTTCATTCTTCCCATCCAAGAATTTTTACCTTGGCGACCCAACATTCCCAAGCCTTTCCATGATCGCATACCTTTGAAACAACTCGCTATATTCCACATGATATATAAAAATAACCCTATATCCATATGATAAGATACAACAACACTATAATAATCCATGTTTACAAGAGCTGTAGTACAAAAATCTACATGTATCATAGCAAGTTAATATTCCATGTTCTATACAACAAGTTGGCAACAAGATAATTACTATCTTCTATCTTGATTCTTTTTATTAGCAAGCAACAAAACTCATAGCATAAAGAACTACACATGCAGCATGCATTTCGTAAGTGTGAATGTAAATGAGAGAATGATCAAAACCACTCACCTTGAAGAAATGCTTATCTGTCTCGACTGAGCAAAATTCTCAACAGCCTCTGCATGAATCCAAGTCAAACGACCATTTGAGCCTACGAACCATTTTAATGTGTCGTGCGGAGCGGGCATTACATTATGTTCCTAAAGATGGTGCTAGTGATGCTTAGGATGCGTGTCTACAACTTCACCCTTACACATTGTTAGATGTACAACTACTATACATTTGAGTGAGTGAGATTGGCGTAGGTCCCGCGTTCTTCCCTCCAACATGAAAAGCGGGAAGAAATCCTGCAAGTATAATGGATAGACTAATAGATGGATAGAACAAAGTTAAAAACACTGACAAGACATATTTACGTAGAAACTCAAATTGGGAAAAACCACGGGCCATAGAAGATCTTGTTTAACTATTTTTACATAGTTTGTAGTATTGGCCGATACCGATACGATAAGGCCAATACCGATACGGTTTGACATGTCCTGATTCAATACTGAATACTACTGATACTAATTGGTACTGACGTTGAGGATTTTCTCCAATCAATTTGGCAAAGAAAATTGAACAAAAAAGATAGAAAATTAAAAAATAGCGTCAATGGAATAATTCATTGACAATGTTATAGTGTATTGATATGATCCCTTAATAATAAATTGTAACCATTAACATTAAAGTTATATATATATAAACTCATAACATTCTTCCATATTAATATTATTCCATTTAAACTAATGAGAAGCGCATATAATATATAAATTATGTCTAAATGTACAAATATTCTTTTAGCTTTTTTTAAAAAGATATTTTATCATTTTTTTCTTTCCGAAACGAATAACCCGATACATCGACCTGAAACTTTTGAAGCTGTTGAAACCACCAAACTCGATACTCACACGAAGGGGGCAAAACGATCTCGATGCCGATATTTCGAAGCTTAGTATTTTCAGATGATTCATTATACAAGACGACCTCATTGTTTGCCATTAATAAGCCACCCAGAAACCCCAAACTAGTTGGGATAAGTAATAGACAAAATCCCAAAAAATACCCTCAACTAATTTTGGGTAAAAAATTAATATACACCAAAAAGAATTCGGGACTTTTGGGGGGGGGGGGGGGGGGGGGGGATTTCCTTCTGTAGTGTAGCTGAACTGACTTAGGGACCAGACGATTTAGTTAGGATTCAAACATCCCAAGAGCAAGTTTCATTAGTGGGGGTAGCAGTCTAAATGTGGTGCTCTCAGAAATCCTGCAAACTTTGAAGGTTGTATGTGTTGTATGGGTTGACAAGACCTACTGGTAGTCACCAAAGGTGTGTGGTCCCTATTCAGTTTATCTATTTCGACTGCATCTGGTGTGTGTGTGTCCTTCCCATAGGCATTGCAATATGGAGGCCATAGTTCTGCAAATGTGAGTATTGGTATTAGACCCTTCCTATGATATTGATATCGACAATACCAGTAGTATCGTCGATTTCGGCTCAGAGTATTGGTTTTTTTGGTATCGGAAAACATGATTATTAATAAATTATTAACAGTTTAGAACAATTATTTTATATATTTAGGCATGAGTTTTTCTATCAAATTGATTGGAAAAGAGGCTCCCAATGTCGGTATTGGCCGAATTGACTGGGAAAGACCCCAATACTCTTGTTGATTGGTCTTTTGCATTCAATTTTCTCTGCCGGAATGGCTGAAAATGAGAGCCCCAACATTGGTATCCGTCGGTATCGAACCGGGACATGCAAATTGTATTGGTATCGGTATCGGTATCGGTATCGGTATCAGCCGTATGGTATGGTATCAGTCAATACTGTAAACTATGGCAAGTGACCAATTTTGGAAGGACAAACATCCATTCATTTGCAATCAGATGGGAAGAAAGTGGTGTTAGCTCCTTCTAAATCAAAAGAGAGTCATAAGAGCACCCCAAGAGGCAATTACACGTTCCGTGACCAGGAAGCCTCTCCATCTCCTTGTCACAGGTTATCTGCCCATGAAACCCATCGACGTTGCACTGAATTTCCATTAGTTTTAGGCCTAGTGAGTATGTTGACTCCATTGAACAACATCAACATGACTTATATATTGGTATCTACGAAAAGATAGCTATGGTATATTCTGTTATTGATATGTTCCTAGGCATGATTTTGGTTCAGCAGTTCATCTGATTTAGTGGAAGATTTTCATTTAACCTTGTTACAAACTCCTTTTACTTTAACATTCAGTCATTTTAATTCAACATACTAAACTTTGTAACAGCAAAGCAAGACAGCAACTACACCAGTCGCAGTATAAAAGTCAAAGGAGCTATACAGTCCATCAGCATTAATACTGAATCAAGTCGTCTTTCCATTGGAACAGATAAAGGGTTTGTAAGTTCCTATGTGTATTATCTTGTTTTTATCGAGTACTATACAGTTCTATTTTGCTTAGACAAGATTGAGAACATTTTAAGGCCTTACTTTTTTCCTGATAATTGGGGGGTTAAACAGATATAAAACATTAGACTATTGATTTTTTTTCTTAGATATCACCTTCATTTTGTTACTGACTTTTACACTGATAACCAACTTAGAATAGCTTCCTCCACTCTCTGGGCGGAATTTCAACTGGTCTTCTTCTTTTCGAGAAGGCGAGAGGGTAATCCTCCCCCATGCTTCAATAAAGAGTTGTTTAATGAAAACAAGGAGAGAATAGTACAAAATAAACCCCAGTAACATTCTAACAAGTCCCAACTAAAGAAGTCTATGATTGGGAAAAATGTTTTCACCCCTCTTCCATTCATCATTCGTACATGGTTTTATACAAGAAGTTGTTACAAATAGATAAGAAGGAAGTTACAAATGTATAAGTGAGAAAATTACCAACAGATAACTTGATCTCCACGAAACAAAATAGGATAGGGTGAGAACATTCTGTAGATTGATCTGGTAGTTTTGTAGGTAGTCCGTTTTTTGCTTCAATACTCCCCCTCAAACCGGTCGACAAGTGAGACCAGATACCGAGTTTGGTTTGTAGACTGACAAAGTTGTGCTCCCTCGTTAACGTTTCCATAAAAATGTCAGCTAGCTGCTAGGAGGACGGAACATAAAGAGCGACAATAGAACCAAGGGCAACCTTTTCCCGAACAATGTGATAATCGATCTCAATATGCTTGGTCTGAGCATGAAACACCGGATTGGTAGTGAGATGTAACACATACATATTGCCGGAGAAAAGCAATGAGGGCTGAGGTTGTAATTCCAATGTCACCCAATATGTATGAAATCCAAGTTCGGAGTAGCTGCCTGTATTCTGCTTCAGCTGTGGATCGGGCCACAGTGGGTTGTTTCTTGGTGCACCAAGAAACACAGTTTGAGCCAAGGAAAGCACAATATCCAGTGGTAGAAGGGTGACTGAGTTGGAACCTGGCCAATCTGGATCGGCAAAAGGCAAATAAATCAAGAGAGCTACGCAAGAATGCGAAGGTCGAGCTGTACGGTACCAGGAACATATCAGAGTATACGTTTGACCATCTGATAGTGAGCAACAGTTGGGGCGTGCATATGTTGGCAGAAAGTGTTCAACGCTAGCGAGAGATCTGGACATGTAAGGGTAAGATACTGAAAGCACCAACATTGCTTTGAAAATTTGAGGGTTCATTGTACAGATGGTCTCCATTTTTTTGGTGGCGGCTTGATAGCAATGGGAGTGGTGATTGGTTGGCTCCATAGAGCAGCAAGATAGAAGATCAGAGGCATATTTCGTTGTGATGGGAATAGTCCATCAGAGAAGCGATCGACTTCAATATCCAAAAAATACTGAAAGCACCAACATTGCTTTGAAAATTTGAGGGATCTTTGTACTTCTGCTCCCCATATTTTTGGTGGCGGCTTGGTAGCAGTAGGAGTGGTGATTGGTTTGCTCCATAGAACACCAAGATAGAAGATCAGAGGCATATTCGTTGTGATGGGAATAGTTCATCAGAGAAACGATTGACTTCAATACCCCAAAAATATTGAAGGGGGCCAAGATCTTTCATTGAGAATGATTGACCAAGAGCGTGAAGATTGTCCAACAGTTGCGGGGAATCACCAGTGAGAACTATGTCATCCACAAAGTAACAAGATGATGGTATGGCCATCATGATGGTAAATGAACATGATGCACCAACATTAATGCAGTTGAATCCATACCTATGAAGACAATCTTGAAGAGGGGGGGGGGGGGGGGGGGGGGGGGGGGGGGTTTGAATAGGTTTTTATGAAACTAGCACACAATAATAAACAATTAAAAATGAGTGCAAGAAAATAAGGCAAGATTGTAAAACACTTGATGTATCATGGTATCCTTTGCGAGACACTCCAGCCACATAAGTTTCTATGGCTTTAATCCACTATTTGAATGAATAGTTACTACACGAGTTTTGATCACTCGCCAACTTCTACATGCAAGCTTTCATCCGAAGGTTTGCTGAGTTCAAACACGAGCTCTGATACGAAGACTCATCGACTTCAACCTCTTACAAAGAGAAATGTTGGTCTTCTTGATCACAAGATGAAGATCCAATGAAACTCTCAATATCATCTCACTTGGATAACTTTTGGGTAAATTGAAGTTCTTAGGTATTTGGAGAGTTGTCTCTTGATAATATGCAACATGGAATGCTTGAAGATTTTTCTCAAGATGATATGCAAGTTTTTAGGTCAAGAAGTAAGAAAAAAATAAGGGAAAATTCCTTTTATAGTCCAACAACTAGGTTGTAATGGCTCAGTAGTAATATATTGTCAGTATAATGTTGCACAGTAACAACTAGAATTATAGCCATTATAGGAACAGTTAGAAACTTATAAAGGGGAGTAGTATACTGGCAGTACACTGATAGTGTATTGCGAGAGCAAATTTGGGCAGCCAGAAAATTGGTGGATTGAATTTGTGACGTGGGTGATATACTGATGGCAGTATATTGCCAGTGTACTGTGCGACAATTTGATAACACAGACGCTTGCCGGAAAGAAATGACTTTTTGGGCATCGTACTGACAGTATACTGCCGGTATACTGTCGGTATACTTCTAGTATGATGTTTTTTTATACAGAAAAATTGCATGCATGATTTGAATATGTTCCAGTTTGAACTAGCTTAAAGTGTCTATATACAATAAAAAGTTATTGAAGTCTAGTTCCCAAAAAACTAAATTTCGAGTCAAAATAATGTCCAAAGAGTGAAGGTGTTTAAAACTGGACTGCAGAGAGTTATTTTATAGACATGTGTAGTCTTCTGTCGTAATTTTGACAATCTTATAAGCATATTGTGAAAAACATGTGAACATATGACTTCTAATTATGGAAGTCTAGTTTCCAAAAAACTGAGTTTCAAGTTAATATAATATTTATAGCTTCAGATATATAATTGAAACATTAAAGGGGTGTCAGACTGAATGTAAATGCAAATATAGAAGTAATTTGACATTTGAAAACTATAGTCTAACTTCTAACTTGTGAATTATCTAACTAGAATGCATTCAAGACTTATATGTTTTGTGTCTTATATAAGGTATGGTAGGTTAAGCTTCCAAGTGCACCTAATTCACTAGGTGTTACATCGTTATCCTTATCGAAGACATACAAGATGCTAAATTACCAAAAATAAAAAAAAAATCAAACAGTCTTTCCTTTGATTTAAGTTGATTTCTTGTATCTTTGGTCCAACATAATTTTCTCATTTCAGAATATGTCCATGACAAATCTTGCTTCGAATTATTCGGATTATTTTTCTGCAAAATAAAATTAAACATACAAAGCAATAGCATAATAGCAAGTAAATGTCTGTAACATATCCAACTAATAGATATCTCGTGAATATAAGTGTGGAATGTGGATGTAAGAAATACTTAAATGTGCCTTAATCAAGTATTAAAAATTAGTGATTATTTGAAAAGACACTAGATCGATTATTTTTTTTTTTAGATAATCAAAATATAAAATTAATTATTGGGATAACAATCTCTCCCTTTGATTATGACAAATCGGTTAAGTTTTAGGTAAATACAAATAGAACATATATCACTAATATATATACTTGGACATGATCAAATATGAATATCCCCTTGCTAATTCTTGAAAACAAATCGACCATAGGTAAAGTAGAGTAAGATGAAGGCATAGACAATCATGATTAAGTATAGGCAAGGTTGTCAAACTCGGGATACTACCAAGGATCGTTCGAAGAGTGAACGATCGTAACTCGTGGGATCGTAACACCGATCGTAAGATCCCACCAGAAAGACAAAATTATATTTAATATATATTATATATTATTTATATAACATAAATAAGAAAAAGTAACCTTAAAAACCAAAATAATCTTAATATAAAAATGTCATACATGAATCATAAATCACAAACTCGTGGGATCGTAAGATCCCACGCGTTTCCTCGCCGCGCCGGCCGATGACCGCGCCGGCTACCAATCTGCCTCGAAGCTCCGTATAAAACGCGTAGGATCGTACGATCCCACGATCTATCGCGCGAGTTTAACAACATTGAGTATAGGATTAGACAAAATGCGAAGTGAAAGTAGAGTAAGATCGAAGGGTAAAAATAGCTTGTCAACACGAAGTAGTCGGTAAATTTGAAAGATCGAAAAAACTATCCATACACATTTTACCAACATGAAATTGTAAAAATAATCTTGAAACAATCATGATGTAGATAAAGGAACTCAATTTGCGATAAAATTTGTATAAAATAAAATTGTTGTTGAAAACAATAATGATTAGATTTTGCAAATAAATATAAGACAATAATGAGCAATTAAAAATGAGAGCAAGAGAACAAGACAAGATCGCAAACACTTGATGTATCCTTGTATCTTTTGCGAGCACTGTAGTCTCGGAACTTTCTTCGACTTTAAGCCACTATTAGAATGCATAGTTACAATGCGAGTTTTGATCTGAAGAACTCACCAACTTCTGCACGCAAGTTTTGATTCAAAGGCTTGTTGACTTCAAACACGAGTTTTGATATGAAGAATCGTCGACTTCAACCTCTTACAAAACAGAAATGTTGATCTTCTTGATCGAAAAATGAAGATCCATTGAAACTATCAATATCCCTCTCACTTGGATAGCTTTTGGGTAAATAAAAGTTCTTAGGTATTTGGAGAGTATAGCAATAGAATTTAGTAGAATATTTTACTTGTTTATTATTGAGGTTGAGCTACACTTATATAGGAGAGGCTAACCCCTCTCCATATTATTCTACTTGATGTGGGACTAAAATCCTATTAATACTCTCAACACTCCCCCTCAAGATGGGCGATAGATATCAATCATCCCCATCTTGTTACGTAGTTTAGAGAGACTTAATGAATTAAGTCCCTTAGTAAGACAATCTACAACTTGTTCTTCTGAGCGAACATGATCGAGCTTTAGTATTCCTTTCTCTAGCTTTTCCTTGATGAAGAACTGATCGATCTCGATGTGCTTCGTTCTGTCCATGTGGCCCTTCCTTGGATCGTGCATGTAGCGACTCACTACACTCACAACAAATGAGATATCAGGACGAGTGTGACCCAGATAAATCAATCTGCCTACAAGTCTCTGATATCTTTCACGATCAACCGGTTCTCCTGCCGCTACCCCCAATTTATTTTTCTGGTCAATCGGAGTGACTGCCGGACGACATCCCAGCATACCAGTTTCTGTGAGCAAGTCTAGTACATACTTTCTCTGATAGAGGACGATCCCATCTTTTCCTCGAGCTACCTTGATCCTGAGAAAATATCTCATCATTCCCAAGTTCTTTACTTCAAATTCTTTGGCAAGTTCCGACTTCAGCTGGGTAATCTCAAATTCTTTGGCAAGTTTCGACTTCAGCTGGGTAATCTCCTCTTCCGCATCACCTGTGATCACTATATCATCTACGTATACAACAAGTATGGTAACGTGGCCTCTCGCATGTCGGAAGAAGACTGTGTGATCTGCGTTAGTCTGGTTGTACTCCATGCCCGTGACATCTTTTCTGAATCTTTCAAACCATGCCCGGGGAGATTGCTTGAGTCCATACAATGATTTCTTTAGCTTGCACACTTTTCCTGTTGACTGCTTCGTGCAAAATCCAGGGAACGTCTCCATGTATACTTCCTCCTGTAGATCTCCATGAAAAAATGCATTCTTCACATCTAATTGATAAAGTTGCCACCCATGGTTTGCCACAAGGGAGACCAGGGTTCTTACAGTGCTCATCTTCGCTACAGGAGCAAACGTCTCATCATAGTCGATGTCATAGGACTGAGTGAATCCTTTTGCAACCAATCTTGTCTTGTATCACTCCACCTTTTCTTCTGGCGTCTCCTTCACCGTGAAGACTCATTTGCATCCGACTGCCCTTTTTTCTTCAGGTAATGGAACAAGTTTTCATGTCCCATTTTCTTCTAGTGCCCCAAGTTCCTCCAACATTGCAGCTTTCCACCTTGAATCTTCCTTCGCTTCCTACCAACACTTAGGTAAAGAGATGGTGTCTAACGATGCAATGAATGCTCCATAAGTAGGGGATAGATTAGAGTATGGTAAAAATGAGCAATATCATGTTCATAACCATAATGAATAGGAGATTTTCCTGCATTACTACGAGAAGATCTTCTTAAGAGAATATGAGATAGTGGAGGAGAGATTATACCATCCGAATCGGAGGGATCCGGTGTGGAAGGCACATCTTCAGGAGTTGGGGCAGGGTTAAGCGAGGGACATGGCACAGTTGGCACACAGAGGCAATAGGCACAGTAGTGGACTGCTGCTTCCTTCTACTGTAGACTTAGAGCTCTGTAGTCCGTTCCTCCCCCTGTTATGTAGTCTTCCCCTGTACTGAAGCATCACTTCCTTCCTCCTGATTGTATGCATCATCATCACTTTTCTCACTCTCGCTATCTCCCGCTTCTTTTCTTGGACCAACTTCTGTCATTGGGTGTGGAACTGACCCAACAATCACGCTTGGGACTATCTCTCCCTCACTCCTAACACCTCTTGTGTTAGGTGTGTCACCAAATGCGGAGCCTTCACTTGAACTATTATGGTAATATGGTTTCATCTCTCTGAATGTAACATCCATGCTCACAAAGAGTCTTCGCTCCACTGGACTCTAGCAAGAATATCCCTTATGAGTCCCTGAGTAGCCAACGAAGACGCACTTCACTGCCCGAGGGTCCAATTTTCCTACTGCAGGTCTATTATCCTTCACAAAGCATACACAACCAAGTACTTTTGGGGAAACAATGTACTTGTTCTCACCTGTAAGCATCTCAAACTGTGTCTTCCATCCTAACACCTAAGAGGGCATCATATTGATAAGGTATTCAGCAGTCAATACGGCATGTTCCCACAAGTGTTTCGGAATATTCATAGCAAACATCATCGACCTTGGCACTTCCAGCAGGTGCATGTTCTTCCGTTCTGTCACGCAATTTTATGCTGGTGTATAGGCACATGAAGTCTGATGATGTATTCCATTGGCTGATAAGTACTCCTCAATGGCTTTATTGGTATATTATGTCCCATTGTCAAACCTTAAAATCTTCACTTTAGCACCGTACTGTGTTGAAACCTTGCGATGAAAGTCTTAAAAGTATACAAAGACATCACTCTTACTCTTCATTAGGTCTACTCAGGTAACACGAGTATGACAGTCAATAAAGGTGACAAACCACTTAAAACTATTAACAGCAGTTTTAGGACAAGGTCCCCACATATTAGAGTGTATCATATCAAAAGCAGCTAAACTTCTATTTCCAGAACTCACATAAGAGCTTCTGGTGTGTTTTCCAAGTTCACAAGCATCACAAACCAATTTTTGCTTATTAGCCTTTTGATAGATAGAGGGAAACATCCGGCTCAGTAGACTAAATGAATAGTGTCCCATGCGCTGATGTTGGAGTAATAATTCTTCTTCTACGGTACTTCGTGGCTCCTCCGGTTATGCTTCATCCACCAGTGCTGTATCCAGCTCACCCCTGTCCAAGTACCATAGTCCTTTATTCCAAGTGCCAGTCCCCAACTGTCTCTCCGTTTCCTTCTCCTGAAAAATAACATTCGGAATGTCAAAGAAAATAACACAATTAAGTTGAAGAACAATGGCACTTATGGACAATAGATTAACAGGAAAGGATGGAGCATGCAAGACATCAGTAAGACTCATCGAAGGGGTGCATTCAACCGTCCCTTTACCCACAATGGGTCTAGCAGTACCATCAGCAGTCTGAATGCTTTTAGGTGTCATCAGGTGAGTGTAATATTGGAACTCATCACGGGCACCTGTGACATGGCAGGATGCTCCAGAGTCAATTATCCAATTTACACTTCCTGGTTTGTGGGTAGATGCAAGGGTATAAGCAGGTATACCTGCGCTTGTACTGGCATAGTATGTGATGTTACCTCCGGAGGTGGTTGGAGTCGATGTTCTAGCGGTGTTGGCGAGACTGTCGCTGGTTCCAAGCTTCATGTTCCTCCATATTTTTAGCATTTCCCTCTCACTAGGGGTCACATCGGATGATTGATTCTCACTTCCCCCTTCTGCCAGGTTTGCCATGTGCTCTGCAGAATAATATCCTCTACAACCGACATAGCCTTCTTTGTCACCTCTACGCCCTCCACGGCCGCGTCCACGACTACTGAACTGGCCACTCATAGGGTTCGTACAGAATTTTATGAAGTGTCATGGGTCTCTACAGTTGTAGCATCCTCCCCCTCCTGAAGGATTTGGGTTAACAACTGCTAGAGCTGATTTCTCTTCCGGAGTGCTAGTAGTGCTGGACATTAGCTTCAACCGTGCTTCTTCTTGTGCCATAGCAGCAATGGCCTCCTCTAGTGATGGCAGTCCGGGTTGTGCGAGTAGCACATTCCTCCTTTGCTCTAATGTTGGGTTGAGCCCCTTCAGGAACTTCATCATCCTCTGTCGCGAGATATACTCCATGAACTTCTGGTAATGTTTCGCAAATGCTGGTTCCACTTGCTCATCTTCCACACCAATGGGATCATAGTGGTCGAAATCTGACCAATACTTCTTTAGCACAGCCGCATACTCGGAGATGATGTGATCTTCTTGGACCACCTTATCATGTTCATCCTGCAGTTGGAAGACTCTCATAGGGTTGCCCGTCCCTGAGTACATGTCCTTCAGCATCATCCGAATATCACCGGCTCCCTCCATTGCTTCCACGTTGCCCAACACTTGGTCAGTCAATGAGGCTGTCAACCATCCAGCTACAACATTGTTGACAATCTCCCACACAGCAAACTTCCGTGAGGAGTGATCTTTAGGTGCCTTGGTTTGGTCATTCACATAGCCCACCAAGCCTCTTGCCTTTAGAGTCCGCATCGCCTGACGCACTTCAAATAGTTGGAAGTACCCTCCAAGTTTACTTCCAGCTTCTCCAACTTCGTCATTTTGTATGGTGAAGGATCCACATCTGTGTGTGCAGGACGGAAACTAGTCTCGGTCAGCCTCCTGGAGAAGAGATCGTTCACTAAAGCCTTTATCTCTTTGGCCATCAGCTTGCCGTAGATCGTCTCTATCATCTTCGTCTTCTCCTCTTCCATCAACAAGGTAGATCGAGACCGTCTGCACCTTTGGTCACCGTGCTCTCCACATCTATTGTTCCTCCTTCAGCGGTAGCGGCGTCTCCGAGAGCCGCTCCTCATGTCCCATGCAGGGTTGCGACTCGCATGGCCGGACGAGAAGGAGTTGAAGGGCCGGTGGGGGGTAGAGGCCGACGTGAAAGGGGGGGGGGTCGCTGGACGGAGAGGGGGGTGGGGCGGCGGTGGGCCGGCGGTGCTGGGGTGGGGTCGGCGATGTTGGCGGTGAGGGGGGGAGGTGGGGCGGTGCTGGTGGTGGCGTCTAGGGTTTTGTGGAGTAGGGTTAGGATTTTGTGGAGAGGGGTGGCGGCTAGGGTTTGGTGGAGAGAGGTGGTGGCTATAATACCAAATAGAATTTAGTAGAATATTTTACTTGTTTGTTATTGAGGTTGAGCTACACTTATATAGGAGAGGCTAACCCCTCTCCCTATTTATTCTACTCGATGTGGGACTAAAAGCCCATTAATAATCTCAACAATAGCTATTGAAATCTATTCGTCACAGAAAACTGTTATAAACTTATACAAATGAGCAATACTGTTGTAATTGAGTCTCATAGGCTTTATATAGCCTTTACATGATGGAATATCCAATGGAATATCCTGTGGCATATTCTGGCATCCCAAATATGTCCTCAGGATATTTCCATACTAAATATAACATATTCTTATACTAAATATAACATATTCTTATACTAAATATAACATATTCCCATACTAAATATACCAACACTCCCCCTCAAGATGGGCAAAATATATTCACTAAGTCCATCTTGTTACATCCTTTGATCATGCTCACAGAGCTAAGTCCTTTGGTCAGTCCGTCTGCTACCTGATGCTTTGTTGGAACGTGGCCTAGCTCCAGTAGTCCACTAACCAACTTCTCTTTGATAAAGAACCTATCGATCTCGATGTGTTTGGTCCTGTCATGCTGTACTGGATTGTTGGCAATACTAATAGCTGACTGGTTATCGCACCACAGCTTCATCTTGGCTCCTTAATCCAGCTTCAGCTCTACCAGCATATTCTTCAACCAAAGCAGCTCTGCAACTCCCAAGGCCATAGCTCTGTACTCCGCTTCAGCTGTCGATCTAGCTACCACTGACTGCTTCTTACTCCTCCAAGAGACCAAGTTGCCTCCTAAAAAGACGCAGTATCCCGAGGTAGATCTCATGTCATCAGCACAACTAGTCCAGTCAGAATCACAGTAGCCCTCGATGTCCATGTAATTATTCTTCCTGAACATCAGTCCCTTTCCGGGGGCACCCTTCAAGTATCTAAGAATCTGGTATATTGCATCCATATGACCCTTTCGAGGGTCATGCATGTAGCGGCTCACCATACTAACTGCAAAGCATATATCTGGACGTGTGTGGCTCAAATAGATCAGCTTGCCCACCAATCTCTGATATCTGTCCCGGTCAACTGGTTCTCCGGCTTCAGCATCCAGCTTGAACTTCTGGTCTATCGGTGTCATAGCTGGTTTGCATCCCATCATCCCTGTTTCCGTGAGCAGGTCTAGTGCGTACTTCCTCTGAGAAAGAACAATTTTCTCTGTATCTCGAGCAATCTCAATCCTAAGGAAGTATCGAAGAGGGCCAAGATCCTTCACCTCGAACTCCTTGCCAAGCTTTTCCTTGAGTTGGGCGATCTCCTGCTCGTCATCGCTTGTGATAATTATATCATCCACATACACTGCAAGCATGGTGATGTGGCCTCCACTTTGTCTGAAGAACACAGTATGATCAGCATTGATCTGCTGATATTCCATCCCTATCATTGCTCTCCTGAACCTGTCAAACCATGCACGAGGAGACTGCTTCAGTCCATAGAGGGACTTCTTCAGCCTGCAGACCTTGCCTTCTGTCTGATTGGTGTCGAATCCTGGTGGTATCTCCAATACACCTCCTCAACTAGATTTCCATGAAGAAATGCATTCTTCACATCCAGTTGGTGTAGCTTCCATCCTCTATTGGCTGCCAGAGATATCAAGGTCCTGACAGTACTCATCTACGTCACTAGTGCAAAGGTCTCGTCATAGTCGATGCCGTACGTCTGACTGTATCATTTTGCCACCAGTCGAGCTTTGTAGCGCTCAACCTGTCCATCTGGGTTCTGCTTCACAGTGAAAACCCACTTGCATCCGACTGCTCTCTTCCCTTCTGGCAGTCTCACCAGCTCCCAAGTTCGGTTCTTCTCCAGAGCTCCCAACTCCCCATGCATCGCTGCTTTCCACTTTGGATTGTTCTTGGCTACCTGCCAATTGTTAGGTACAGTAACACTATCCAATGATGTAATAAAAGCTTTATGAGAAGAAGAGATATGATCATATGAGACAAATTTAGCAAGGTCCCAACCATATCTATCAGGAGGTTTTTTCGCATTGCTGCGAGTGGACCTCCATACTGATGATGGTTGGGGAGTAGGAGAAGGAAGGATATCACCTGAAGGGGAAGGTGGTGGTGTAGGTGTCTCAGGAGTCAAGACGGACGCAGGCAAGTGACTTAGCACTGGCACTGTAGGAACTGGTCCTGCAAGTTGCTTCTTTCGCCTGCTGTAGGTAAGTATCTCCCCCTGAGCTGTGGGCCTAACACCTCTTATTTCCTCCTCCTGTCCCTTTTCACCTTCCTGTACCCTATTTGTTCCTCCAAGCCATACTCCGAGATCAGTCGAAATGCTTTCCAACAACTCTCCCTCTCGCCTCATACTTGCAGTATCAGACAAGATATTTGGGTTTCCCTCCTGACTGTAGTATGGCTCATGTTCTCTGAAGTGAACATCCATACTTACAAATTTCCTTTTTTTCACTGGACTCCAGCATACGTAGCCCTTCTGAGTTCCCGAGTAGCCCACAAAGATACACTTGATTGCTCGAGGATCAAGCTTCCCTACCGACGGTATGTTGTCCTTTACGAAGCATACACAGCCAAACACCTTTATTGGGAGCATCCCACTATTATTTTCCTGCAACATCTCGCATGGAGACCTCCATCCCAACACCTTCGAAGGCATCATGTTGATCAGTTGAGCTGCTGTCAACACTGCATATCCCTATAGACTCTGTGGGACATTCATGTCAATCATCATACTTCTCGCCACTTTCAGGAGGTGTCTGTTCTTTCTTTCCGCTACTCCGTTCTGTGCTGGCGTATATGCACAGGTGGTCTGATGCCGTATCCTTTGGGCGGACAAGTATTCCGCAAGTGTCTTGTTGGTGTACTCCGTTCCATTGTCAGACCTCAGTACCTTCACTAGTGCCTTGTACTGAGTCTGGACATGTTTGTGAAAGTCCCGAAAACATGAGGGGACCTTACTCTTATTTTTCATCAAATACAACCAAGTAGTATGAGAAAAACAATCTATGAAGGTAACAAAATATTTGTAACCATTCATAGGTGTAGTACAAGGCCCCCAGACATCAGAGTGTACCACATCAAAAATGGACGAGCTCCTATGACCGCTACTCACATATGAACTCCTAGTAAGTTTGCTTAACTCACAAGCATCACAAACTAGTTTCTCTTTATTAACTTCTTCATAAATTGCAGGATATAATTTGCTTAAAATACCAAATGTTGAGTCGCAATGTATCTTCCACACTCATCTTCTTCAGTCCTCCCATCCCTGTCTTTTCTGCCATAGATACTAATGTTGAATCCAGCCCTTCTCGATCCAGGTACTACAGTCTATTATGCCAAGTGCCAGTCCCAAGTCTTCGTCCCGTCTTTTTCTCCTGGAAGATCACCTTAGGAATATCAAAGCAGACAGTGCATTTTATTTGGAGTATTATAGAACTAATGGACAAAAGACTGACTGGAAAAGAAGGAGCATGCAAAACATTGGATAATTTTACTGAACCTGTACAATCGACAATACCCTTACCGACCACTGGCTGGAAAGTACCATCAGCTGTTAGAATGATGTCCGCTGGTGCTAGGTGAGTGTAGGAAGAAAACTCACTAGCATTCCATGTCACGTGCCGAGACGCACCCGAATCGATAATCCAATCCGACGATCTGAGGGAAGACATAGATGCAAGGGCGAGCGAGTCATCAGTGCCTTCTGCCGACGGATGAGCATACATGGCAGTGTCGTCTCTGGCGAAGAATGAGGTGGACGTCTCCCCGGTCCCACTCCTCTTGTCTCTATCGCTCGACGCTCTCTGCCTCCTCCTGAGTACTTCCAACATGTCCTGCAGTGTCTGATCCTCCTCAGTATAGGGACCGTCAGCTGTCTCCTAGCCTTCTGCTACCAGCCGGTTCGCACGACGTCCTCGACCGCCCCGTCGACCCCTACAACCACGGTCACATCCTCCAAACTGTCCATGTCTTTCGCTTGAATCTCCCTTGGGTGGTTTGGTGCAAGCATACCTCAGATGACCCACCTCCCCGCAGTTGAAGCACTGCCGGGGCTCTCCCTTAGGTCCTGACGGTGCTCTTCGTCCTGTCGAGCCCTCATTCGGCTCTGTCTTCTCTTCCCGGTTTCTCCTTTCCCGTCGTGGCCAACTTAGGTAGATAGTCGGTCCATCAAGCTTCAGATCGATGGAGGGAAGCTCTAACTTCGGCGACGTTCGTGTCGTGCTCTCACCAGCCGACATCTTCATCAACTTCATCAACGTCGCAACCTCTGCAGGATCCAGCTTCTTGATGATCTCCTCCATCGATGCTTCTTCGATCACATCGCGTCCGCTCCACGACTCACGCTTGTCCTCGTCGTCCGATCCTAGATCCGAACATGTCTCTCTTCCATCAGATCTAGGCCCTCGATGTCACATTTGGATTGTCCCATCATTTCTGTGACGAGCGGTGATGTCGGCGGTGGTAACGGTGATGTCGGCGGTGGTGACGGTGATGTCGGCGGTGGTGACGGCAACGGCGATGGTGACGGTAGTGGTGGTGGTGTCGGTAGTGGTGGCGGTGTCGGTGGTGGTGGTGGCGGCGTTGATGACCGCTATGGTTAGGGTTTTGGGGAGGGGGTGACGGCTAAGATTTTTTGTGGCTCTGATACCATGTTGTAATTGAGTCTCATAGGCTTTATATAGCCTTTACATGATGGAATATCCAATGGAATATCCTGTGGCATATTCTGGCATCCCAAATATGTCCTCAGGATATTCTCATACTAAATGTGACATATTCCCATACTAAATATACCAACAAATACACGGACAATACCATGGCAGTGTACTCATAATACACTACCAGCGTACTGTGGGAGCAAATTTGGGCAGTTAAAAACTTGCTCACATGAATTTGTGAGAGATGCGATATACTGCTACTGTACTGTGTAGAAATTCGAGAACATAGAAGGTTGTAGGGAAGAAATGACTCTTTGGACATCGTACTAACATTATATTGCATGTATAATTTCAGTATACAAGTGGAATATTGTCAGTAGACCAACGGTATACTGCCAGTATGCTATTCTTTTACACAAAAAAATTGTCTAATGAAGATGCATGATCTTGAACATGTCCAGATTGAATTAGCCCAAGTATCTATATATGATAGAAAGGTATTGATGTATAGTTTCCAAAACACTAAGTTTTAAGTCAAAATAATGTATGTAGCTCAAAATATTATCCAAAGAGTGAAGGTGTGTCAGACTCGAGTGCAGAGAGTAATCTACAAACATGTGATGTCATCTATCTTAATTTTGACAATGTTATATATAATAATAATAATTATTATTATTATTATTATTATTATTATTATTATTATTATTATTATTATTATTATTATATATATATATATTGTTGGTGCTTTCTTTACATGGAGAGAGCGCTAGCTCTCAACATGCCTTGTAAAATTTTAGTCCCACATCGGAAATGCACCATGAGTTATCTCAACATATATACTTGGGTGTGTTGTTGAGAGATGCACATGGGGTGGTGACCCTAAGGAGGGAACCATGTGGGTGATTTTACTAGGAGGTAAGAATAAGGCTCCAAGGATTAAGCATTAATGCTTTTGTCATTCTCTTGGATTAATTCCATTTGGAGCTAAGCCCCAAAGGGGCTTAGCGACTCGGACTCGGACTCGGACTCGGGCTCATAGGCTCATGAGGCGTAATGTGGCGTTTTGTTGGCGTACTTTGCACTTAGCACGTCAGCAGTCATGCGGTCTTTATGCGGCTCATATGCGGCCATGCGGTCTTATGCGGCATGCGGCTCATATGCGGCCGCATGCGGCTCATGCGGCCATGCGGCTCATGCAGCCATGCGGCACATACGGGTCATGCGGTCCATGCGGTCCATGCGGCTCATGCGGTCCATGCGGTCCATGCGGCTCATGCGGCTCATGTGGTTCATGCGGCCCATGCGGCCATGAGGCTCATGCGGCCAGGCGGCTGCTGCTGCCGTATGGAGGGTTCCGCTGACTGTGCAGACTAAAGTCAGTTATGGAAAGACTGATTTAATGCGATTAATTCAGATCCTATCTTTGTGGGATTTGAATTAATTTCGTTGCTATCTTTGTGGGATTTGAATTAATCTCGTTGCTATCTTTTTGGGATTTGATTCAATCTTTCCATAACTGAAGAGGCGGCTAGGGTTTTCACCCTCTCTATAAATACTCTCTTCTGGCCTCCTTTGTGGTTACTACGAAAAATAGAAGTCAGAAAAGAAAAAAGAGAGAGAGAGAGCTGCTGCCGCCATTGCAAGTCCATCCGAGGAGTCAGAACAGAGGTGACTTCGAGCGTTCCACAAGTTCTTCAAACTTGCTGGTTCCTGGAAGCAGATCGTGTGGGGCGAATCTTGCTTTGAGCAACGGTGTTTTGACACCCCAGCATTGTTCTTCTTCTCATCTCTCTCTAGTTTTTTTGTAACTCGTTCTGTCCCAATTGCAACATGTTTGCAAGGAAGAACGAGAGATCTTCTCTTCTCTATTTTCCTCCTCCATATTGTAATCGGGTTATTTGGTATTTGTATCATCGTAGATCTTTGTTGCATCTGTTTTACCATCTTTGATCAAGCTCCGGGACTAACAATCTCAAAGCAAGATCCGTGTAGATGGAAAACATTAATGCTTCGCTTCTCCAATCGGACTTCTGCAAGTTGGAAAAGTTCGATGGAGAGCATTATCAAGTCTGGAAGAGAAAGGTTTACCTAACTCTTCAACTAAAAGACGTTGATCATGTTCTGTTGGAGGAAGAACCCTCTGTTCCAGACACTGGATCTACTGCCGCAATCAACGCGGCTACCAAACTCCAGGCCAAGTGGAGAAGGGAAAATAGCATCTGCAGGCTTCTCATCCTGAATGCTATGGAGGACTCCCTGGCAGAATCCTACTCGAAGAAGGAACTTGCCAGAGACATATGGGAGTCTGTTGAAAAACTGTATGAAGAAGACAAGAACAGGAGCAAAATGTTTGTGGTTGAAAAATATCACAAATTGCTCTTTGAGGATGAAAAGTCCATGTTGCCACAGGTGAAGGAATTTCTGAAGCTGCGTCAGAAACTGGAAGACGAAGAGATGCCCCTTCCTGACAAGTTTGTCGTCGGAGGGATCGTCTCAAAACTTCCTGCTGGATGGAGTACCTTCTATGCAAGGATGCACAGAAAGAAGCTAGACATTAGCTTGGGAGATCTACTTCAAGAGATCCATGTTGAGGACGAGATGCGTTCCCAACAGAAGGTGGACACTCTGTCCAAACAGTTGGCTAAAGCCAATCTTGTGCAGACGAGAGATCCCAAGGGAAAGCAGACGGCTTCTCATCCCAAGAAGAAGGACTTCACTAATCTGAAAGTGAAGGGTCCTTCATTCAAGCAACATAAGACTAAGTCCCTCGTGACTTGTTACAATTGTGGCAAGAAAGGCCACTACAAGAGTGAATGCAGATCTAAGCCTAAACAATCAGAGAATGGTGAGCCTAATAAGGTTTCATTGGTTTCTAACTTTGTTGCTATGATCGCACAGGTCACAACTGTGGGGGTTGACTCTGACTGGTGGATAGACACTGGTGCGACTTGCCATGTCTGTTCTGGCAAGGAATGGTTCGTCACGTACCAGCCGATATCTGAGAAGGTTGTCATGGCAAACCAAGCCCAAGCTGAAGTTCTGGGGATCGGGACCGTGGTACTGAAACTCACTTCTGGGAACACTCTGACGCTTCAAGGTGTGAAGCATGTTCCGGCGATTGCCAAGAACCTGATCTCTGGGAGCCTGCTCTGCAACGCAGGCTTGAGGATGGACATCAATGCTGGTCAGATGGTGATGTCCAAGAAAGGAACATACTTCGGGAAGGCTTATCAAACCGAAGGAATGTTTAAAATTCAGCTTGTCAATCAGTTTGATGACATTAATGCAGTTGCATTTTCTGATTATTCTCTTGAGTTGTGGCATAATAGACTAGGACACGCTCATTGTAAAAGAATTAACAAAATGTCTAGTCTAGGACTTATCTCCAAATGTGGGGGTAAGGTGGAGAACTGTGAAGTGTGTGCTCAGACGAAGATCACAAGGAAACCCTTTCACCGGGTCAATCGAAGCACAGATCTTCTGGAGTTGGTGCACTCCGATATCTGTGACTTCAAACATTTCTCCACGAAGGCCGGGATGAAGTATTTCATAACCTTTATCGACGACTTCTCAAAATACGCGTTCGTCTACTTGCTCAAGACTAAAGACGAAGCCTTCGAGAAGTTCAGAGAGTTCAGGGCCGAAGCTGAACGGCAGACTGGACAACAACTCAAGAGGTTAAGAAGTGATCGAGGTGGGGAGTACAGGTCTCATGAATTCGCATCGTTCTGCAAAGAACATGGAATCATATGCGAGACTACTGCTCCATATTCTCCTCAATCCAACGGAGTAGCGGAGAGGAAGAATAGAACGTTGACAGAAATGATGAACTCAATGCTGCTAACCGCGGGTCTTCCTAAATGCTACTGGGGAGAAGCTGCATTGACGGCCACTTTTATTCTAAATAGAGTGCCATATGCAACTTCGGACGTAACTCCTCATGAACTCTGGTTCAAAGTCAGACCAAACTTGAATGTCATTCGAGTGTGGGGGTGTCTGGCGTATGTGAAGCTCCCAGATCTGAAGATTCAGAAGCTAGGGACAAGGACTACGAAGGCGATCTTCTTGGGGTATGCCGAGAAGAGTGATGCTAGGAGATTTCTTGATATTGAGTCAAATCATATCATCGAATCTCGCGATGCTGAATACTTTGAAGACAAGTTTGCAAAAGATAAAAACATTGTTCTTTCGGACATTCCGGAAAATGATGTAGGTGCAAATGAGACTGAAATCTCATATGGGCCAGTAGTCCAAGAAGAAGCTGTCGTTGATGAAACAACTCTTGTACCAGAACTCGCAGAGCCGTCAGCTAAGCGAGCGAGGAGACCGAAAGACTTCGGAGATGACTTTGTCACCTATCATGTGGAAGCAGATCCGCTTACCTATAATGAGACGATGAAGACCAGAGATGCTATCTTCTGGAAGGAGGCAGTGAATGACGAGTTTGACTCTATCACCTCCAATAACACATGGGTGTTGGTAGATCTACCTGAAGGAGAAAAGTCCATCGGATGTAAATGGATCTTCAAGAAGAAGATGAAGGCAGATGGAACTATTGACAAGTTCAAGGCCAGGCTGGTAGCCAAAGGATTTTCTCAGAAACAGGGGATAGACTACTTTGACACGTACGCTCCATTAGCTCGGATGACCACCATCAGGATGTTAATCGCTCTAGCAGCTATACATAAGTTGGTGATACATCAGATGGATGTAAAGACCGCATTCCTGAATGGGGAGCTGACCGAAGAAATTTACATGCAACAGCCAGATGGATTTGTCGTCAAAGGTCTTGAAGACAAAGTCTGCAAGTTGGTGAAATCATTGTATGGTTTGAAGCAAGCTCCCAAGATGTGGCATGAGAAGTTTGACAAAGTTATTAGGTCAAACGGCTACAGAGTCAGCGAGACGGACAAATGTGTTTACACAAAGTTCGCTGATGGAAGATGAGTCATCGTTTGTCTGTACGTAGACGACATGCTAATCCTAGGTACGGATATAGGCTGTGTCACAGAGACAAAGAAGTTCCTCTCAACCAAGTTCAGTATGAAGGACTTGGGGGATGCAGATGTCATCTTGGGCATAAAGATCATCCGGACATACACTGGAGTAGCGTTGTCACAATCTCACTACATTGAGAAGATGCTCACACGCTATGGGTATAAGGATCTTCCAGGGATCGATACGCCATACAGGTGTGATCAGAAGCTGAAGCCAAACTCAAGGGAAAGCGTCAGGCAGCTGGAGTATTCTAGCGTTATCGGAAGTTTGATGTACGCAACGACTGCCACAAGGCCTGACATAGCTTTCGCCGTGGGAATGCTGAGTCGGTTCACAAGCAACCCAGGGGTTGAGCACTGGAAAGCTGTGAAGCGGGTGATGAGATATCTCAAGAAGACTCAGACATATGCACTGCACTACAACGGGTATCCGACAGTAGTGGAAGGCTTCAGTGATGCTAGCTGGTGTTCAGAGGTGGAAAGCGAGAGATCCACAGGTGGATATGTCTTTTCCTTGGGTGGAGCTGCTATATCGTGGAAGTCGAAGAAGCAGACTATACTCTCTCGTTCCTCCATGGAATCTGAATTCTATGCACTTGAAACTGCAGCAGATGAAGCAGAATGGCTTCGGGAGCTCATGTATGATCTTCCAGTGGTTGGGGCTCAGATACCGGCAATACCGATATACTGTGACAACCAGGCGACTGCGGCGGTGGCATCAAATGACCTCTTCAATGGGAAGAAGAGGACTGTGTGGTTGAAGCACAGGACAGTACACGATCTTATCAAAAGAGGTGTAATTGCAGTGGTTGATGTTCGGAGTCAGGAGAACCTGGCAGATCCGTTCACAAAGGGCCTCAAGCGCCAGTTGGTCGATGACACAGCTTGTAAAATGGGCTTGAAGGCATTCTGATAGTGTGTCTTTGTAATCCTACCATAAAGTTTTATGCTATTAGTTCAAAAAGAAATCTACTAGGCATCTAACTTTTGGTTCAAAGGAGGATCACTGACTGGGAAACTATCAGGTAACAGTGGGTACTTGTTCTCTGGAACATGGAAGGGATACGGACCCATAACCACTGTTGTCTACTATGTATTTTCTGCGGAAAAAACAGATCATGTGGAAGGGTGGCTTAAACGCCTTAATGAGTTCTCAGGCAGAGTGAATGCCTGGTGTGCTTTACAGGAAGCACGGTAGAGCAGCACTACAAGGAGTAAAAGTCCATGCTACAGTGGGGTGACTCCACCATGAGGTTCCCAGGTAGGGGTAATGCCTCGGCCTTGCAAGCCAAGTCATAGCGGCGTAGCACCGCAAATAGGCAGGTAGCCTAATGCTGTATGACGTAATTAAAGAGTTGTAGACAGCACTACAAAGGGGAGGATGGCCCCATGTTACAGTGGCACGACACCACGATGAGGTACCCAGGTAGGGGTAAGGCCTCGGCATTGCAAGCCATGTCGTTGCGGCGTAACACCGCAAGGAAGCCTTAGGCTTCATGCTGAGTAGATTGGCACTACAAAGAGGCTGATACCTCATGCTACAGTAGTATGACACTACGATGAGGTTCCCAGGTAGGGGTAATGCCTCGGCTTCAGGCCATGTCATAGCGGCGTAGCACCGCAAGGAAGCGCAAGGCTTCATGCCATATCTCTTTAATAAAGAACTCACCTATAGTGTATGGAAAGAGATATCAGGCCGTCTCTTGAGGGTAAACTTGTAGACGCCCAAAATTATACACTGAAACCAGGCTGGCACAGGGGCTTTAATGTGCAGCCAGAAGCACACGTAACTACACTTTGTGAGTGGGAAGAATTACAATTATGGTGCAGAATTCAAGGCGTACTCCATTCTTGTATCACATTGTTATTTAACCCATGCGGGAAGATTCATGTCGTCAGCGACATCTATCCTAATGCAAAATGGACAGTTACTGTGGGGAACGCTCAACCCTGGACACATATATATGTTGTGATATGTGGGGGATTGTTGGTGCTTTCTTTACATGGAGAGAGCGCTAGCTCTCAACATGCCTTGTAAAATTTTAGTCCCACATCGGAAATGCACCATGAGTTATCTCAACATATATACTTGGGTGTGTTGTTGAGAGATGCACATGGGGTGGTGACCCTAAGGAGGGAACCATGTGGGTGATTTTACTAGGAGGTAAGAATAAGGCTCCAAGGATTAAGCATTAATACTTTTGTCATTCTCTTGGATTAATTTCATTTGGAGCTAAGCCCCAAAGGGGCTTAGCGACTCGGACTCGGACTCGGGCTCATGGGCTCATGAGGCGTAATGTGGCGTTTTGTTGGCGCACTTTGCACTTAGCACGTCAGCAGTCATGCGGTCTTTATGCGGCTCATATGCGGCCATGCGATCTTATGTGGCATGCGGCTCATATGCGTCCGCATGCGGCTCATGCGGCTCATGCGGTCATGCGGCCATGCGGCTCATGCGGCCATACGGCACATACGGGTCATGCGGTCCATGCAGCTCATGCGGTCCATGCGGCTCATGCCGTCCATGCGGTCCATGCGGCTCATGCGGCTCATGTGGTTCATGCGGCCCATGCGGCCATGAGGCTCATGCGGCCAGGCTGCTGCTGCTGCCGTATGGAGGGTTCCGCTGACTGTGCAGACTACAAGTCATTTATGGAAAGACTGATTCAATGCGATTAATTCAGATCCTATCTTTGTGGGATTTGAATTAATTTCGTTGCTATCTTTGTAGGATTTGAATTAATCTCGTTGCTATCTTTTTGGGATTTGATTCAATCTTTCCATAACTGAAGAGGCGGCTAGGGTTTCCATCCTCTCTCTATAAATACTCTCTTCTGGCCTCCTTTGTGGTTACTACGAAAAATAGAAGTCAGAAAAGGAAAAAGAGAGAGAGAGCTGCTGCCGCCATTGCAAGTCCATCCGAGGAGTCAGAACAGAGGTGACTTCGAGCGTTCCACAAGTTCTTCAAACTTGCTGGTTCCAGGAAGCAGATCGTGTGGGGCGAATCTTGCTTTGAGCAACGGTGTTTTGACACCCCAGCATTGTTCTTCTTCTCATCTCTCTCTAGTTTTTTTGTAACTCGTTCTGTCCCAATTGCAATACGTTTGCAAGGAAGAACGAGAGATCTTCTCTTCTCTATTTTCCTCCTCCATATTGTAATCGGGTTATTTGGTATTTGTATTATCGTAGATCTTTGTTGCATCTGTTTTACCATCTTTGATCAAGTCCCGGGACTAACATATATATATATATATATATATATATATATATATATATATATATATATATATATATAGAAAAAATATATGAAAAAGGGTAAATTTCATATAATCAATAAATCAGATACATCTCTTACGATTTCAGGCCCAATTGGCCTCCTCAAAACTGATATATCAGATTCAATAATATGCAAGATCCCTATAGGGGTGGTAGTGAGTCCCTCAAATATCTGCCTGTTTTGCCCTCTTTATACGTGCCATACCGACGCGGCAAGTCTGAGGCTTGCTTCCATAAACCACATCCCACCTCGGTTTCTTCTTGCCCTAATCCAAGCAATAATGTCTCCAACATCTCTCGTAGAGGCACATCCACCCAGTCCTCTACTATTCTGCGACTGTCATAGGAACCAGGACGTCACACATTCAAAGAATAAATGACCCATCGACTCATTCTGTTGATTACGTAAGACATCTTTAGGAATTGAGTTGAACTCCAAACCGAGCATGTATATAATAGTAAAGATGGCTAGTCCAAGTGGTTAGTGTGGAGGCATGTGGCCCTTGTGGGCAGAGTTCGAATACTAGTGGTAGCGATTCCGGAAACTAATTACCATTTCCAAAAAAAGATGGCTTCTTCCAGTTGTGACTTGGGCAATGTTGGCGACCCTGGGGATCCCCCTCCGCCTGCCCCTGCGGATCATGGGAACGTTGGGTCTGCTAGTGGATAGTCTACGATTACTCGAAGGAGGAGAGTGAGGACTGAGGTGAATGGAGATAGAGGAGCCTCCTTTCTAAAGCAAGCTGGGAACGGATCTGACCAATTGTAGTAGGATGGAATGGAGGAAAAGCCCCTATGGAGATGGGAAGGAGGAGAGGCATAACTATTCAGGGAAAGACTTCTGAGGGGGGGGGGGGGGGGGGGGGGGGGGGTGCGCGCGGTTGTTATCACGAGTGGGTTCCAACTGCCACTACTACAAGGATGACAAAGGTGTTTGATAAAATGCCGACATCAGTGGTCTCGGGCGTGATATGTGGGAGCGTGGTCTCTTGGGCGGACCTGTGTCGGCCGGTGTCTGGCCGGAAGCTGTGGATCTCTACTATGTGGAGCCGGTAGAAATCAATGGGGTTAGAAGGGCAGCCCTCACCTTGGATGATCTAGCTGAGACATCAAAGTACGAAAAACACACCGCCATGCTTTATGTGATCGGGAAACAAGCCTTTCTTTAGCCAACTATGATGATTTGCAGCTAGGGTCTAAGTCGAGAGGAGCTATGGAAGTCTTCGCTAGACAGAATGGATTCTTCTTGGTGAAATTCGACCTGGAAGAAGACATTGGGAGGGACCTTGAGGGAGATCTATGAACTTTTGACAGCAGATTGGTGGTCATGAGTAGATGGCACCCGGAATCGAACTTTGAAGGAGATAGACTCTCTACTTTACCTGTGTGGATTCGACTCCCTTGGCTGCCACCCCAACTTCGGAGCACGTCGGCGATCATGGATATAGCTATCCTGATTGGTACCCCGATCCGCATGGGTGTTTCTACAACACAAGACAAGGCTGGAACATGCTCGTGTCTTTGTGGAAATTAAAGCTACAAATACATTGCGCGACTCCTTAGGGATTATCCTTCCCAAAGGTGAGTTAATGGACCTGATTGTCGAATATAAGTGGGTTCCTCTTGTATGTTCATATTGTGCTAGCTTCGGTCACCTGATCAATTATTACAGTTACAAAGTAAGCCAAGCTGATGTTACCTGGGTAAGCGAGGAAGTCTATAATACTGGTCCGAAGGTGCCTCAGAAGGATAATGGCATGCCCCTTGAAAATGTTAAAGAGAAGGACATGATAGTGGCAGATGCGACCATGACTCTATCATCGCTTAAAGTGGCACTTGAATTGCCTCAAATCAGTGTACTCGAAAAGGGGTCGGACCTGGAGGCCATACAAAGGATGAAATCAGAGGTACTCCAAGCTGATGTGATGGGCGAGGAACTTTGCCCTCAACATGCTCTGGTACTATATGAATTAAATGAAGGGAATAAGGAGGACATTTACGCACCACAACAAGAAAATAGGGTCGAGACTTATTCTCGCGCAAGGAAGAAACCCGATTGCTACACTCGTGAGGACGGGGGAGGAGTTGGGAGGCAGGCCAACCTCACTACGGTAAACCCGCTATGGGAGCGCATGTTGGGGTCCTTCATCAGGAGACATGTCAAGTTTGGGGTGAAAATTTGAGCATATGTCGAAAGGAGGTTACCACCCAAGTAAGGTGAGATTTAGGGTTACAAAGGGCATCAGCCGTCAGTTTTGATATTAGTGCTCAAGACAATGCATAATCTACTGTGGATAAAGAACTGCACCCCTTTTAAGTGTCTGGGTTTCCTCACTTGTTGGTTCAGTTATTGTATGTGTCTGAATTACTTTTCCTTTTGGTTGTTATGGTGTTTATCTGATTCTCATACTTGTATGAGAGCGATGTCACGCCCCGGTTCCGTAGAACCAATCGTCCTCGCTAATGCGTGTGATGCCGCGTGAGTCTAGATTGTGCTCACGCAAGACGGGTTCCATAACGGCCGATTACAGCAGCGTGCGACGGAATCGTCGCACAGAAGTCCTAAGCAGAGAAGTTCAATAACACCAAGACGTGTACAAAATGATACACTTTATTGATATTGAAACAAGATTACAAGAACGTGAAGCCAAGATTACAAGTCGTTCAAGCTCACTTTCTCTATGATTACAATCACTCAGCACTCTCTCAGAATACAAGTCACTCTGCTCTCTCTCTCTCTCATCTTTCAATACAATATAACGAGCCAGCGGATGTTTCAGAAGGCGATGTCCATACATTACGTCCCGTATAGGTGAAGTCTTCAACGGGGTCGCACGCCTCGAAACGCTAAGGAACTTTATGCCTCAGCGCGTCCAAGCAAGCTCAGCCCCGACGAGCAAGTACCTGTAACCTGTGCATGAAAACTGTTGGGTGGTCAGTACACAACCGTACTGGTGGTGTGAGCTCCTCGTCCACCCAAACAAAACCAACACGTTCATTTAGTTTGTGCATCATAATCCTATTTTGTGACTCTAGACCATTACCGTGCCTCGCACCGATAACTTACTTATCCTTATGCCTCTAGACCATTCTCGTGCCAACGACATCAATGTATTGACTCGTGCTTGTCTATTGGCTCATACTCTAAGATGCAACAACATGGTCGTTCCATAACTCTGTTCGTGCTTCAATGTCGAGGTCGTGCTTCACAATTCAACATAACTTAACCAAACGTTGCCATGAAGGCCCTTCCTGACTTAAACTCGAAACAACTCAAATCTCAACTTATGCAACTCTGTGCGAACGACTCAACACTCGACGCCACCTCTCGTGCCGAAGCACGTGTCTTTACTATGGCTAAATCTTAGGTTCCATACTGGTGTTACAACCGTGCATACCTTCTTGACTCAATTCGTGCCGTGCTTGCACCTCCTTTGATTTGACCGAAACTGTGCATGCGGATTGCCGCTCAGCACACCAACTCATCTATATAATAGGTCACTAGCAATTCAAGCTATCTTGGACATGTAGGTGGTGCAGACGAGACCCTTGCAGCCAAGGGTAGCTAGCCCTGTTGAAGTTCTTGAATCACCGCGACGTGTTCTTGCCTAACTACCGTGCTACCCTCTAGGCCGAAACGGTCCTGTGGTCCCAGGCTACCGAATCGAGAATACGAAACCTTGTGCACAAGTTGTCCATGACCACGCACCTACGAGAACTTCTAGACTCCACGTAAATGCATGGCCTAACCGACAGTACAACTTACTTCCTTTGCTTCACTTCTTTACTCTTTATACTTTTTTGCAGAGCCCAAACAAGGGATTGCCTCGGCGACTGACCTATAGTCCCGACATATTTTTTAGCGTTTTCATACCCTCTTTGACTCAAACTCAGGAATGACTAATTGATAGTCTTCCAGCATAACATGAACCAACCATGTTCCATTGAATACCACGACCGTGCTACAAACCATCTGATACAACTTAGACCGTAGAACGAGCAAAAGCTGTGCCAAGCCTTACGATCGTGGGAATGTGCATTGAGACTGTGGGACAGTTTTGCTATACCAAGCAGTGGGACGGTGGAACGGTAGAACATTATATACTTTACCAAGAATCTATACCGTACGACGCCCATGACTATGCTAAGTCAATAGCCTTGTGTCCACATGGACCAACTTTTCCTTCTCCCAAGCCATGAGGCGAAGGACCGAGTGTCAATTTGAAAGCACGACGTGCAACATTTCTAAGCCAACCGTAAGACCTTTCCATATTCTAACTCAACCCGACCCAAGGTGGGATTATTCTCTTAGCTATGTAGATTCATCTATTTTATTATCAAGCCTAGTATGTGCATTGGAAAACTTCCAGCTATTAGTGTGAAAGCCAAGCTGAGGCAAGTTCACCGAAGCCACCCACCTGAGCGAGAAATTGTCTCGACCGAGCGGGACTTCGAGCAAGCCGTTGCATGGCTAAGTCCAAACGCCGTTGCATTTCGATTCCTTCAGTTGAACTGAGCGGGACGGGGCATTACATAATACACCACTCAGAATAAGTCTCGTCCTCGAGACTTCCTGAGTGCAAGTCATCATACCGTTCCTCAATCCATACCGTGTGTGTCTTAGACAATTCTCATCGAACGACTATCCTTTGATGGCAGCGAACTATACTCAAGTATCTTTCTAAGTTCCGTGTCGCATGCGCTTGGCCAATTTCATTGAATGACTCTACCACTCAATTTGAGTTGACGATACTCACTCAGTTGTTGTGTTCCTATGACTTGGTCGCTATTGCGCCCTGGCACGGGACTATAACGGTTACACGAGGTACGTTATAATTATCATACACAAGAGTCTTAGGCTGAGGCTAACTTACTCATCCATGCGCATCTCAACATATCCACTTGCAGCTGCATTTGAGTTCAGCATATCGCTGAGTCTGGATTGTGCACATATTCAAGGCGTCACCCGAATATATACATTTCAACCAAGCTTAGCGATAGCAAAGTCGGACAAGCTACTCGTGATAGTTTTGAATTGCTAGTCGTTTTACTAACTCGACTAAAACCGAACTCCAGTTTAGCGAAGTCGAGCAAAATCCAAGTAATTCCAGTCCGATTCAAGACCAAGCATTGTACTACCATCAAGTACGTCTTCCAAGCAATGATTCGATTCATTATCCCAACTTTACTTATGCATCACCAATTTCTACCATTCACTTCGTTCGGGTCTGATATCAATGTCGCTAGCGCACACTCTCAGTTCCAAGTCCTAACTCTAAGTCTTGTTGTCCCAGATCTATCGTCCACCCGAACGATACTGTAAAGTTGGTTATACAGGTTCAACCACTCGGCACAGGGTTGTCTGCCTATCCGCTAGGTCAGCTCACAAGGTCATAGGTACAACTCAAGTTCGCGGTTCATCGTGCAAACTCGTTGCACGACGCTCGCCCCAATCCTAAGGTCAAACCATTGTTCGTTCGTATGGGATACTCTACCCAATTTTGCTTCACTCACATTTCTAAACATCGAGCAGTGTTCATCATATTCACAAAAAGACATTCGTCGCATGGGGTCCGAGTCCGTTCAACAAAGTCATCCTACGGTAAGTTCTGCTCAATCAACTCAGCGGCATCTCAATATCACATGTCCAAACTAGCAATTCGCGTAGTCTTTCTCTTCAAACATGTTTGATATAATCTACCTATCCATCATATCCAAGTCAAGTATACCACGACACGATTTGTCACTAAACCATAATTCTCATACATATTTCCTAAGTCGTTTAACATGAATCACGTATTCTATCACAAGGTCGTCTAGCATAACAATATATCACGCCCCAATCTTCCGCAAGTCCGATTATCCACGCTGGATATGAAATCACCATGCCAACGCTCCCGCAGGATAATCGTCCTCATCGGGACGTAACTCTTACTTTGAGTCTAGACTAATTCATTCTTGATACGCACATTAGATCTACTCAATTCTCAAACTTACTTTATCGTCAATCACAAGTCCAAACAATTCTCGAATTTTCTTTCGCGTCAAACCACAAGTCAAAATAATCCAATTGCCACGCCCTAATCTCCCGCAAGTTCGATCATCCCCGCTGGACATGAATCACCATGCCAGCGCGCCCGCAGAATGATCGTCCTAATACGACGTGACACATGTGCGAGGCAGAATGTGTGCTCACACAAGACAAGAACGTCAACGTTGTGGTCATTATCGAAACAATCAAGACACTTTCGTTTTCATCCAACCATTCTCAGACATTTCCTCATATCCTTAAGTTATGTTTATATAACAATCACCTTGCATAACTCTTTTTTTTTGCGTTTTAGACGAGTACTATCTTCCGAACTAGATTCAAGATCGCTTGTCCAAAACTCAAGTTCCATTCCTTATCGCACAACTCAAATCATCGTACCACAAAGTTCTTTAACTTGTATCAATCGTGCTATCTTCTAAGCGTTAATGTCGTATCAACTCGCTCGAATCACAAAATCCATATTCAAGCTAAATTATACCGAGCGATATCCTACTCAATCCAGTTTCTATATGCACTTTCTTCCAATCGTGCTATCGATCGATTGTGCTATCTTCGATTTCATCTACGAGTATTTCACCTCAACTCAAGTTTCAATTCATTCGACTAAATCAAAAATCGCATGTACGATCCACTAGGTTTTCTCGACCAAGACATCCATTTGTTTTCTCATCTGAATCCTTATTCGATACAGTTTTCTAATTTGCACTACACATTTACAAATTGTTCGAACGACATCTCGTCCGAAACCCTCGAAATCACGACCAATTAAGTGTTTTTCGTTCTAAGGCTTTGCGCGATCACATTGCTTACGAATATACTCGTTGCTACCCCTAAATCCTCAATTTCACTCGAACAATTTCCAAGACGATCTATATACCACTCAGGGTTCGAGCAACTCGACCAATCGCAAAACTCACTCTTATTCCTCTTCAAGGCTATCGCATACACCACTCAGGCATTAAGGCATCCAATCTAGTCTTCCATCATGCAAATCATATTTCTAATTCATACTCCTCGATGTAATTAACCGTTCGAACTATTCCTCAAAACCCAAATACCATTCTCTGTGTTCGCCTTAGCGTTGGTCCGATAACGTCTCTATCGATATACACTGTAAGTCTTATTCTCGTCCGAGCGATATTCAATCTCGCTCGCATCAGAAGGTCTAGGTGCGCGATACTCGGCATAACTTAGCCAAAAGGCTGTGTGCATAGCCATCCCGTTCGAACTATACTCCGGTCTCGCACATTCATTCGCTAGTGTCAGCGTAAGGTTATTCAGGTGCGCACACCACTTGCTAACTTTAGCATGGGTTCCTTTCAACTTAAGTCCGACACAGTTCGGCACAAAGGCCTTCGCATATCGATCCCATTCAACTGAATACTTGTACGAGCTTTTGAAAATATTATACTTATTGCATGGAACATCCCAATAGACAACGAGAGAGAGCGTACCTCTTTTACTCATAAACGAGCTTTCAAATTGAGAGAATCGACATGAAGTTAATAACGTAAAACCGTGCCTTGATACCATTATGTCACGTTCCGGTTTCGTAGAACTGATCATCATTGCTAAAGCGTGATGTCGTGTGAGCCTAGATTGCGCTTACGCAAGGCGGGTTCTATAACGGCCTATTACAGCAGCTTGCGACAGAATCGTCGCACAGAAGTCCCAAGCAGAGAAGTTGAATAAAATCAAGACATGTACAAAATGATATACTTTATTGATATTGAAACAAGATTACAAGGGCACGAAGCCAAGATTACAAGTCGCTCAAGCTCACTTTCTCTATGATTACAATCACTCAGCACTCTCTTAGAAAACAAGTCATTCTGCTCTCTCTCATCTTTTAATACAATATAACGAGCTAGCGGATGCTTCAGAAGGCGATGTTCATACATTACGTCCCGTATAGGTGAAGTCTTCAATGCGGCCGCACGCCTCGAAACGCCAAGAAACTCCATGCCTCAGCGCGTCCAAGCGAGCTCCGCCCCGACGAGCAAGTACCTATAACCTGCGCATGAAAACTGTTGGGTGGTCAGTACATAACCGTACTGGTGGTGTGAGCTCCTTGTCCACCCAAACAAAACCAACATGTTCATTTAGTTTGTGCATTATAATCCTTCGATTGTCTTTCTAATCTTGCCTTAGTATCAGTTTTAGGATATAGACTCATGGCCTATTTATGACTCTAGACCATCACCGTACCTCGCAGCGATAACTTACTTATCCTTGTGCCTCTAGACTATTCTCGTGCCAACAACATCAATGTATTGACTCGTGCTTGCCTATTGGCTCATACTCTGAGACGCAACAACATGGTCGTGCTATAACTCTGTTCGTGCTTCAACGTCGAGGTCGTGTCTCACAATTCAACATGACTTAACCAAACTTTGTCATGAAGGCCCTTACTGACTTAAACTCGAAACGACTCAATCTCAACTTATGCAACTCTGTGCCAAGGACTCAATACTCGACACCACCTACTGTGCCGAAGCACATATTTTTACTATAGCCAAATCTTAGGCTCCATAGTGGTGTTGTAACCGTGCATAGCTTCTTGACTCAATTCGTGCCGTGCTTGCACCTCCTTTGATTCGATCGACATCGTGCATGCGGATTGCCGCTCGGCACACCAACTCATCTATATAAAAGGTCACTGGCAATTCAAGCCATCTTAGACATGTAGGTGGTGCAGACGAGATCCTTACAACCAAGGGTAGCTAGTCCTGCTGAAGTTCTCGAATCACCGTGGCGTGTTCTTGCCTAACTACTTTGCTACCCTCCTAGGCCGAAACGGTATTGTGGCCCCAGACTACCGAATCGAGGATGCGAAACTTTGTGCACAAGTTGTCCATGACCACACACCTACGAGATCTTCTAGACTCCACGTAAATGCATGGCCTAACCGACAGTATAACTTCCTTTGCTTTACTTCTTTACTCTTTATACTTATTTGCAAAGCCCAACCAGGAATTGCCTTGGCGACTGACTACAGTCCCGACATATTTTTCAGCGTTTCCATACCCTCTTTGACTCAAACTCAGGAATGATTAATTGATAGTCTTTCAGCATAACTTGAACCAACCGTGTTCCATTGAATACCATGACCGTGTCATAAACCATGTGATACAACTTTGACCGTAGAACGAGGAAAAGCTATGGCAAGCCTTGCGACCGTAGGAACGTGCATTGAGACTGTGGGACAGTTTTGTTATACCAAGCAGTGGGACAGTGGAACAGTGGAACATTATATACTTTACCAAAAATCTATACCGTACGACGCCCATGACTATGCTAAGTCAATAGCCTTGTGGCAACATGGACCAACTTTTCCTTCTCCCAGGCCACGAGACGAAGGACCGAGTGTCAATTTAAAAGTACGCCGTGCAACATTTCTAATCTAACCGTAGGACCTTTCCATATTCTAACTCAACCTGACCGAAGGTGAAATTATTCCCTTAGCTATGTGGATTCATCTCTTTTATTATCAAGCCTAATATGTGCATTTGAAAACTTAGTGTGAAGGTCAAGCTGATGCAAGTTTACCGAAACCACCCATCTGAGTGAGGAGTTGCCTCGACCGAGCGGAACTTCGAACAAGCCGTTGCGTGGCTAAGTCCAAACGCCGTTGCGTTTCGATTCCTCCGGTTGAACTGAGATGGACGGGCATTACAGCGAACATATGAATTTCAGGTATGGAAGTCTAGTTTCAAATTAAAATAATGTTTGTAGCTCTGAGTGAAGGGGTATTGGGCTGAATGTAAATGTAGAAGTACAAATAATTTGATTTTGAAATATGGGTTAACTACTAGCTTGTGAACTATTTAACTAGAATGTATGCAAGATTTATTTGTTTTGTCTTATATAATGTATGGTGGGTTGAGCTTCCAAGTGCACATTATTCTCTGAGTGCTAATTTGTTATCCTCATCGAAGACATACAAGATACCAATTGCAAAATGTCTTGAAACAATCTTCGCTTTGGTTTGACTTGAGTTATTGTATCTTTGGTCCAACAAAATTTCTTCATATGAGCACATGTCCATGACAAGTCTTGCTTCAAATTATCTGAATTGTTTTTCTACAAGATAAAGCTAAGCATACAAAGCAATAGCATTATATCAAGCAAGTATCCATATCATATCCAATACTAATAGAGAGATCATAAATACAAGTGTGGATAATGAGAACAAGAAATACTTAACATGTGCCTTAGTCAAGTATTAACAATTAGTAATTATTTATTGAGAAATTTAATCGATTAGCCATAATCAAAATATTAATTAATCATTTGGTAACAACCTAGAGGTCGAAGGCCTATTTTGGGCAGAGAGATTGATTCATGCAGTATAGTCTTTTTAAATTCACTAAAATGCATGCAAGAGGAACTGAACTTGGATTGTCTAATACCATATTAAGTGCCTACCACTACACAAAAATTTTAGAGTTGTGGTTGAGATTAACATATATTGTTTTCTAAGGTTATCTTTAACCAGAAGAATTTCAGTCTGTTCATGTAAATGTCTCGGCACCTGTCTTACCGGTGGTAATACCCATGTGATAAGTAGCTTCCTCTGTATATCTTTTTGGAGAAAGGGAAGGAAATGTTTTCCTTATTCAGTGTAACATGTGCTGTTGCTAGGATATATTTTTATAATTATCTGATAAAGTAGCAAGATAGTGGTATGGCCATCATGACGGTAAATGAACATGATGCATCAGCAGTACTGGAGATGAATCCATACCCAATAAGAAAGTTGCTAAACTTATAGAATCACTCCCTAGGCGCTTGTTTGAGCCCATATAAAGCATGCTTGAGTAAGCAAACAGTCCCAGGGAGAGCTGAATCAAGGAAGCCAGGTGTTTTTCCATATAGACAGGAACATTAAGACAACCGTGTTAGAAATTAAGGACGATCTTGACATCTAATTGATGAATTGGTAATTCTCTTACAGTAGCGACAGTTAGAACAATGTGAATACTAGATAGTTTGACTACCGGACCAAAGACTTTCAGATAATCAACACCCTTCTTCTGATGGAAGCCTTTTGCAACAAGTCAGGCTTTTTCGATCAAGTGATCCATCTAGTACATTGATATCTCCATTCTTGATGGTGGTTTCAATATCCTTCATGATTCATGTGTACTAGTAAGGGAAAAAGTATGGAGGAGATCAGAAAGTTAAAAGGAAAAGTATACAGATAGGAGTATTACCTGTAGAAAACTGCACAGAGGAAAAAAAAAAACTCCGAGAGAGCGAGAAATGGTAGCATTCATGGGTCAGACTATCTTCTCTGTGAGTTCTCTTCCCCCTCAGGGGGAGAACAATAAAACAGCACGAGAAAACTGTCAATGCTTTAGAAATAACCAACTGCAGGATAGCATTGATTTTAATGCATCCATATTTTTCATTGTTGTTAAAGTCTCTCCCTGATGCGGGACGAAGACCCAAAAACAATTATTTTTATGAAATTAGGGATTTGAGAAGATTTGGACGCGGAAGCTTTAATTGAAGAGTGAACAACAACTATTATAAATTTGTCTCACAAATTATAATAGAAATGCAAAATAATATTATGATTACCGTTGAAGACGTCAACATCGAAAGCGGAGATGCAACGTTGAAGACATCAACGTCGAAAGAGGAGAAGCTACGTTGAAGACGTCAACGTCGAAAGCGGAGAAGCAACTAAGTAGAGATATCCACTTTAAGGTTTTGGCATTGCACTATATAAACTCAAAATAGATTTCTCAATTCTCAATTCTTTGATCCATAACATGAAATTACAAACTATTTATAAGCTACAAAATAATCAAAACAAGATAAACTAAATCTCTAATCTCTAAGTTCTTATACATAAGATAACTCAATCCCTAACCAACTCCAACCAACTCAAGAGATAAAATTCTCTTTATTTTAATTTATCCCAATAGACAAACTAAAGAAATCCAAAATAACCGAAAATCCAAATTGTTCTCCATCACTCCACTACACCAAAACTCTTAGAGTTGTAGAGAGGGTGTCGAGGATTATATTATTTACTTTATTCTAACACCCCTACAGGTCGAAGGTCCATTTTGGGCAGAGATATTGATTCATGCTTTTTATAGATTCACTTAAAATGTGCGCCAGAGGAACTGAACCTGGATTGTCTGATACCATATTAATGTTCCTGCCACTACACCAAAATTTTAGAGTTGTAGAGTTGTAGTGAGGGTTGAGAGTAACATACATATGTTATTCTAAACAATTGTGTTCTAAGCGTATCTTTAACCAGAAGAATTTCAGTCTATTCATGTAAATGTCTCGACACCTGTGTTACCAATGTTATTCCAATGTGATACGTAGCTTCCTCTGTATATCTTTATGGAGAATGGGAAGGAAAATGTTTTCTTATTTGGTGTAATATGTGCTGTTGCTAGGATATATCTTTCCAATTATCTGATGTGTTGGTTTGTCAGCGAAATAGGTGCAAACACTAGGTTTAGGTTATTAAGATAGAATTTTTGTGATTAGCTTACGTAAGATCAATCATTTATAAGATGTAATACTGTTCCTGAAACTATTCTTTCTGGTAGTATGTATGCATTCTGTAGAGAATTTAAGATATCTTATTGAATGGAATAACAACATATATATAGGTGAGGCTAGCCTCCTCTCCTATCATTCTAGCCAATGTGGGACTAAAGCCCAATAACACTCTATATATCAACACTCCCCCTCAAGATGGGCGAAAGATATTCACTAAGCCCATCTTGTCACATCCTCTCATCATGTTGATAGAACTAAGCCCCTTTGTCAGTCCGTCTGCTACCTGATCTTTGGTTGGAACATAGCCCAGCTCTAGTTCTCCTTTATCCAGTTTTTCTTTGATGAAAAATCTGTCAATCTCAATATGTTTGGTCCTGTCATGCTGCACTGGATTGTTGGCAATATTAATAGCTGCCTGGTTGTCACACCATAGCTTCATCTTTGCTCCCTGGTCCAGCTTTAGCTCCGTCAGCATATTCTTCAACCACAACAGTTCTGTGACTCCCAAGGCCATAGCTCTATACTCTGCTTCAGCTGTTGATCTGGCCACTACTGACTGCTTCTTACTCCTCCAAGAGACCAAGTTGCCTCCTACAAATATACAGTATCCCGATGTGGATCTCCTGTCGTCAGCACAGCTAGCCCAGTCAGAATCACAATAGCCCTCAATGCCTACGTGATTATTTCTTCTGAAGATCAGTCCCTTCCCGGGGGCTCCCTTCAAGTACCTCAGAATCTGGTACACTGCGTCCATGTGACCCTTCCGGGGGTCATGCATGTAGCGACTTACTACACTTACCGCAAAGCTGATATCAGGTCGAGTGTGGCTTAAGTAGATTAACTTGCCTACCAATCTCTGATATCTATCCCGGTCAACTGGTTCTCCAGCTTCAGCATCCAGTTTAAACTTCTGGTCTATCGGTGTCGTAGCTGGTTTACATCCCATCATCCCTGTTTCCGTAAGCAGGTCCAGTGCGTACTTCCTTTGAGAAAGAACGATTCCCTCATTATCTCGAGCAATCTCAATCCCAAGGAAGTATCGAAGGGGGCCAAGATCTTTCACCTCGAACTCCTTGCCAAGTTTTACTTTGAGTTGGGCGATCTCCTGCTCATCATTGCCTGTGATAATCATATCATCTACATATACTGCAAGCATGGTGATATGGCCTCCACTCCGTCTGAAGAAGACAGTGTGATCAGCATTGATCTGCTGATATCCCATCCCTATCATTGCTCTCCTGAACCTGTCAAACCATGCCCGAGGAGACTGCTTCAGTCCATAGAGAGACTTCTTCAGTCTGCAGACCTTGCCTTCTGTCTGTTTTGTGCCGAATCCTGGTGGTATCTCCATGTACACCTCCTCTACTAGATCTCCATGAAGAAATGCATTCTTCACATCCAGTTGGTGTAGCTTCCACCCTCCATTGGCTGCCAGGGAGATCAAGGTCCTGACAGTGCTCATCTTCGCCACTGGTGCAAAGGTCTTGTCATAGTCGATGCCGTACGTCTGACTGTATCCTTTTGCCACCAGTCGAGCTTTATAGCGCTCAACCTGTCCATCTGGGTTCTGTTTCACAGTAAAAACCCATTTACATCCAACTGCTCTTTTCCCTTCTGGCAGTCTCACCAGCTCCCAAGTGTGGTTCTTCTCAAGAGCTCCCAACTCCTCGTGCATTGCCGCTTTCCACTTTGGATCGTTCTTGGCAACCTGCCAATTGTTAGGTACAGTAATACTATCCAAAGATGCTATAAATGCTCCATGAGAAGAAGATATATGATCATAAGAAACAAACTTAGCAAGATCCCAACCATATCTGTCCGGAGGATTTCCCGCATTGCTGCGAGTAGTCCTTCGTGTAGGTAGTGGTATGGGAGACATCGGAGGAACGATATCACCTGAGGAGGGTGGTGGTGTAGATGAGGAGGATGGTGGTATAGGTGTCTCAGGAGTTGGGACAGGCGCAGGCAAGGGACTTGGCACTGACACTGTAGGTACTGGTCCTGTAGTCTGCTTGTTGTTTCTCCTGTTGTAGGTCAGTAACTCCCCCTGAGCCGTAGGTGTTACACTTCTCGTCTCCTCCCTCTGTTCCACTTCACCTTCATGTTCCTCCTCAACCGTGTCTCTATGCCAAACTTCTAAATCGGTTACCACCAGGTTCTCCAAGTTCTCTATCTCCCCCTCTCGCCTTATACTTGTAGTATGAGGCGTGTTATACGAAGTTCCATCCTGGTGGTAATATGGCTCATGCTCCCGGAAGTGGACGTCCATACTAACAAATTTCTTCTTCTCTACTGGACTCCAGCATACATACCCCTTCTGAGTTGCTGAGTAGCCCACGAAGATGCACTTGACTGCTCTAGGGTCAAGTTTTCCAACGAATGGTCTGTTGTCCTTCACAAAACACACACATCCAAACACCTTTAGTGGAAGTATTCCACTATTATTACCTTGTAATACTTCACATGGAGACTTCCATCCCAGGACTTTTGAAGGCATCCTGTTTATAAGTTGAGCTGCGGTCAACACCGCATATCCCCATAGGTGTTGTGGGACATTCATGTCGATCATCATACTTCTTGCGGTCTCCAGAAGATGTCGGTTCTTCCTTTCTGCTACTCCATTTTGTGCTGGTGTATATGCACAAGAGGTCTGATGCTGTATTCCATGTGCTGACAAGTACTCTGCAAGTGTCCTATTGGTATACTCCGTCCCATTGTCAGATCTCAGTATCTTCACCACTGCATTATACTGAGTCTGGACATATTTATGAAAGTCCCGAAAACAAGCAAATACATCACTTTTGTTCTTCATCAAATACAGCCAGGTGACACGAGATGCACAATCGATAAACGAAACAAAATACTTATACCCATTCATAGTGTTTGTAGCACATGGGCCCCAAACATCAGAATGAACTACCTCAAAGACTGAAGAACTCTTATGACCATTTCCAACATATGAACTCCTAGTAAGTTTTCCTAACTCACATGCATCACATACTAATTTCCTTTTATTTGATTTTGCATACATATCTGGATACAACTTATTTAGAGTATCAAATGAAGAATGCCCCATCCTCCTATGATGAAGTATCAAAGTGTCTTCAGTCCTCTGCTGCAGCTCCTCCATTCC
Source organism: Iris pallida (assembly GCA_029216955.1). Lineage (NCBI taxonomy): Eukaryota > Viridiplantae > Streptophyta > Magnoliopsida > Asparagales > Iridaceae > Iris > Iris pallida. Next base: position 2,140,211 of record JANAVB010022399.1, read on the forward strand.
AGCCTTCTCTGCCATAGACACCAATGCTGAGTCCAGTTCGTCTTGATCTAGGTACCACAGTCCATCATGCCAAGTGCCAGTCCCAAGTCTTCGTCCCGTCCCTTTCTCCTGGAAGATCACCTTAGGAATATCAAAAGAAACAATGCATTTTAGTTGGAGAATTATAGAACTAATAGACAAGAGACTGACTGGGAAGGATGGAGCATGCAAAACATTGGATAACCTTACTGAACCCGTACAATTAACAGTACCCTTACCGACCACTGGTTGGAAAGTACCATCCGCAGTCTGAATGGTGTCTGTCGATGCTAGGTGAGTGTACGAGGAAAACTTACTAGCATTTCCGGTCACATGCCGAGATGCTCCTGAGTCGATAATCCAGTCTGACATTTTAAGGGAAGACATAGATGCAAGAGCATGAGACTCGTCAGTACCTTCTGATGGATGGGCATACATAGCGGTGTTGCCTCTGAAGAATGGAGTGGATGCCTCCTCTGCTCCGCTCCTCCTGTCTCCTTCGATTGATGCTTTTTGCTTTCTCTCCAGCAGGTCCAGTAGCGCCTGATCCTCCTCAGTAAAGGCGTCGCCAGCTCCTCCATTCCCATCTGCCACCAGCAGGTTTGCCCGATAGCCTCCTCGACCGCCTCGTCGGCCTCCTCGACCACGTCCACGTCCAGCATATCCTCGTCCACGTCCACCACCTGAGTCTCCCTCCTTAGGTGGTTTGGTACAAGCATATCGATGGTGGCCCATCTCCCCACAGTTGTAGCACTGCCGATTCTGTTGCCAGAGCTCTCCCTTGGATCCTGTATCCCCCGAACCGGTAGCTGCTAGTGCTGACTTCACTTCGGGTAAAGCACCTGTCGATGATGCGCCTGTCCCTGTCTGTAATTTGATCCGCGTCTCCTCCTGAATCATGGCTGAGATAGCCTCCTCGAGACTAGGGATCTCTGGCTGGGCGAGGAGTAAGGCGGTCCTCTGTGTGAATGCTGCAGTCAGTCCCTTAAGGAATTTCATCGTCCTCTCCTGCAGACACACCTGTCTCTCCTTGCACTTTGGGTCCCCGCAGCTTGCCCGTTTGGAATGGTGATCATAATCCAGCCAGAGACGTTCCAACTCCGTAGCGTACTCCTGCACCGTCTTCTCGCCTTGTACGGTGTCGTCGATCTCCCCTTTTATCTGGAAAATCCGTAGATTGTTACCTATGCCATCATAGGTTCTTCTCAATTTCTCCCATACGTCTTTCACCATCTCAATGCCATCTACTGTGGAAGCAATAGACTGGACTAAGGAGTTGAGAAGCCAGATATAAATCACCATATGAGTGGATTTCCACTCGTCGCGTCCTGTCGAGCCCTCTTCCGGCTCTGTCTTCTCGCCTGTCAAGAATCCCTCCAGGTTCTTACCTGCAAGGGTTCTTCTCACCCGCCGTGACCAACTCAAATAGGTGGCTGGTCCATCCAACTTCAGATCGATGGAGGGTAGTTCCAACTTTGGCGGTGCTCGTGTCGTGCTTTCACCAGCCGACACCTTTATCAACTTCAGCAACGTCGCCACATCCTCAGCATCCAGCTTCTTGAGGATCTCCTCCATCGATGTTTCTTCTTGATCACGTCGCACTTGCTCCACGACTCACGTTCGTCCTCGTCGTCCTCTCCTAAATCCGAATATGTCTAATTTCATCGGATCTAGGGATCATCGACATCTCCTTGAGATAAATCTCAAGAACGAGCGTGAGGCTTACCTACACCGTAGGAGCTACAGGTGAAATGAATCTCAAGCTTAGGCTTACCTACACCGTAGGTGCCACAGATGAAATAAATCTCACGTTCGGGCGTACCTACACCGTAGGTGCCCTAAAAGTGGTGTGCACGGAGGCAACCACGGCAGCGGCAGTAGCCGGCAGCAGCGCAGCGGCGCACCAGCACGCGGCAGCGGCGGCGGCGCAGCAGCGCGCGGCAGCGGCAGCGGCAGCGGCGCAGCAGCGCGCGGCAGCGGCGGCGGCGCAGCAGCGCGCGGCAGCGGCAGCGGCGCAGCAGCGCGCGGCAGCAGCGGTGGCGTGGGGGGGGGGACAAGATTAGGGTTAGGGTTGGGATGGAAGTAGGTATTCTAAGCAAGTTTAGGCTTTGATACCATGTAGAGAATTTAAGATATCTTATTGAATGGAATAACAACATATATATAGGTGAGGCTAGCCTCCTCTCCTATCATTCTAGCCAATGTGGGACTAAAGCCCAATAACACTCTATATATCAACACATTCATTTTTCAGTAATATATTTTAGAATTCATTTAGCATTATTTCCATCTCCCAGATATTTGTGTTTGACATGGAAGGCACCAATATATTATATCAAAAGCAGCTCCCAAGCCACGTTTATACTGGTATCTGCTCTATGCAGTTTGAGAATTGTAACCACAATGGCTATGCCAAGAATGTTCTGTTAGTAGGCATGCAAGATTCGTCAATTTTGACCCTTGAAGAAGATACCGGAAATGAATTGAGCCCCAGCATCCATATTAAGAAATCATCGAGAGCTTTATTGATGGAGACATTAGGTTAGTATGTTTCATGTACCTTTCATCTTCATAGGATTAAAATCGTGATGAGATACAGTAGGAGCTGATGAGATTGATTATGAATGCAGCTGTCTCACCTGACGGAGAATGCAGCTCCGGATCAGGCTACCAGGATACAAGCAAAGAAAACTATGTCAGAGATTCTATTACGAAGCAGTCACTATTATTGTTTTGCTCTGAAACTGCTGTGCGTCTTTACTCATTAAGTCATGCAATCCAGGTATAATCTTTTACTCTATTGCTTAACTTAATATAACATTAATAGAAACTGTAGAAAATAACATTATTGCTTGTAACATTTTTTCCACTTAGGGGATCAAGAAGATTCATGGTAAGAAAAAATTTAGTGGAACATGTTGCTTTGCGTCGATTGTCCATGGCCCTTCTGGTGTTGGACTTGTACTTATCTTTGGAAATGGAAAATTGGAGATAAGGTTGAATCTTATTACCCATCTAATTCTGTTCTCTTTGCATTAGTCTCTCATATGCATTCATATCATATAATGCTCATTGAAGTGATGGTTGCTCCTAGAACTAGAGTTGTTATTACCATTTCCTTCTAAAACCTTAACAAGGTCGTATTGCTTTGTAGTCAACTATCTTGCTCTCCATTTGTGCGCTCTTAGCTCACGATTACCTAATCTAGCACGTTATGCTTAATCTTCCATTTTAGATATAATAGTTTTTTTTATGAGACAAGGCCAGTCATTTAATTACTATTCTTGTACTAGGCTACTAGCACCAAGAACCCCTCCTATTTAATTAAATTTTTGTCTGAACTTGGATTCGTACCCACATCCACTCCTCTCCCTTACCAGTGCTACCACTGCACCACCTACACCACCTCCTCAGAGGTATTTTCGTTATAATAATTATTGTTTGCATGTGAAGAGACAAAGATTATGCAGAATGGATACATCTGTGTCACTTAATTTGAAAATACCCTAGAGGGTGCTGAATAGGGTTTAACGAATAGTTAAGCACAACTAAAATGCTAAGGCAATTTGAAATATCTGCTAGAAATGAGGCAAGAATATGAACACCCGATGTATCATGATATCCTCTGTGAGGCACTCTCGTCTCAGAGGAACGCACACTACGAGTCCGTACGTGTCACAAAATTGAGAAGAAACCCATTAGTATCCGAGTTAGTTCTCGGAGTACTAAGGGGCAGTATAGGAATTGGTTGTAATGGCTCATTGTTGATATTTTGATTGTATTGGTAGTGGAATGCATGGTAGGATGCTATGCATATAAGTCCTATCACCCATTTTTTTAAATTAATATAATTACCCATTGAATAGGATGGAACAGAGATAGGATCTGGGTGCTATGCATATAAGTCATATAAGTGCTATGCATATAAGTCCTATCACCTGGATCTTTGTTGTATGGCTAGGATCTGGGTTCGATGGAACAGAGATAGTTGAGAGGGAGAACAGGTTCTGATGACAGAGCAGCTTATTGGCATCTCCTTTGTCAACAAGGGAGGATTCCACTTCATTCTTGGAGCAGTTTATGGACATAATGATAGGCGGCTTAGGGAGACCTTGTGGGCGGACATCGTGCGAGTAGGTCGTATGGCGGAGCACCTGCATCTTCCCCTGCTGCTTATGGGAGACTTTAATGCCATGCTACATCGACAAGAGAAGGTAGGAGGTCGTCCAGTGCCGGATTCAATCTCATACGATTTCCAGAGGTGTCTCCTCTTGTCTGGGCTGAGGGGACTGGAGAGAGTCGGACATATCTGGACCTGGCACAATAAGGCGGTCTACAACAGGATTGCCTGTCAGCTGGATCGGGCTTTGGGAAATAGCGAATGGTTTCGCTACTTCCCGAATTCCATGGCGGAAGGGCTAGCGGCTGGGACCAGCGATCACTCCCCTATCCGGGTGGGTCTCTCTGAGAGGCCTACTTGGAAGGCTCGGCCATTCCGGTACAACAATGGCTGGTACCTTTCTGCGGGATATGAGGAGGCTGTTATGGGAGGGCTTCGGTATACTCGGGAGGGCACGGCTCAGTTTCGTATGGCTCACAAACTCAAACAGGTCAAGAGAGCTATTCGAGATTGGGTGAAGAAGATGCCGCGGTCTTTCCTGGAGGACAAGGAGGCTGAGCTTCGTGAGGTCCAAGAAGCTTTGCAGGCTGACATACTGAGCGGTAAGTTGGCGGCTAGGGAGCGGGACCTGATTGCGGAGGACAACATCATGAGGCTTCAGCAGGAGATTAGTGCGGCCCAGAGGGCCAAGTGTTCATGGCTCAAGGATGGGGATCGGTGCACCAAGTTCTTCTATGATGTGATCCGTGCCAGACAACACCGGAACAGCATCCCCAGGCTGCTTAATGGTGAGGGCGGGCTTGTTGGCGACCCGGGGGAGATTCAGGAGGAGGCAGTCAGGTTCTATTCTGACTTATATCAGTAAACTGAGTATCCCACCACGTTCTTCGATCTTGTCAAGAAGAGGCTGGTGACGCACTATGGGAATAGCTTGCTGTTGGCTCCTGTGAGATTGGAGGAGGTGGAGGATATTGTGATGAAAGCTGATCCAAATAAGGCTCCGGGGCCTGACGGCTTCTCTTGTGGGTTCTTTAGACGTCATTGGGGTGAGCTAAAGTTCCCAGTTTTGGAGGCGGTGCAGGAGTTTTTCTTGGAAGGAAAGTTGTTGAAGGAGCTGATTCACACTTTCTTGACCTTGGTCCCGAAGGAGGGTGCTACCTCCCTCGCCGACTTCAGGCCTATTGCGTGTTGTAATTATCTATACAAGATAATTACTCACCTCATGTGTCGGCGTATGGAGGGGATTATGCAGGGCTTGGTATCTCGGAATCAAACGGCTTTCATCAAGGGGCGCTCGATTGCTGAGCACAGTCTTCTTGCACATGAGATGGTGAGGGATTTCAACAAGCCGGGGGGGATGAAGGCTTGTGTAAAGCTGGATTTGCGGAAAGCCTATGACACGGTCAACAGGGACTTCCTCTGCCACCTTATGCTTGCTATGGGGTTTGATGAGAGATGGGTGGCGAGGGTGAGGGAGTGCATATGCTCCCCCACATTTTTGGTCCTCATTCAGGGTACTCCATATGGATGCTTCTCGAGCAACAGGGGACTGCGGCAGGGGATCCTCTCTCTCCGTACCTGTTCACTTTGGTGATGGAGTACTTCACTTGTATGATGGACCTGGCGGTGCATAGTAGGAAGATTGTTCCTCTTTTCAGGCAGGTCAAGCCGGTGGTGTCTCACTTGGTATATGTTGACGACCTCTTGGTATTCCTGCATCCATCTATGAGGGGGTTGAGGGCGCTTTCAGATATTATGGAGGAGTTTGGGCGGTTGTCCGGCCTGCAGCTGAATAAGGAGAAGAGTAGGGTCTATTTCAGCTCTCTGTACACACTCAAGGAGGAACGGGCCCTTGCTCTAGGAGTGGAGAAAGGCGAGTTACCGGTAAAGTATCTGGGGGTCCCGTTGACAGTCAATTATGCCAGGAATAAGGATTGTCTCAGCCTGGTGGATTTTGCCCAAAGGAGAGTGGAAAGCTGGCAGGCAGCTGGTCTGTCCTTTGGTGGCCGTATTGAGCTGGTGAGGTCCGTTATCTCTGGCATCGCTATGTTCTGGTTACAGTCGATTCAGATCCCAGTAGCTACCATAAGGAAGGTGGAGTCCATTTGTGCTAATTTCATCTGGAGGGGAGGTATGCATGCGATCGCTTGGGAACAACTCTGCCGGACCCGGGAGGAAGGAGGAGTGGGGTTGCGACCTCTTCGGACGGTTAGAGAGGCTTCTGGGGTGAGGATGGCGTGGCGGTTCATCAAGGGAGGTTCCCTTTGGGCAGAGTGGCTGGCTAGCAGATATGTGCGGCGGATGAATTTCTGGTCTTGTAGGATTGATAACAATTTTTCGGTCTCATTTAAGGCTATAATTAGGTGCAGACCGATCCTTCAGTCCGCTATATGCAGGATTATGGGAGATGGGACGAATACTGATCTCTGGCTGGACCCGTGGATGGGAAATAGCTCCCTTCTGGAGATCTTGGGGGCTCAGATGGACAGAGAGGCGAGCAGGGGAGTGAAATGTAGTCGGATTATCAGGGATGGGAGTTGGAGGCCTGAGGAGTATCCATACACAGCTCAGTTTGGGGAGGAGATTCGTCGGATCACTATCGATACTAGCCTGATTGAGGACTTTTGGTGTTGGGTTGATCCTGATTCGGTTGGTGGGTCTGGGATATTCAGTTTTAAAAGTTGCTATAATCTGGTTCGGACCCCACATGGCAGGATTGCGGAGTATGACTTTATCTGGGCGAAGGTGATTGCTCGCAAAATGCAGCTTTGTTCATACAGACTCCTTCTGGACAGGTTGATGACTCGGGACAGACTTATTAGGTTTATGATGCAGATTCCAGACCCGAAGTGTGTTCTCTGTACCGGTGACGCGGAGTCTATTGGCCACCTATTCTTTGAGTGTCCATGGACTTGGCATATCTGGGAGGAGCAGTGCATGCGATTGTTGGGTGGAGTTGGCAGTGCCAGAGATATCCGGGGGATCCTCAGCTGGATCAGAGACCGTCGCGGTATGGACCCTGGTTGGGCCAAGATGGCTAGAGTTAGACTTGCAGCATCAGTTTGGCATGTCTGGAGGGAGCGCAACAAGCGTATCTTTGAAGGACTGGCTACTCCGCCAGTAGGAATTCTGCATAATATAGAATTCGATGTATCTGTAATGGCCCCTTAACTGGGGAGGGAGATGTGAGAATAGTGTATTGTAATACCGATACCGAGATTTGCGTGGAATAAAATTTACCCTTATTCCAAATATATATATATATATATATATATATATATATATATATATATATATATATATATATATATACACACACACACACACATAGAGAGAGAGAGAGAGAATTTAGTAGAATATTTGACTTATTTATTATTGAGGTGGAGCTACACTTGTATAGGAGAGGCTAACCCCTCTCCCTATTATTCTACTCGATGTGGGAATAAAAGCCCATTAATACTCTCAACACTCCCTCTCAAGATGGCCGATAGATATCAATCATCCCATCTTGTTATATAGTTTAAAGGGACTTAATGAATTAAGTCCCTTAGTAAGACAATTTGTAACTTGTTCTTCTGAGCGAACGTGATCGAGCTTTAGTATTCCTTTCTCTAGCTTTTCCTTGATGAAGAACCGATCGATCTCGATGTGCTTCGTTCTGTCATGCTGAACTGGATTGTTAGCTATACTCAGTGCTGCTTGGCTGTCACTCAGAAGACGCAATGGTGTTCCTTGGTCCAACTTCAACTCTGTCAGCAATGCTTTTACCCACAACAATTCTGACACTCCCAGAGCCATAGCTCTATATTCCGCTTCAGCGGTTGATCGAGCTACCACGTACTGTTTCTTACTTCTCTATGAGACTAGGTTACCCCCCATAAATACACAATACCCTGAGGTAGACCTTCTGTCAACCATACAACTTGCCCAATTTGCATCGCAGTATCCCTCAAGACTAAGGTGTCTATTGTTCTTGAACCATATCCCTCTTCCAGGAGCCCCCTTTAGATATCTCAAAATATGGAAAACTGCATCTATGTAGCCATTCCTTGGATCGTGCATGTAGCGACTCACTACACTCACAGCAAATGAGATATCAGGACGAGTGTAGCCCAGATAAATCAATCTGCCTACAAGTCTCTGATATATTTCACGATCAACCGGCTCTCCTGTCTCTGCCCCTAATTTATTTTTCTGGTCAATCGGAGTGACTGTCGGACGACATCCCAACATACCAGTTTCTGTGAGCAAGTCTAGTACATACTTTCTCTGAGAGAGGACGATCCCATCTTTTTCTCGAGCTACCTCGATCTCGAGAAAATACCTCATCATTCCCAAGTCCTTTACTTCAAATTCTTTGGCAAGTTCCGACTTCAGCTGGGTAATCTCCTATTCCTCATCACCTGTGATCACTATATCATCTACGTATACAGCAAGTATGGTAACTTGGCCTCTCGCATGTCGAAAAAAGTTTGTGTGATCTGCATTAGTCTGGTTGTACCCCCATGCCCGTCACAACTTTTCTGAATCTTTCAAACCATGTCTGAGGAGATTGCTTGAGTCCATACAATGATTTCTTCAACTTGCACACTTTTCCTGTTGACTGCTTCGTGCAAAATCCAGAGGGCGTCTCCATGTATACTTCCTCATGTAGATCTCCATGAGAAAGGTATTCTTCACATCTAATTGATGAAGTTGTCACCCATGGTTTGCTGCAAGGGAGTCAAAAGTTCTTACAGTGTTCATCTTCGCTACAGGAGCAAACGTCTCATCATAGTCGATGTTATAGGACTGAGTGAATCCTTTTGCAACCAATCTTGTCTTGTATCACTCCACCTTTTCTTCTGGTGTCTCCTTCACCGTGAAGACTCATTTGCATCCGACTGCCCTTTTTCCTTCAGGTAATGGAGCAAGTTCCCATGTCCCATTTCTTTCCAGTGCCCCAAGTTCCTCCAACATTGCAGCTTTTCACCTTGGATCTTCCTTTGCTTCTTGCCAACACTTAGGCAAAGAGGTGATGTCTAACGATGCAATGAATGCTCCATAAGTAGGAAATAAATTAGAGTATGATAGAAAATAAGCAATATGATGTTCATAACCATAATGAATAGGAGATTTTCCTGCATTACTACGAGAAGATCTTCTTAAGGGAATATGAGATAGTGGAGGAGAGATCATACCATCCGAATCAGAGGGATCCGATGTGGAAGGCGCATCTTCAGGAGTTGGGACAGGGTTAAGCGAGGGACGTGGCACAGTAGGCACAGTAGTGGACTACTGCTTCCTTCTGTAGACTTGGAGCTCTGTAGCCCGTTCCTCCCCCTGTTCTGTAGTCTCCTCCTGTACTGGAGCATCACTTCCTCCTGATTGTATGCATTATCATCACTTTCCTCACTCTCGCTATCTCCCCTTTCTTTCTTTGGACCAACTTCCATCATTGGGCATGGAACTGACCCAACAATTACGCTTGGGACTATCTCCCCCTCACTCCTAACACCTCTTGTGTTAGGTGTGTCACCAAATGCGAAGCCTTCTCCTGAACCATTGTAGTAGTATGGTTCCATCTCTCTGAATGTAACATCCATGCTCACAAAGAGTCTTTGCTTCACTGGACTCCCGCAAGAATATTTCTTATGAGTCCCTGAGTAGCCAACGAAGACACACTTCACTGTCCGAGGGTCCAATTTCCCTACTGTAGGTCTATTATCCTTTACAAAGCATACACAACCAAATACTTTAGGGGGAACAATGAACTTGTTCTCACCTGTAAGCATCTCAAGCGGTGTCTTCCATCCTAACACTTGATAGGGCATCTTGTTGATAAGGTATGCAGCAGTCAACACGGCATGTCCCCACAAGTGTTTCGGAACATTCATAGCAAACATCATCGACCTAGCCACTTCCAATAGGTGCATGTTCTTTCGTTCCGCCACGCCATTTTGTGCTGGTGTATAGGCACATGAAGTCTGATGATGTATCTCATTGGCTGATAAGTACTACTCAATAGCTTTGTTGGTATATTTTGTCCCATTGTCAGACCTCAAAATCTTTACTTTAGCACCGTACTGTGTTGAAACCCTGCATGAAAGTCTTGAAAGCATGCAAAGACATCACTCTTACTCTTCATTAGGTATACCCAGTTAACACGAATATGTCAGTCAATAAAGGTGACAAACCACTTAAAACCATTAACAGCAGTTGTAGGACAAGGTCCCCACACATCAGAGTATTTCATATCAAAAGCAACTGAACTTTTATTTCCAGAACTCACATAAGAGCTTCTGGTGTGTTTCCCAAGTTCACAAGCATCACAAACCAACTTTTACTTATTAGCCTTTTGATACATAGAAGAAAAATCCGACTCAGTAGATGCAAGGACATGAGCAGGTATACATGTGCTTATACTGGCATAGTATGTGATTTTACCCCCGGAGGTGGTTGGAGTCGATGTCCCAGCGGTGTTGGCGCGACTGTCGCTGGTTTCAAGCTTCATGTTCCTCCATATTTCCAGCATTTTTCTCTCACTAGGGGTCACATCGGATGACTGATTCTCACTTCCCCTTTTGCCAAGTTTGCCTTGTGCCCTCCAGAATAATGTTCTCTGCCACCGATATAGCCTCCTCTGCCACCTCTATGCCCTCCACGGCCGCGTCCACGACCACTGGACTGGCCTCTCATAGGCTTCGTACAGAATCTGATGAAGTGTCCTGGGTCTCCACAGTTGTAGCTCCCTCCCCCTCCTGAAGGGTTTAGTTTAACAATTGCTAGAGTTGATTTCTCTTCCGGAGTGCTAGTGGTGCTGGGCATTAGCTTCAACCGTGCTTCTTCTTGTGTCATAGCAGCAATGGCCTCCTCTAGTAATGGCAGTCCGGGTTGTGCGAGTAGCACATTCCTCCTTTGCTCGAATCCTGGGTTGAGCCCCTTCAGGAACTTCATCATCCTCTGTCGCGAGATATACTCCATGAACTTCTGGTAATGTTTCGCAAATGCTGGTTTCACTTGCTCATCTTCCACACCAATGGAATCATAGTGGTCGAGATCTGACCAATACTTCTTCAGCACAACCGCATACTCGGAGATGGTGTGATCTTCTTGGACCACCTTATCAAGTTCATCCTGCAGTTAGAAGACTCTCAAAGGGTTGCCCGTCCCTGAGTACATGTCCTTCAGCTTCATCCAAATATCACCGGCTCCCTCCATTGCTTCCACGTTGCCCGACACTTGGTCGGTCAAGGAGACTGTCAACCATCCAGCTACAACATTGTTGACGATCTCCCACACAGCAAACTCTCGTGAGGAGTGATCTTCATGTGCCTTGGTTTGGCCATTCACATAGCCCACCAAGCCTCTTGCCTTCAGAGTCCGTATCGTCTGACACAACTACTTCAAATAGTTGAAAGTACCCTCCAACTTCCAGCTTCTCCAACTTCGCCATTTTGTATAGTGAAGCATCCACATCTATGTGTGCAGGACGGAAAGTAGTCTCGGTCAGCCTCCTGGAGAAGAGATCGTCCACCAAAGCCTTCACCTCTTTGGCCGTCAGCTTGCCGTAGATCGTCTCCATCATCTTCGTCTTCTCCTCTTCCGTGAACAAGGTAGATTGAGACCGTCTGCACCTTTGGTCACCGTCCTCTCCACATCTACTGTTTCTCCTTCAGCGGTAGCGGCGTCTCCGAGAGCCGCTCATCATGTCCCATGCAGGGTTGCGACTGGAGGTCGCATTGCCGAAGGAGAAGTAGGAGAAGAGCCGGTAGGGGGGTCGCTGGACGGAGAGGGGGGTGGGGCGGCGGTGGGGCCGGCGGTGCTGGGGTGGGACCGGTGGTGCTGGCGATGAGGGGGGGAGGCAGGGCGGAGGCGAGGCGGTGCTAGGGGGGGGGGGCGGAGAAGGTGGGAAAGGGGTGGCGGCTAGGGTTTGGTGGAGAGAGGTGGAGCTACACTTATATAGGAGAGGCTAACCCCTCTCCCTATAATTCTACTCAATGTGGGACTAAAAGTCTATTAATACTCATATATATATATATATATATATATATATATATATATATATATATATATATATATATATATATATAAAAAGATGCAGCAGCAGCTACAGGCGATCGGCTCCCCTAGGGTTTTGGCGGACGCCCCCTTCTCCTCCCCCCCGACCCCCCGATCCGCTTGCGGGGAGGGGGGCACGTCGGCCGGGAGGTGCGGGAGGAGGTCCTGGCGGCCCAGGCGGGGGTAGTAGCGGGACCCCCCCCCCCCCCCCACACGGGGGGGGGGGGTCGGGCGGTCTCAGCGGAACCCCCCCAGGCCGGGCGGCAGTGGGACACCGGGTCGGGGGGAAGCGGGTCTGGGCACCGGCCGGGAGGCGGTGGGACAGGGCCCAGGCCGGGCGGCAGTGGGACAGGCCCCAGGCCGGGCGGCGGCGGCGGTACCCCCCCACGCGGGGGGGGGGGGGGGTCGGGTAGCGGTGTAGGGACCACCCCAGGCGGGGAGTGGTCGGGCGGAGGCGGCGGTGGCTCTTACGGCGGAGAGGCTCCCGTGTTTGAGTTCGGGTCCGGAGGGAACATCTCTGAGGAGGCCGGCTGGCAAACTGTGACTAGACGACGGACTGGAGGACGGAGAGGGGCTCAGTCCCAAGTTGCGGGAAGGGCGGGGCCTGGGATTCATGGAAATCGATCCTTGATCGACGCTATAGATCCCCGGCGACGAGGGGGAGGCACGGTGCAATCTGTTTCGGGTTGGAGGCCAAAGGCGACGGCGGCCGAGAGGGCAATGGATATTGCTACCGATACCGGCAAGACAGTCCAGGGCACTGATAACCCCCCGCCCAGGATGCACGCTGAGGAGCAGAGGCCTCGATCCTGGAAGGAGGTATGCACGCCAGTGACTGCGGAAAGCCCGATGTCTATGGAGTATCTCACACCGAAGTCGGTTGGAGGAGGGCTTCGGGCGTATTTCCCCGCTGAAGAAATAGCGGTGGTCTCAGAATTCTGGAAGAACACCCTGGTGCTGTATGTCTTGGGGAACAAGCCGTTCTATGGCCAAATTCGGGGGTATGCGGAACGTGTCTGGAGACCCAAAGGTAGTATGGAATTCTTCTCTCGGGAGAACGGGTTCTATTATGTCAAATTTGGATTAGCGGAGGACGTGTCCAGGATCCTTCAGGGGGGGCCTTGGTCATTTGATGGGAGACTCATTATTCTGAAGGAGTGGACGCCGGAGTTGAGGTGTGAGAAGGAGGTGCTGAATGCTATCCCCATCTGGGTCCGATTTCCTGAGTTCCCAGTAAAGTATTGGAGTATCCCGCTTCTCATGCGACTTGCCAGTCTTGTGGGGAAGCCGATCAAAGCCGACGAGGCCACTACTTTCCGTACTAGACTGATGTATGCCAGAGTCTTCGTGGAGATCAAGGCGGGCTCAGAGCTACCAAGTATGCTTGAGTATCAGGTACCGTCTGGGGAGGTTATGACCCAGGCGGTGGAGTATGACTGGGTACCCCCCATGTGCTCTCACTGTGAGTGTTTTGGGCACACTACCAGTGCGTGCAAATACAAGGGAAAGGAGACTACCAGGCCACAGGCGACTCGGATGGAGGCACCGAGGAAGGAGACGTCCCCCGGTCACCTGCCGGGGGAGACGGAGCCCGTCAGACATATGGAGGAGGACACCGAGATGGAGGTTGATAGGAGACAGGAGTCAGGATCACCGCAGAGACAGGAGAGCACGCAGGGTGCGCTGGTCCCGTTCAGGCCACAGAGGAACATCGTGACCAGGGGTATGAGCGCGGCTGGTGGTAGTCAGATGGTGACGGAGGCCTCCCCGACGATCATGGTGTACAGCAGCAGGAAAAGGCACGCCCCGGCCACTCGAGAGGATATCCCTCAGGCGAGGGATATGGATGACCAGACTGAAGACAATCCTGACTGGACCCTCACTCTCAGCAGGATGCAGGCCCACCTTGCTCCTTCGTCTATGGTGGATGCTGTCATTGATCAGGCGGATGAGACACTTCCCTCGAATGTCGATCCAGACGAGTTCCAGGGGGACCCCTCATCTCTCAATTAGATGTCGGTCCTAGCATGGAACATTAGGGGGGGTGTTCCATTGGACGATGGAGGGAGATTAGAGGGGTTCTGAGAAGAGAGGCGTATGACATTGCTATCCTGCTGGAGACGAAGATTAGAGGGGCCGCTATGCTCTCGCGTAGGACTCCGACAAGCTGGGATCACATTCACAACTTAGATCTTTGCGGTATGGCAAGGATCTGGGTTAGGTGGAACAAAGGTAGCTGGGAGGGGGTGCAGATCCATAAATCAGAACAACTCATCGGCGTTACTTTCGAGAACAAAGGTGGATTCCGTTTCATCCTGGGTGCTGTTTGTGGGCACATTGACCGAAGACTCCGGGAGGCTTTATGGGAGGACATTGTGCATCTGGGTCTTATGGCGGACAACATGCGTCTCCCTCTGCTCATTATGGGGGACTTCAATGCTATGCTGCTTCGTCACGAGAAGGTGGGAGGTCGACCAGTTCCGGACCCGATCTTATATGACTTCCAGAGGTGTTTGCTCATGTCAGGGATGCGAGGGCTGGAGCGGGCTGGACACATTTGGACCTGGCACAACAAGGCTACTCAAAATCGGATTGCTTGTCAGTTGGACCGAGCCTTGGGCAATAGTGAGTGGTTCAGATGCTTTCCGAACGCGGTGGCGGAAGGTCTGGCGGCGGGTACTAGTGACCATTGTCCCATCCGGGTAGGCCTCTGTGAGAAACCTACCTTGAGGGCGAGGCCGTTCCGGTACAACAACAGCTGGTACCTGTCGGCTGGATATGAGGAGGTGGTTATGGGAGAGATGCAGCACTTTCGGGATGGCACGGCTCAGTTCCGCATGGTTCACAAACTCAAGCAGCTCAAGCGGGCCATCAGAGGGTGGGTGAAGACGAGACCGCGGACCTCTCTGGCGGATAAGGAAGCTGAACTTCGGGACACTCAGGTGGCCCTCCAAGCTGACATTCTGAACGGAGAACTGGCGGCTAAGGAGAAGACCCTGATTGAGGAGGTCAGCACCATGAGACTGCAGGAGGAGATTAGTGCGGCACAGAGGGCCAAATGTACCTGGCTCAAAGATGGAGATCGCTGCACCAAATTCTTCTACGATGTGATCCGCACCCGCCAGCACCGGAACAGCATCCCCAGACTTCTGAATGCTGAGGGGCGTCTAGTAGGGGACCCGGTGGAGATTCAGGAGGAGGCCGTCCGATTTTACACTGACTTATATCAGCAGACGGACTACACTAGCACGTTCCCAGCCCTTGTCACGAAGAGACTGGTGTCCCGTCACGGGAACAGTCTGCTTCTGGCACCTGTGCGGATGGAGGAGGTGGAAGACATTGTGATGAAGGCCAATCCCAACAAAGCCCCCGGGCCGGATGGTTTCTCTTCTGGGTTCTTTAAGCGACACTGGGGTGTGCTTAAGGCCCCGGTTCTTGCGGCGGTTCAGGAGTTCTTTGTGGAGGGCAGGCTTCTGAAGGAGATGAACCACACATTCTTGACGCTGGTGCCTAAGAAGGAGGGAGCGACCCCACTTGCAGATTTTCGGCCCATTGCTTGCTGTAATTTTCTTTACAAGATTATCACTCATCTTATGTGCAGGCGTATGGAGGGGATTATGCAGGGATTGGTATCCCAGAATCAAGCAGCGTTCATCAAGGGCCGGTCGATAGCGGAGCACAGCCTGCTAGCTCATGAGATGGTGAGGGAGTTCAGCAAACCTGGAGGGATGAAGGCTTGTGTGAAGCTAGATCTCCGGAATGCGTATGATACGGTCAACAGGGACTTCCTGTGTCACTTGATGCTTGCCATGGGATTCGACGAGAGGTGGGTTGCGAGGGTGAGGGAGTGCATCTGCTCCCCTACTTTCTCTGTCCTCATCCAGGGCACGCCGCATGGCTACTTCAGTAGCAACAGGGGGTTGAGGCAGGGTGACCCCCTCTCCCCGTATCTATTTACCTTGGTGATGGAGTACTTTACCTGCATGATGGATACGGCAGTGCGTAGCAAGAGGATTGTTCCCCTTTTTCGGTTGGTGAGACCAGTTGTATCCCACTTGATCTATGCTGACGACTTATTGGTGCTTCTCCAGCCTTCCATGCGGGGAATGAGAGCGCTCTCTGACATTATGGAGGAGTTCGGGCGGCTATCTGGGCTCCAGTTAAACAGGGAGAAGAGCAGAGTCTACTTTAGCTCACGATGCACACAGCAGGAGGAGAGAGCCTACGCCTTAGGCGTGGACAGAGGCGAGCTCCCAGTGAAATACCTGGGGGTCCCACTGACGGTCAACTATGCCAGAGAGCAGGATTGTCACAGCTTGGTGGACTTTGCTCAGAGGAGGGTGGAAGGCTGGCAAGCTGCGGGTCTATCTTTCGGAGGCCGGATAGAGTTGGTGCGTTCGGTTATTGCAGGCATCACGATGTTCTGGTTCCAGTCTATCCAGATCCCCTCGGCTACTATTCGTAAAGTGGAGGCCATTTGTGCTGACTTCATCTGGAGGGGAGGGATGCATGCGATATCCTGGAACCAGTTATGTCGGTCACGGGAGGAAGGAGGAGTGGGGTTGAGGCCTCTCCATACAGTCATGAAGGCAGCTTGTGTGAAGATGGCCTGGAGATTCATCAAGGGGGGATCGCTCTGGGCAGACTGGATGGCGAACAGATACCTGAGGAGGACCAACTTCTGGGCTTGCAGGATAGACAACAATTTCTCGGTCACGTTCAAGGCCATCCTTAGGTGTAGACCGGTGCTTCAGACGGCTATCTGCAGGAACATGAAGGATGGGACGACTACAGACCTCTGGCTGGACCCTTGGTTGGGTTCCAGATCCTTGCTCGAGCTTCTGGGGGGGCAGCTGGACAGAGAAGCGGGCAGGGGGCTCACCTGCAGTCGGATCATCAGAAATGGAGTATGGAGGCCAGAGGGATATACTTATACAGCTCAGCTAGCCGAGGAGATTCGCCTTTTTACTATCGACGCTAGCCAGGCTGAGGATACATGGAGCTGGGCAGGCCCAGGTGCGGGGGGCGGGTCAGGTCCTTTCTGCTTTCGTAGCTGCTACGATTTGGTACGGACCCACCACGACCAGGCTGAGGAGGTGGACTTCATCTGGGGCAAGGGAGTAGCTCGAAAAATGCAACTTTGTGCATATCGTCTTCTCCGGGGTAGACTGATGACGAGAGACAGACTCCTCCGGTTTGGGATGCAGATCCCGGATGCCAAATGTGTGCTATGTAATGAGGAAGATGAATCTATGGGACATCTCTTCTTTGGTTGCCCGGTGACTTGGCACATTTGGACTGAGCAGTGTGCACAGCTGAGAGGAGGAGTTGGGATAGACCGAGACATCCGGAGTATTCTCAGCTGGATCCGAGATCACGGCGGCCGGGATCCGGGGTGGGCTAGAAGAGCCAGAGTTCGTCTTGCTGCGTCTGTTTGGCACATCTGGAAGGAGCGGAACAGACGTATCTTTGAGGGCTTGACTACCCCCCTATTGGAATTCTACATAATATAGAATTCGATGTATCTGTAATGGCCCCATAATAGTATTATTGGGGCTTAGAAAGTTGTGATGTTGTACTTTAATACATTTTCCGCTATATGCGAGGAATAAATTCACCCTTATTCCAATATATATATATATATATATATATATATATATATATATATATATATATATATATATATATATATATATATATATATTTGGAAAAAGGATAAATTTTATTCCAAACTCGGTTAATACTCATACAACATACAGACAAGGTGGTCTCCCACCCGTCAATCGACCATTTCTTTTACATCAAACTCCAAATTATGGAGGATCCCGATCGGAGGGGTAATAAGTCCCTCGAAGATGTACCGATTCCTCTCCCGCCAAAGATGTCAGACAGCGGCTGCTAGCCGAATCTTAGCAGTCTTGAACAAGACCACGCCGCGCCCTTTGCAATCTCGAATACCCGTGATGATGGTCCCAATCGACCTGCCATAAATACCTCCGCCCAGCATACGGTTTTCCTCAAACCAGTTGGACCAGGAAACTCCGCAGTCAAAAAATAGATGGGTCATCGATTCCTCCTCTAAACCACAGAGTGCACACGTCGGATCGGGGACCTGGATCCCAAAAGAGATGAGTCTGTCCCTGGTCAGAAGACGACCAAGGAGCAGACGATAAAGACAAAGCTGCATTTTCCTGGCCAGATCCTTGCACCAAATGAAGTCATAATCCCCAATTGGAGGATTGGCACTACGCATAAGGTTGTAGCCACTCTGGAAGCTGAACTCCCCGGAGGCAGTGCCCCCCGTCACGCCTGGCAGATCCTAGACCCATATATCCTCAGACTGGGATGGGTCAATCCCTATCCCGCGAATAATCTCACCGAGCTCCTCAGTATGGCGGTAGGACTCCGGACTCCAAGCTTCATTCCTGATGATGTGCTGACAAGTCAGACCTCTGCCCGCCTCCCTGTGTGCCCCATCGTCCATAATGTCCACTAGAGATTTGTGCACTATCCAAGGATCCTGCCATAGATCAGTACTAGCCCCATCACACATGATCCTCCTAATAGACGATTGAAGAACAGCTCTGTGTCTCAGGATTTGTTTGAAGGTCACAGAGTGGTTGTTGTCAATACCATATCGCTAGAAGTTGTCATTCCTCACATATCGAGACTGCATCCACTCTGCCCAGAGGGATCTCCCTTTGATGAACCGACAAGCCAGTTTCAGGGCCGAGGCTTCCCTGATTGCCAACAGAGGACGGAGACCTACACCTCCCTCCTTCTTTGGCCGACAGAGCTGCTCCCAAGAGATCGCATGGATGCCCCCCCTCCAGATGAAATCAGCACATATCATTTCAACTTTCTTAATGGTAGACACGGGTATCAAAATAGATTGCAGCCAGAACTGGGCCAGGGCAGAAATAACCGATCGGACTAACTCGATACGTCCCCCAAAAGAAAGCCCGGCAGCTTGCCAACCTTCAACTCTCCGCTGGGCATACTCCACCAGGCTATAGCAATCCTGGTCTCGGGGATAATTTACTGTCAAAGGAACTCCCAGGTATTTCACCGGGAGCTCACTTCTCTCCACACCTAGAGCTTCAGCGCACTCCTCCTTCTGAAGGCAAAGTGAACTAAAGTAGACTCTGCTTTTCTCTCTGTTCATCTGAAGCCTAGTGTATGATTCTAGCTAACCCATAATTTCAGATAACGTGTTCATACCCTCCAAGGAAGGCTGTATGAACACCAGCAGGTCATAGGCATAGATGAGGTGGGTGACCGGAGGCACGACTCTCCTGAACAACGGGACAATCCTCCCAAAATGAACCGCCCTATCCATCAAACATGTAAAGTACTCCATGACAAGCGTGAATAGGCAAGGCGACAGGGGGTTACCTTGTCGGAGTCTACGGTTGCTTTTGAAGAACCCATGCGGAATGCCCTGGATAAGGACAGAGAAGGTAGGCGATGATATGCATTCCCGAATCAGCGCAACCCAACGATCATCAACCCCATAGCAGACAGTAGGTGACATAAGAACTCCCTGTTGACCATGTCATAGGCCTTCCTCAGATCCAGCTTTACACATGCCTTCTCCCCACCAGGTTTGTTGAAGCCCCTCACCATCTCATAAGCCAGAAGGCTATGCGCAGCTATAGATCGCCCCTTGATGAGCGCCGCCTGGTTCGGAGAGACAAGGTCCTGCATGATCCCCTCCATGCATCGGCACATGAGGTGCGTAATTATTTTATAAAGATAATTACAGCACGCAATAGCCTAAAGTCCGCCAGCGAGGTCGTCCCCTCCTTCTTAGGAACCAGAGTCAAGAAAGTGTGGTTTAGCTCCTTCAGCAGCTTCCCCTCAGAGAAGAACTCCTGAACCGTCTCGAGAACAGGGGCCTTCAGAATATCCCAGTGGCGTTTGGAGAACCCACTGCTAAATCCATCCGGGCCTGGGGTTTGTTGGGATTCGCTTCCTTGATAATGGCCTCCACCTCCTCCATAGTGACAGGGGCAAGCAGGAGGCTATTCCCATATGGAGTCACCAATCTCTTCGTGATAACATCTGGGAATACAGATAGATAGTCAGTCTGAGAGTATAACTCAGAGTAGTACCTGACAGTCTCTCCTGAGATCTTGGACGGCTCTCCAACCAGATTACCCTCGGCATCAAGAAGTTGAGTGATGGTGTTCCGATGCTGTCTGGTGCGAATGACATCGTAGGAGAACTTGGTACATCGGTCGCCATCCTTAAGCCAGGAGCATTTAGCGCGCTGAGCCGTACTAATCTCCTTCTGGAGCCGCATAGTATTGACTTTCCCAATCAGCTCCTTCTCTCTAGCCGCAAGGTCCCTATTTAATATGTCAGATTGCATGGAATGCTGGATGTCCCGAAGCTCCGCCTCCTTGTCTTCAAGAGAGGACTTGGGCAAACTCTTCACCCAAGACCGTAGAGCCTTCTTTGTGTACTTGAGTAGGTGTACCACCCGATATTGAGCAGTCCCTACAACCTGATGAGCAACACCTGTAGGAACGAAATCGTAAAGCAGAATACTCTAGAGGGGGGGGGTGAATAGAGTAGGCAGCGGAATATTGCTAATTAAAAAACTCGTTAGCAGTTAGATCACAGATATAATAATAATCACAAAATAAATAACAGCAATGAAAAGAGTGAAGAGTGATCAGAAGGCAAACGCAAACACAGAGATTTATACTGGTTTTCCTCTTGTGAGGACTAGTCCAGTCGGAAGAACTCTAGCTTCCAGTTGAATCCACTATTGGAAAATGCCGCAAGTTTTCATACGAAATCCTTGCAACTTCTACAGACGCTAGCTTTGATACGAAGAACTTGACCAACTTCAATTGTGAAGAGTCAATCTTCAATCAAGCCTCTGATTACAATCGCTCTGAAACTTCTAGACCGCACCGTACTGGCAAATCGACTAGAGGATTGTAACTGGCTTGGAATTTGAAAATGGAGGCTTTTTAGAACTCTTTGGAAGAAATGTAGGCTTTAGAAGAGAAGAGATGAAAGTGAATTGGTGTTTTGAAATGATCGAAATCCTTCTCTATTTATAGTTTTTCCAAAGGCAGAACTCTGACAGAATTCGAGCAGAATTCGGACAGAACTCTTTGTAACCAACCGTAACTGAAGGGAGACCAAGTTCAAAATCAAACGTTCACATAACGTTCAACTTGGCCGAACTTTGGCCGAACTCTGGCCGAACTCTGGCCGAGTTCTGTCAGGGTTTGGTCAGTTGATAATGTGAAAAATTGTTTTGGCTTTTTGAAAAATCCTTCAGAAACTTTCTGTAAAATAGATGTTCTTCAAAAACATAGGCCATTTTAAAAAGATAGGTCAGTTTTGAAAAACGATTTCGGATAGCCTATTTGACAGTACGACTTGGTGTACAATGTATTCCTAGACTCAATAAATATAAAAATTACATTGCTTTAAAGAAAATACATTCTGAGTGGCAAACAGCTTCGATCTTGAACTGAGTAGATATCCATCTTTGATCAGTGTCCAAAACGTCGTTAGTAAACATCTGAATTGATTCGTATATCGAGACAGTTTGATCAATTATTAAAATCAGGTTTGACTATGACCAATGGGCCAACAATCTCCCCCATTTTGATAATTGACAAACCTTGACCGATATAACATCTTGGTTTAGATCAATTCAAAAGTGTACTGAATGTATCGAGATATAAAAGGAAAAATTGTTCATAACCTGTATCCTTGAAGATGTTAGATCTTATTTCTCCCCCGTTGTCACTTAGCAAAATAATTGCAAAAGAGAGCTCCCCCGCAATAAATGCATAAGTAACAATCAGTGAAGAAACACACAAAAAATGAATAAACACAGGCGTGGTATAAACATTATAGACTGAATAAGATAAACAGATATGGTATAAATAACACATGCATGGTAGTTATCACAGGCAGTTTATATGGAAGCATAAAGAAAGATAATGCTATAATAAAGCTGAAACAAATAAAGTGCTAAGCAGAATAATAAACTAAACTGAGGCATAAAAACATGTCTATCAAAATGTCACAAATCATATCCAAATAAAAAGTACTGATACTATCTTGGAATGTCGGAGCATTTCCAAGTAAACATAAGACAAAATCATCAGTCTCAAAAAGTAACAACTCAAAAGTCATTCTCATCCTCATCATTATCGGCTGCAGTACCAGTATGTCCAGATGGACCAGCTCCAGAAGTGCCAGCTCCAGAAATATGTGGAGTAGCACCAGAAGTACGATACCAATCGTATGCGTTCCCTGGCTGGAACAGAGAGTGGACCGCCTCATCGTCAATGCGGTAGCCAGATACAGAAGGGTCTCGAGGAAGAGAGCTAGCAGAGTGACCCGTCTGTGCAAATCTCAGATCGGCAAAGGAGTTGGCAATAGCCTGGAACTGAGTCACGTCACGGAACTCATGTTCCCTGGAGGTGTCAACGAAGAATGTCTGCAGATCTGATAGATGCTGGTGAATACCCTCAAATGTCATAGGGTAAGACTGAGGAGGACCAGGTGCTGTGGGAACAGGTGCAGTAGGTGCAGGTGCAGTAGGTGGAGGAACAGTGGCAATGCTGCTACGAGAAAGTTTGAGGAACTTGGGCTCGGGGTCCAGAGCACATGTGGATAAGTCAATATCATATCTCTTCCGCGACATCTACCCATCATCTGAATGATAGTCTTAGGGGCAGAAAAAGAAATCCTCTTAAGAATGTGATATAAAGCAGAAAGCTCGAGTGCAGTGACATCATATTTTGAAGTGGATTTTGGAAGTAGAGTGGAATAGATGATGCGATGTAATTCGTAGTTAAACAAGTTCAAGTTATTTGCCTTGAACTTTCCAGGACGAGCACGTGCGGGCACACAAAGCTCATTCTTGAAACTAACGAGAGTCGTGCCCTCGGGGAAATCGAAATCAGTCATGTCATCGAGCGGGACACCTTCGTTTGGAAGACCAAGGATTTCCGCTAGCAATTCATCATTGAACTCGATATCTATACCGCCGACACGAGTTCTCGCGGTAAAAGTGTCTAACACGAAATTACAGTAAAATAGTCTAATGGCATTAGTAGCTATAGGAAATTGTAAAGTAGCAAAGTGATGTAACCCTAATGCCTCAAAGTAAGGACGGTGGTCAGGAAATACAGTCCACTTGATCGGAGATCCGGTACATATAGTACGCATAATAAAGTCGGCATACCAAAGTAACGCTTGGTCGGGAGTTTTGAAATAAAACTCGTCCGATGCACCGTCATCCGATTGGACCGGAGAAAAGAGAGAATCCGTATGCGGATCAGAAGACGATGCCTCTTCACTGGCATGGGTCTTCTTCCTCTTAAAAGGATTGAATCCCTTAGGCATTCTATTCCAAAAACTAGAAACCCTAATAATTTGAAAGTGGAGGAGAGAAAGAATTATACCTTTCGAGAATCAGGTATGCTGTAGAGGACGCGGTTCTCCGCACGAATCCAAATTTTGGATGAAGATCTCCACGTAGAATAGAAGAAAGAAGGTGGAGAAGAACTAGGGTTTTCGGGCGCTGCTGCTGCTGTTGATGTGGTTTTGGAAGGAATGAAGAAGATGTGGGCCTCAGGTTCTGACTGATATATGTATATACCCAGCCGAACTCTGGCCGAATTCGGACCGAACTCGGGCCGAATTCGCCGAGGGTTCTCCTGGCTATAAAAAAAAATTTGTGGGCCACATCTTTTTCATCAATTCATTTCAAATATTTAATTCAAAGTTTAGTAATTTTAAATTTTAAATAATATAATTAATATTATTTTATAAATTAATATTTTTTACTCAGCTTCTGTTTCAGATTAGCTGTAGGAGTACTGTCCCAGCTAACGGAGGTTCACCGGGGAACTCTTAAATACCGCTTCGCTTCGACCGTAGTCGTGGTGACAGACAGTCTCTTTTTAGGCTTGTTTAGAAAACAGTTTATTGAGTATTGAATAAATTAATTAATAAAACAAAATTAATTAATATTATTGATATCTAAAATTCCTAATTCTCGACGTAAATAATTGAAACGATCTTCCGCTAGAGGTTTTGTGAGTATGTCAGCTAATTGATTCTGTGTGTCTATGTATACAAGGTCTATATCTCCATTTTGTTGATGATCTCTAAGAAAGTGATGTCGAATCTCGATATGCTTAGTACGAGAGTGACATACTGGATTCTTAGTCAAATTAATAGAACTAGTGTTATCACAGAAAATGGGTATGTGTGTAAAATGCAATCCATAGTCTTCTAAAGTTTGCTTCATCCACAAAATTTGTGCACAACAACGTCCTGCGGCGATATACTCAGTCTCGATTGTTGATAATGCGACAGAATTTTACTTTTTGCTAAACCAAGAGACTAGAGCTTTTCCTAGGAAATGATATGTGCCGCTGGTATTTTTTCTATCTACTTTGCATCCGGCAAAATCAGTATCAGAATAACCGGTTAGGTCAAATGACGTGGTTTTGGGATACCATAAGCCGATAGAAGAAGTACCTTTAAGGTATCGGAAGATACGCTTAACTGCGCACATATGTGATTCCTTAGGATTGGCTTGAAAACGTGCACACAAGCAAACACTAAACATAATGTCTGGTTGACTAGCAGTTAAATACAGTAAGCTACCGATCATACCTCGATACTTACGTATGTCGACGGGTTTGCCTTGTTCATCAATATCAAGCTTGGTTGAAGTTGCCATTGAAGTGCTAAGTGGTTTGACTGCTTCTAGGTCGAACTTCTTTAATAGATCCCTTGTGTATTTTGCTTGATTTATGAACGTCCCATTGTTGGTTTGTTTGATTTGCAGTCCGAGAAAGAATTTCAGCTCTCCCATCATGCTCATCTCAAACTCATTCTGCATACACTTTGAAAATTCTTGACAAAGAGATTCATCAGTAGATCCAAAAATAATATCATCTACATATATTTGAATCAAAAGAATGTTGTTATTCAAAGATTTTATAAATAATGTAGTGTCAACCTTTTTCCTTTGAAAAACTGTTATCAAGTAGAAAAGAGCTTAAACGATCGTACCAAGCACGAGCGGCTTGTTTCAAACCGTATAAGGCTTTCTTCAACTTGAAAACATAATCAGGATATTTGAAATCAGTAAAATCGGGAGGTTGAGCTACATAAACTTCTTCTTTTATAAAACCATTTAAAAATGCGCTTTTGACATCCACTTGAAATAACTTGAAATTATGAAAACATGCAAATGCACATAATATGCGAATGGATTCTAATCTCGCAAATAGGGCATAAGTCTCATCGTAGTCAATACCTTCTTCTTGATTGTATCCTTGAGCTACTAGTCGAGCCTTATTACGAGTCACTAAACCATTGTCGTTCAGTTTGTTTCGGAATACCCAACGGGTGCCAATGACCGAATGATCAATGGGCTTGGGAACAAGTTCCCAAACTTGATTCCGTTCGAATTTGTTTAATTCCTCTTGCATAACATCTAACCAAAAATTATCATTACATGCTTCTTCAATATTTTTGGGTTCAAACTGCGAAACAAAAGCAACACAAGAAGCTATATCTTTATTAGAGGAACGAGTACTTACACCCTTGGTAATCTCACCAATTACCAAGTCCTTTGGATGATCTGCCAAGAATCTCATCTCTTTTGGCGTATCCTCAGGATTGCTGATTCCGACTTCTTTGCTTGAAAGTTATGCATCTTTCTGTGAAGGTTTTGCAGTAGCTGTACTTGGTGTAATCACGTCTTCATTGTCGTCATCGTCTAAGTGTTGATTTGGTTCATCAAACTTGACATTGATTGATTCTTCGATGATCATGGTTCTTTTGTTGAAGACTCTGTACCCTTTGCTCTTTGCTGCATAACCTAAAAATATACCTTCATCGGCCTTTTCATCAAATTTACTCAGATTGTCTTTAGTATTAAGAATAAAGCATTTACAACAAAAATCTTAAAATATGAAACAGTGGGGATTCTATCAAACCATAGTTCATAGGTCGAATTAGAACCCTATTGAGAATATAGCACGCTGTATTGACAGCTTCACCCCAAAAGTATCTAGGTTGCCTAAACTGGTTTAACATTACTCTAGCCATTTCAGATAGAGTCCTGTTCTTACGTTCCACAACTCCATTTTGTTGTGGAGTCCTAGGGCAAGAGAATTCGTGCAAATAACCGTGTGTGTCACAAAATTGCTTGAACTCTGTATTCTCAAATTCGCCGTCATGATCACTACGAATGCGAGTAATCATGAACCCTTTTTTATTCTGTACTTTCTTGCAAAAGGTGACGAATTCTGATAATGCATCGTTTTTACGTGCAAGAAAATATACCCATGTATATCTAGAGAAATTATCTACAATGACAAATGCATATAACTTACCACCTAGGCTAGCAATTCTACTTGCTCCAAATAAGTCCATATGCAACAGTTGTAGAGGTCTAGTGGTACTTACAGCGTTCTTGGATTTAAATGCGGATCGGGTAGCTTTGTTCTTTTCACATTCACTACAATACCGTATCCTTTTTGAAAGATATGTCCGGTAAGCCGCGTACCAACTTCTTTGTAGATAGTCTTGAAATTGTATCCATATTTGCATGACCGAGTCTCATATGCCATAGTTGACTCTCAATGCTTTTGGCCATCGAACATCTACCTGCTTTGTTAGCATCTTCTAACAGATAGAAAACATATATGTTGTCTTCCCTGATACCTTCAGAGATAGTACTACCAGTTGAAATATCAACTATATTACATTTGTCTTTGACGATGTTAATGTCATAACCATGATCAGCTAAATGGCTTATGCTGAGCAAATTATGTTTTAACTCGGTAACTAGACAGACATCTTTAATCACAGGATAGGGAGCCTTACCAATGTCACCGATACCGATTATGTACCGTCTTAAATTATTACCGAAGGAGACATATCCTTCTTTATTCTTCTTCGACAGTGTTGCGAATAATGAAGCATCACCGGTCATGTGCCGTGAGCAACCGCTGTCGAGGATCCATTTGCTCCTAGCATGTGAAGGGCGTTCCACCTACAAAACAATTTGCAGATGAAACTCTTGGTACCCATTTCTTGTAGGGTTCTGACTGGTTAGTTTTTGGTATCCATGCATAAACATTTAAATCTACTAACTTTCTGATTCTACATGCAGAGGATATATGACCAATGAGGCCACAGTAATGACATTTTGCATGTTGAGTGTTGAAAGTTGTGTGAGGTGCATGATTGGTCGGTTTTGGTTTTCTAGTATAGAAGAATGCATGCCTATTAGTCTTCTTGGGCATAGGTTTGGTATGGTTTGGTCTGACAGTGTTTGGTTTCGACGTGTTCCGATGATTCGGTAATTGATACGTATTAGAATAGGAAGCAGCAACTTCAGGCCGTTTTCCTAAACTAATTTTCAACTTTTTGGAAGTGTCATATAATCTAGTGTAGTCAGATGTAAGTGTTTCTATTCTGACTTGTGCACACTGGAGACTCTTTCTCTCCTTAGATAGGTCTTCCTTTAGCTGGATGATATTTTGGTCTTTTTCTTCGGATAACTTAATAGTCTCGTGTAACAACAACTTAATAGATGAAAGCTCACCAGACTCAATTGAAGAGTCATTATTTCTAACATGATCTAGTTGGTCGGTAAGTCTTCCTATCTCACCTTTGTACTCTTTGAGTACCTTCTTAGAGGTTTATATTTACTACGCAGTTTTCTGTAATCATTTAACAGGTCACTGAAAGCCTCTCTTAGTTGCTCAAAGGTGAAATCATCATAAGGATCAAATAGAGGATTAGTGATTACCTGATCGCAAGCCATCAAGCATACATTTGCAGCGTCATCTGATTGTTCGTCTTCTGAATCGTTGGCTTCACTTTCATGCCATATGCTTGTGTTGGCGTACTTCCTTGATGTAGATTTATTCAGGTAGCCTTTGTCATATTTGCTGCTTTTTCTTGTTGATGATGATGCTGTTGGACAATCTTTCTTCATGTGTCATTTCTTCTTACATCCGTAGCAAATAGGATCTTCCTCGTTGTTATTGCTATTGCTATCTTTTGTTCTCCTGTTAAATCTCATGAACTTCTTGAATTTTCTTACCAGAAGTGTTTGATCTTCAGAGTCAGAGTCGTTGTCGTCAGAATCATCTTTGACAGTTCTTCTATGTTGAGCCTTGAGTGCGATCGACTTTTTCGACTTCTCCTTTGGTGTAGCATCTTCAAAATCTTGAAGTTCTAACTCGTGAGTGAGTAGCTTACCCATGAGTGTTTCCAGAGACATTGTTGAGAGGTCGTTTCCTTCAATGATTGTTGTATCCTTTGGAATCCAGTTCTTTGTGAGAGCTCGTAGAAGTTTGCGAATCTTTTCATGGTTACTGTATTCCTTGCCTAGTGAAGACAAAGGATTTACAATATCCAAGAATCTTGTAAACATCTGAGTGACTGATTCACTTGGCTTCATTTTGAACGCCTCGTACTACTGAGTAAGTCTGCTGATCTTTGACTCCTTGACTTGTGTTGTTCCTTCGTGGGTTACTTCGAGAAATTTCCACACTTCATTTGATGTTGTGCAAGTAGATACCCTATTGAATTCAGTTCTGTCTAAAGCACAAAATAAAGCGTTAATAGCACGTGCGTCAAGACTAGCCTTTTTCTTTTCATCCTCTGTATATTTGTCATGGGGTTTTTAACTAAAACTCCATCAACATTAATACGAGGAGGCTTTTTGTAGCCATCAATAACTATAGACCATAAGTCAATCAAGAGATTTTAGGAAGAAACTCATACGTGTTTTCTAATAAGTGTAGTTTGTGCCGTCAAACAGTGGAGGTCGGTTTGTGGCTTGGCCTTCACTTGTGAATTTCACAGTTGCCATGTGTAATTCTGTGATCTATATAACAATTGAAAAATAACTGAATATAGTTGTAATTTTACCTTGCTTTACCTGTATAACCCGCTCTGATACCAATTGTAGGAACGAAATCGTAAAGCAGAATACTCTAGAGGGGGGGAGGGGTTAATAGAGTAGGCAGCGGAATATTGCTAATTAAAAAACTCGTTAGCAGTTAGATCACAGATATAATAATAATCACAAAATAAATAACAGTAATGAAAAGAGTGAAGAGTGATCAGAAGGCAAATGCAATCACAGAGATTTATACTGGTTTTCCTCTTGTGATGACTAGTCCAGTCGGAAGAACTCTAGCTTCCAGTTGAATCCACTATTGGAAAATTCCGCAAGTTTTTATACGAAGTCCTTTCTACTTCTACAGACGCGAGTTTTTATACGAATAACTCGACCAACTTCAATTGTGAAGAGTCAATCTTCAATCAAGCCTCTGATTACAATCGCTCTGAAACTTCTAGACCGCACCGCACTGGCAAATCGACTAGAGGATTGTAACTGGTTTGGGATTTAAAAATGGAAGCTTTTTAGAACTCTTTGGAAGAAATGTAGGCTTTAGAAGAGAAGAGATGAAAGTGAATTCGTGTTTTGAAATGATCGAAATCCTTCTCTATTTATAGTTTTTCCAAAGGCAGAACTCTGACAGAATTCGGACAGAATTCGGACAGAACTCGTTGTAACCAACCGCAACTAAGGGAGACCAAGTTCAAAATCAAACGTTCACATAACGTTCAACTTGGCCGAACTTTGGCCGAACTCTGGCCGAGTTCTGTCAGGGTTTGGTCAGTTGATAACGTGAAAAATCGTTTTGGCTTTTTGAAAAATCCTTCAGAAGCTTTTTATAAAATAGATGTTTTTAAAAAACATAGGTCATTTTAAAAAGATAGGTCAGTTTTGAAAAACGATTTCGGATAGCCTATTTGCCAGTACGACTTGGTGTACAATATATTCCTAAACTCAATAAATATGAAAATTACGTTGCTTTAAAGAAAATACATTCTTGAGTGGCAAACAGCTTCGGTCTTGAACTGAGTAGATATCCATCTTTGATCAGTGTCCAAAACGTCGTTAGTAAACGTCTGAATTGATTCGTATATCGAGACAGAGTTTGATCAATTATTAAAATCAGGTTTGACCATGACCAATGGGCCAACAATACCCTCCGTAATAGCCTCCGAGTAACCCTCCGATAGGAACCAGCTGTTGTTGTACCGGAAGGGACGATACCTCACCGTAGAGCGATCAGTGAAACCAATCCTGATGGGGGAGTCGTCACTCGTACCAGCGGCCATACCCTCAGCCGAAGAGTTGGGGAAGCGACGAAACCACTCTCCATTGCCCAGGGCTCTATCTAACTGGCATGCCACCCTGTTGCGAACAGCCTTGTTATGCCAAGTCCAGATAAATCCCGAGTGAGTCAACCCCTGGAGCCCAGCCTGAAGAAGACAACTCTGAAAATCAGACAGAACCGGATCAGGAAACGGTCTTCCGCCCATTTTCTCCCCTATGTGTAGCAGGGCGTTGAAGTCTCCCATCATGAGAAGAGGCAGATGTCCGGAGTCTGCAGCCGCAGCAACCCTGGTAATGTCGCTCCATAAGGTCTCCCGCCGCCGCCTGTCATTATGGCCGTAAACCGCGCCCAGTAGGAACCGAAAGCCACCCTTGTTAGTGAAAGAGATAGCAATCAGCTGCTCCGTCAACAAGATCAAGTCTCCATCCCAAGACTTGGTGTTCCATCTGACCCAGATCCTAGCCATGTCACAGAGAGCTAAGATGTGAATTTGGGCCCATAGAGATGGGGTCCGGCGAGTCAGAGTCCGCTCCCCTTTGATCTTGGTCTCAAGCAGGACAGAGATGTCACACCTCTCTCTGCGTAATACCCCACAAATCTCCCTCTATCTTCCCAGCGAACACGTCCCGACTCACATTCCAGGCGATAACCGCCATTAATTAATAAGGGAGAGATTCCCCTGAACGTCACTAGGACGGGTACCTGGGGTGGTACCACATCCGTCTCTGTCATATCCTCCTCCATTCCTGCTGTATGGTCACTCTGGGGCGCAGCTTGGGTAAGCATCAAGGCCCAAGCCGGATTGTCCACACACAGCGCCTCATCCCTATCCGTGTGTTGTCCCCCCTCCCTTGGGAAGCTATCTCGTAGTGGCCCAGCATGTCTCTTCCTACTGTAGAATTTCTCCGCAGATGGTCCGCCATCTCCCCGCTCTGCTCTATCTGAAGCCACCATGCCTCTGGTGACCATACTCGTCTGCGCCGAGAAGATGACCATCGTTCCACGAGCGGGAACCAGCTGGGCTGGCACAGTCACGCTCGGATCCCTCACGGCCTCCATCGGTCGGTCCCCCTCCTGCATGATATCATCCACTGTGTCCTCCCCGGATAAAGGCTCCGTCGTCCGTGAAGAACCTGGCGCCTCAGTAGGAAAAGGAGGGCGTGGACCTCCCTGGTTGAGCCCCTCCTGACGGGCATGAACTGTCCAGGTGACAGAAGCAAGCGCAATGTGAACAGGTTGGTAGAACCCATTCGTACTCCACCTTCTGGGTTAGAACCTCTCCAGAAGGTACTTCGTAATCCAAAAAACTCGGCAACTCTCCGCCAGCCCGAATCTCTACGAATATCCGGACATACATTAGCCTCGATCGGAAGGCTGTAGCATCATCAACCTTGATCGGAGTGCCCACCAAGCTCGCTAGTCGCATCAGCAGGGGAATGCTCCAGAACCGCACAGGGAACTCCGGAAAGCGGATCCAGACAGGGATAGCGTTCAGGACTTCCTTCTCGCATCGCAACTCAGGAGTCCACTCCTTCAGTATGATCAGCCTGCCATCGAACGTCCACGGACCTCCTTGCAGGATCTTGGTGACGTCTTTCGCTAGCCCAAACTTCACATAATAGAAGCCATTTTCTCTAGCAAAGAACTCCATACTGCCTTTAGGCTGCCAGACACGCGCCGCATAACCCCGGATCTGGCCGTAGAATGGCTTGTTTCCCAGGACATATTGAACAAGCGTGTTTTCCTAGAAGGCTGTCACCTTCTCAATCTCCTCTGCTGGGAACGAGGCCCGGAAACCACTCCCCACCTTCTTCGGCAGCACAAACTCCATATAGGTGGGACTTTTAGGACCCACCGGTTTGCAAATATCAGCCCAGGACCTCCCCGCGGGCCGGGAGACGTCCCTTGTGGGGGAGGGACGACACCAGACAGATATGGCCGTGGCCCCTGGCCCCCCCGGTCCACCATTATGCCCTTTCCTTTTTCCGCCGAAGTCACCTTGGGACGCCAGCCCACCGCTCTCCCAGCAGACGTCGCAATGCCGCGAGTCGCCGCCCGTGACCCCCAACCCTCTCCCGCTCGTCTGCCATCAGAGACGCGTGGCTTTTGGTGGCTCTGCACGCCCCCCACTTTACCTCCAGACTTCGCTCCCCGGCGTCTTGTAACCGTAGTCCAGCCGCATCCTGCATCTTGCCCCCCGAGATCCGGATCCAGATCCAGGTTGGAAACCCGGTGTTCCAGTTAAATCAGGAACCCAATGAGCCGTCTTTCCCGTCGATCCTCCCCCTGACAACTGCCATATGCCCGCCTCGGCCTTCGCTATGACCCTTCCGGCCATGACCCGTGCCGTCGTCAGAGTAGCCACCACCACCGGTGCCCTTGCCTCAGCCCTGCGGACGTTCGCATCTGCCCGACCCCCCCTTCCGGGGCACCCGTGCCCGACCGGTCAGAAGCTTGGCCACCACCTCCGCCCGCCTGAGCCCCGTTGCCGGCTGCCGCGACCGTCGTGACAGCGGCCTGGCCACCCATGCGCGCTTGGGCATCTGCGCCAGCGTGGGCGCTTGCGCTTAACGGGGTGCCCGCGCACGTCAGGGGGACTCCGCCCCCGTCCGATTGGGCCGCGACTCCACCAGTCGGGCCGACCTCGGCCTGGGCGCCGCCGCCGGCCGGCCCACTCCTTCCCGCGGCGTCGGGGTCCCTATGGAGGGGACCCCCACTGCTCCTGATTGCTCCCTTAGGGTTTCCCATTATATATATATATATATATATATATATATATATATATATATATATATATGGAAAAGGGTAAATTTTATTCCAACTCAACACATAATCATACAATCAGAGTGGGACTCCCACTCATCAGGTTTCCATAGCTTTTACATCAAAATCAATGTTATGGAGGATGCCTATAAGAGGGGTGGTAAGTCCCTCGAAGATGCGACGGTTCCGTTCCCTCCATACATGCCAGACATCAGCAGCCAGCCGTACTCTAGCGGTCTTGAACCAGTCCTGTCCCTCTCCCTCTTCGGTCCCGAATCTCATTGATGATGTCACCGATCCCCCTTCTAGAGTCACATCCACCCATCACACGGCATTGTTCATTCCAGATGTACCAGGCCACCTCACACTCAAAGAATGAGTGTCTCATATATTCATTCTTCACGTCACATAACACACACTTTGGGTTGGACACCTGTATCCCAAAAGAGAAGAGTCTGTCCCTCGTCAACAGGCGACCCAGCAGTAATCGGTAGACACAAAGCTGCATCTTCCTGGCCAGTCCCTTGCATCATATGAACTCATAGTCGGCACTGATAGGGAATGTACGCCGTATAAGATTATAGCAGCTTTGGAGCCTGAACTCTCCAGAACCTCCAGTAGCTCCCGGTGGATCCCAGATCCAGCAATCAGCTGGCAGTGACGGATCAATCCCGACCGTGCGAATAATCTCTCCGAGCTCTTCAGTATGGCGGTAGGTCTCAGGACTCCATACTCCATTCCTGATAATACGTTGGCAAGTCAGCCCCCTTCCAGCCTCCCTGTGCGTTCGGTCTCCCAGGATCTCTGCCAGAGATTTTCGATCAAGCTATGGGTCCCGCCAGAGATCCGGTCCAGTTCCATCTCTCATGATCCGCCGGATGGAAGATTTGAGTACATCCATGTGCCGCAAGATATGCTTGAAAGCAACAGAGTGTTGTTATCGATGGAACAGGTCCAAAAGTTGTCTTCACATATTTGTTGTGCATCCAATCAGCCCAAAAGACCCCCTTTTAATGAATCTCCATTCCAGCTTCAGCGCCGTGGCCTCCCTGATCTCCAGCAAGGGTCGAAGTCCCACTCCTCCCTCCTTCCTCGGGTGACAGAGCTGCTCTCAAGAGATCGCATACATACCCTCCCTCCAGATGAAATCGGCACAAATCCTCTCCACTTTCTGGATGGTAGTAACAGGAATCAGAATGGACTGGAGCCAGAACTGAGCCAGGGCCGAGATAACCGATCTAACCAACTCAATGCGCCCCCCGAAAGATAGACCAGCAGCCTGCCATCCTTCAACCCTCCTCTGGGCATACTCTACCAGACTATGGCAGTCCTGGTCCCGAGCATAGTTGACTGTCAGAGGAACACCTAGGTATTTCACCGGAAGATCACTCATCTCCACACCTAAAGCTACGGCTCGTTCCTCCTTCCGGCGGCAAAAGGAACTGAAATATACCGGACTCTTCTCTCAATTCATTTGAAGTCCTGTAAGAGCTTCCAAATCACCCATAATCTTCGAGATCGTGTTCATACCTTCTATTGAAGGATGAAGGAAAACCAGGAGGTCGTCGGCATAAATGAGATGAGTGAAGTACTCCATGACCATCAAACAAGTGAAGTACTCCATGATAAGCGTGAACAGGTAAGAAGACAATGGGTCATCTTGTCGGAGTCCACGGTTGCTAGTAGAAGAACCCATACGGGGTACCCGGGATGAGAACAGAGAAGGTGGGACTCGTGATGCACTCCCGAATCCTCGCAACCCAACGATCATCGAATCCCATGGCAGTCATCAGGTGGCACAGGAAGTCTCTATTGACCATGTCATAGGCCTTCCTCAGATCCAGCTTCACGCACGCATTCTCCCCTCCTGGTTTATTGAAGTCCCTCACCATCTCATGTACAAGGAGACTGTGCTCAGCAATCGATCTTCCCCTTTATGAAAGCCGCCTATGTAGGAACGAATCGTAAAGCGCGATACTCTAGAGGGGGGGTGAATAGAGTAGGCAGCGGAAAATAGCTAATTAAAAAGTTAGCAGCAAGATCACGGAGATATATCACAAGTAAATAAATGTAAAGATAGAGATCAGAAAGCAAACGCAAAGACGGTGATGTATATTGGTTTCCTCTTGTGAGCACTAGTCCAGTCAGAAGAACTCTAGCTTCCAGTTGAATCCACTATTGGAAAATACCGCAAGTTTTCATACGAAGTCCTTGCAACTTCTACAAACGCGAGCTTTGATACGAAGTACTCGACCTAACTTCAATTGTGAAGTGTCTTTCTTCAATCAAGCCTCTGATTACAATCACTCTGAACTTCTAGACCGTACCGCACTGGCAAATCGACTAGAGGATTGTAACTGGCTTATGATTTGAAAATAAAAGCTTTAGAATATTTTGGAAGAACGTAGTAAGCTTCAGAGAGGAGATAAAAGTGAATGAGTGAGTTGAAATGATCGAAATCCTTCTCTATTTGTAGTTTTTTCAAAGACAGAACTCTGTCAGAATTCGGGCAGAACTCTATGAGAAAATCTCGGCAAGATTCGTAACTGCAGAAGGACCAAGTTCAAAATACAACGTGCACTAACCGAACTCTGGCCGAACTCTGGCCGAGTTCTGTCAGGGTTTTTGCAAATAGATTTTTGGGACTTTTGAAATTGTTTTAAGCAGTTAGGAGCTTTTTGTAAATAGGAGACTGTTTTTCAAAACATAGGATATTTTAAAAATATTTTTAGGGTAGTCTATTTGCCAGTACGATTCGGTGTACAATGTATTCCTAGACTCAATAAAAGTGAAAATTATATTGCATACAAATCATACGACAAACACAGCTTCGGTCCTTGAACAGATAGGTAGCAGTTCTTTGACAGTTGTCCAAGAGTCCAAATTAACTTGAGTAGCCCTTATATCGAGACAGAGTTTGATCAATTATTAAAATCAGGTTTGACTATAACCAATGGTCCAACAATCTCCCCTATTTTGATAATTGACAAACCTTGACCGATGTAACATCTTTGATCAATAATATTTGAAAGATAATCAAAATTGTATTGTATCCTGAAAAAATGTTCTTGTATCCTGCAAAAGATGTTAGATCATATTTCTCTCCCGTTGTTACTTAGCATAATAATTGCAAAGAGAAAATCTTTCCCTGCAATTCATGCATAAGGAACAAACGTTGAAGAAATACAGAAAAATATAGATAAACGAATATTTCACAGACAGTTTATATGTTGCAGTATAAAGAGATAGTGCTATAACAAGAATATGAACAATGCTAAACTGAAATAAAAATACGCTAAGTAGAGCATAAACTAGATATTCTCAATACATCAGCTCAGTCAGTCACAATCTCAGTGCAAAATAAACTAAAAGATAGAGTACTAAATAATATCTTGGAATGTCAGAGCATTTCCAAGTAAACCTAGACATAACAAAGTCTCAAAAGTGGCATCTAGACAAAATACAACGCGTTTAGATCACAAATCCTCGGAAGAATCATCATCAGCAGTGCCAGCACGTCCACTATGTCCGGATTGGACCAGCTCCAGAAGTGCCAGTTCCAGAAGCGTGTGGAGTAGCACCAGAACCACGGTACCAATTATATGCGTTACCTGGCTGAAAGAGAGTATGTATCGCCTCATCCTCATAGCGGTAGTCGGAGACAGCTGGATCTCTGGAAAGTGAACTGGCAGAATGTCCAGTCTGGGCGAAACGGAGGTCGGCAAAGGTGTTGACAAGAGCCTGGAACTGACTCATATCACGGAAACTCGCGTTCCCTGGATGTGTCAGTGATGAATGTACGCAGATCCGAAAGATGCTGATGAATACCCTCAAAGGTCATAGAGTAATCCTGATGAGGTAGAGCAGGAGCAGTAGGAGGTGCAGGAGGAGCGGCTATGCTGCAATTTGACAGCTGGAGATACTTGGGCTCAGGGTCCAGAGCACAAGTGGAAAGATCAATATCAAAACGCTGAAAGATGCGTGGGATGAACATCGCATAAGAGATTCTGATCTCTTCCGCGACAACGTCCCATCATCTGAATGATAGTCTTGGGAACCGAAAATGGAATTTCCTTGATAAATATGGTAGAGGGCAGACAGTTCAAGATTTGTAACATCATCCTTTGAAGTGGATTTTGGTAGAATAGTGGAATAGATGATGCGGTGCAACTCATAGTTAAATAACTTCAAGTTTGCAGTCTTGAACTTTCCAGAACGAATACGGGCAGGTGCACAAAGGACGTTCTTGAAACTGATAAGAGTCGTGTCATCGGAGAAATCGAACTCGGTGATATCATCAAGCTGGGATACCTTCGTTAGGAATACCAAGGATTTCCGCTAGGATAGTATCATTGAACTCGATGTTGATACCGCCGACACGAGTTTTAACAGATAAAGTGTCCAAAACAAAGTTGCAAAAGAACAGTCTAATGGCATTAGTAGTTATAGGGTATTTGAGGGTGAAAGTATGTGTAACCCTAATGCCTCAAACAATGGACGGTGGTCAGGAAACACAGTCCTTTTAATCGGGGCTCCAGTGCATATGTTACGCATCGCAAAGTCAGCATACCATAACAATGAATGATCATGAGTTTCAAAGTAAACTCATTGAATGCACCGTCGGCCAGTTGGACCGGGGAAAAGAGGGAATCCTCTGGTGGATTCTAAGACGAAGCCTCTTCACTAGCGTTTGTCTTCTTCCTCTTGGATGGAGTGAATCCCATAGGCATTTTTTCCCAAAAATGAATTTAAACTAATGAATTGAAAGAGATGGAAGGAGAAGTTTATACCTTCCAAGAATTGAGTATGTGGTAGAGGCAGAGATTCTCCGTACGAATCCAAATTTTGGATTGAAATCTCCAAGTAGAATAGGAGCAATAGGTTGGAGAAAAACTAGGATTTGGAGAGGGGTTCGGGCGGCAGCTGTTGTTGAAAGAGGTGTTTGGAGGAGATGAAGAGAAGGGGGGCCTCGGGTTCTGACTTAAAAACATATACCACCAACAGAATTCTGGTCGAACTCGGGCCGAATTCGCCTAGGGTTCTTTTGATGAATTTTAAAAAAAATTGTAGGCCACATTCTTTTCATCAACCCCTTTCAATTATTTAATTCCAAGTTTAGTAATTTTAAATTTCAAATAATATAATTAATATTATTTTACAAATTAAATTTTGTTACACAACGACTGTTTCAGATTAGCTGTAGGGTACTGTCCCAGCTAACGGGAGTTCACCGGAAAACAATTAAATACCGCTTCGCTTCGACCGTAGTCGTGGTGACAGACAGACCCTTTGTAGGCTTGTCTCAAAAACAGTTTTTGAGTATTGAAAAATAATCGATAAAACAAAATTAATTAATATTATTGATATCTAAAATTTCTAATTCTCGACGTAAATAATTGAAACGATCTTCCGCTAAAGGTTTTGTAAAGATATTAGCTAATTGATTCTCAGTGTCTACATATACAAGGTTTATATCTTCATTTTGTTGATGATCTCTAAGAAAA
This sequence comes from Iris pallida, assembly GCA_029216955.1. Lineage (NCBI taxonomy): Eukaryota > Viridiplantae > Streptophyta > Magnoliopsida > Asparagales > Iridaceae > Iris > Iris pallida. Next base: position 2,178,874 of record JANAVB010022399.1, read on the forward strand.
TGATGTCGAATCTCGATATGCTTAGTATGAGAGTCACATACTGGATTCTTAGTCAAATTAATAGTACTAGTGTTGTCACAAAATTGCTTGAACTCTGCATTCTCAAATTCGTCACCATGATCGCTTTGAATACGAGTGATCATGAAATCTTTTTCATTTTGAACTTTCTTACAAAAGGTGACGAATTCTGACAATGCATTATTCTTGCGTGCAAGAAAATATACCCACGTGTATCTAGAGAAATCATCTACTATTACAAATGCATATAACTTACCACCTAGGCTAGCAATTCTACTAGGTCCAGATAAATCCATATGCAGTAATTGTAGAGGTCTAGTGGTACTTACAGCATTCTTGGACTTAAATGCGGATCGGGTAGCTTTGTTCTTTTCACATTCACTACATACCATATCCTTCTTGAAAGAAATGTCCGGTAAGCCTCGTACCAACTTCTTTGTGGATAATCTTGAGATTGTGTCCATGTTTGCATCACCGATTCTCATGTGCCATAGTTGACTCTCATCACTTTTGGCCATCAAATATCTACCTGCTTTGTTAACATCTTCTAACAGATAGAAAACATATATATTGTCTTTCCTGATATCTTCAAAGATAGTACTACTAGTTGAGCTATCAACTATAGTACACTTGTCTTTGACAAAGTTAATACCATAACCGTGGTCAGCTAAATGGTTTATGCTGAGCAGATTATGTTTTATCTCGGTAACTAGACAAACATCTTTAATCACAGGGTAGGGGGCCTTACCAATATTGTCGATACCAATTATGTACCCTTTCAAATTATTACCGAAGGAAACGTATCCTTCTTTCTTCTTCGACAGTGTTGCGAATAATGAAGCGTCACTGGTCATATGTCGTGAGCAACCGCTGTCGAGGATCCATTTGCTTCTAGTATGTGAAGGGTGTTTCACCTACAAAAGAATTTGCAGATGAAAACTTTGGTACCCATTTCTTGTAGGGTCCTGGAATGTTAGTTTTCGGTATCCATGCACAAATCTTTAAATCAACCTTTAAATCAACAAGCTTTCTAACTCTACATAAAGAAGAAATATGACCAATGGTGCCACATTAGTGACATCTAGCATGTTGAATGTTGAATGCAGTGTGTTGTGCATTATTGGTAGGTCTTGGTTTTCTAAGTAGAGAAGAATGCATGCCTATTTGTCTTCTTGGGCAATGGTTTGGTCTGGTTTGGTCTGACAGTGTTGGGTTTGACAGTGTTCCGATGATTCGGATAAGTGACACTTGTTAGGGCAGGGAGCAGCAACTTCAGGCTGTTTTCCTAACCTAATTTTCAACTTTTTGGAGGTGTCATGTAAAGATCTCAAATCAGCACTAAGTGCATCATTTCTAATCAGTGCATACTGAAGACTCTTCTTCTCCTTGAGTAAGTCTTCCTCTAGCTGGATAATGGTCTTGTCCTTTTCTTCGGATAGTCTTTTGGTCTCGTATAATAACAGCTTAACAGAAGAAAGCTCACCTACCTCACTAAAATTATTACTAACCTCAGCTAGTAGGTCGGTAAGTCTTCCTATTTCACCTTTATACTCCTTGAGTACCTTCTTAGAGGTTTGGTATTTACTACGTAGTCTTCTGTAATCCCCTAAGAGGTCAGTAAAGGCTTCACCTAGTTGCTCAAAGGTAAAATCATCATAAGTATCAAACAGGGGGTTAGTGGTTACCTGATCGTAAGCCATCAAGCATACATTTGCAGCGTTATCTGATTGTTCATCTTCTGAGTCGCTAGCTTCACTTTCATGCCATATGCTTATATTGGCATACCTTATGGATGTAAATTTCTTCAGGTAGCCTTTGTCATATTTGTTGCTTTTCCTGGTTGACGATGATGTTGTTGGACATTCTTTCTTCATGTGTCCTTTCTTCTTACAGTCATAGCAGATAGGATCTTCTTCGTTGTTGTTGATGTTGCTGTTGCTGTTGTAGTCCTTTGTTCTTCTGTTGAATCTCATGAACTTCTTAAACTTTCTTACCATAAGAGCTTGATCTTCAGAGTCAGAGTTTGATCAATTATTAAAATCAGGTTTGACTATGACCAATAGGCCAACAGCCTGGTTCGGAGAGACTAAGTTCTGGATGATCCCCTCCATACGCCGGCACATAAGGTGCGTGTTAAGTGTTATATTAGAGTTATTGGGCTTTAGTCCCACATTGCTTAGAATAATAGGAGAGGAGGCTAGCCTCTCCTATATATGTGTAATCTCTCCCTCAATAATAATCATCTATTTTTCATTCTACATGGTATCAGAGCCAAAACCATAGCCGTCACCCACCACTCTCCTTCCGTCTACAAAACCCTAATCCCACATTCTCCCCTCCCCCCCTCTGCTACAGTACCCCCTGCTAAAGTACCCCCGCTACAGTATCGCTATAGTACTGCTACAGTACCCGCCCACCCCTGCTACAGTACCCTCCCCCCTCCGATGCCTACAATACCTAACCCTAACACTACTTCCATCAGCCGCCACCCACTCCCTCCAAACCCTAGTTTAGGTTAAAAAAAATTGTTGGGAATCACAGAGGGGAAACACTTATTGGAACCTCTGCCCTTCAATGTTGTTGGGAATCTCAGAGGAAAAACACTTGTAGGAACCTCTGACCTTCAATGCTGGAAATTTAACAAAGAGCACACATATGGTTTGTTGTGCATGAATCTTTATTTCTTTCCTTGATCTCTACACCAGGATTTAACTAGAGGATACCATGGGCTATCTCTCTGTCCTGGCTTGTGATCCACACTCTCTGCTTTCTATGCGCGTGTGCCGGTTCTAGGCTCCGTTTTTAAGCGCATTGGCAGAGTTGCTGTATTTATCAAGAGGAAAGAACAAATCGACAGTCGAATCTCTGATAAATGGCAGACTCTACGGCAAATAGCAAGCGCCGCAGATACTAGTGTCATCAACACACTAGCAAGCACTAACACAACGATTTCCTCCATTCGACTTGTCGATCGACGGTTGGAAGGGCCAGAGGGCTACTCCACATGAAGAAAGAAGGTCGAGAAGACACTTCGAGGAATGCGGTTGTCTAAACATCTGAGTGACAACCCTCCAGCAGAAGATGATCCCATCTTTGAACAATGGGAGACGGATGACAGTAGACTGTTTACACAGTTGATGAATTCCATGGAACCATCGGTGGAAGACATGGTTCAAAATACGGACTCCGTGAAGGAGTTATGGTTCAAAATACGGACTCCGTGAAGGAGGTACTGGCGGCAGGCATTTGATGGTAAACGTGATTTGTCTTGTATCTATGACTCGGTCGTTGGTGTATACCAAGCAAATCAAGGAGACAAATCCCATAAAGACCATTTCCGGGCCTTTAAGGCTATGACGGATGAGATCGATCGCGTTTTACCTCTTACATCGGATATTAATGAAGCACGGACTCAACGTGAGCAGCTTCATGTCATGGCTTATCTTGCCTCACTCCGTTCTGATGCAGACTCTGCTCGATCTCAGATTATTGCTAGATTTGATGTACCATACCTGTTGGAAGCAAACTATCGTGTCCTTCGGACTGCCAAAGTAGTTGAAACCACTCCGGATGATCCTCCTGCTGACCGTTCTGCTCTCGGGACCGTACGTACGGGATTTCGTGGTGGTCGTGGCAGCCGACGTGGTGGCCGCAATACTGGTCGTGATGGAGGACAGGGCAATGGCGGTCGTGATAGAGGACGACCGCGCACATGCTTTAACTGTGGTCAGCTTGGCCATTTCTATTGGCAATGCACTAAATCACCTGCTGCTAATATCACCACTGATGCCCCTGATGATGGTGTACGATCTATTCAGATGACTTCGGACTCATATACAGAGTTTCTTGATTTCCAGGCTCAACGTCGTGAAGAAGCATCCACGTCTGGTTCCACAGCTAGATACTCAGCAGCGTGCATAGTGAAACCCAAGCAGTGGGTAATTGACTCTGGTGCATCATCTCACATGACTGGAGACGCAGGTATGATACATAATTATATACCTGTACGTCGTGCTTCTGGCATTACTGTTGCCAATGGAGGTTCCCTGATAGTCCGAGGACGTGGAAGTGCCAATCTTTCTACCGGACTGTCCCTCAACTCTGTGCTACTTACTCCTGGGAACCCGTTCAGTTTACTTTCTATTAGTCAAATTACTCGTGAATTACATTGCTCGGTAACATTTTTTCCTGATGGTTGTGTTTTTCAGGTACCTGAAAACTGAAAAGGCTATCGGTAAGGGGCATGTGGCTGGAGGCTTGTACCTGTTTGATGCAACTTCTTCTGTTGTCTGTGCCGGCATGAAACTCGATCCTGTCGAGTTACATTGTCGGTTAGGCCATCCATCGTCCCAAGCTCTCCTAGAAAATATACCCATATTTAGATATTCCTCTTCTTTTCATTGTGAGCCATGTAGTTTAGCTAAGCGTCACCTGGGTTGCTTATCCGGTGAGTCCAAATAAAATTGCTTCCGCTCCTTTTGAGTTGGTGCATTATGATATATGGGGACCTTGTCCTACTGAATCTGTAGTGGGCTTTAAGTACTTTGTTACTTTTGTCGATGATTACTCACGTGTCACCTTTATTTATTTGATGAAAAAATCGCTCTGAATTATTTAATTATATATATATATATATATATATATATATATATATATATATATATATATATTTGGTGCAACTTTCATGCCGAAATAAAAACACAATTTGGTCTTCCCATTAAAATTTTTCGGAGTGACAATGGCCGTGAGTATTTATCTCGTGATATCGATAAACATCTGGCCCGCAACGGCATCATCCACCAAACCTATTGTGCGTACACAGCACAACAAAATGGTGTAGCCAAACTCAAGATTCGTCATTTGTTGGAAACAACACGTGCTCTTATGTTTCAAGCACGTACTCCCAAGATATTTTGGTCGGATGCGGTTCTTACTGCTTATTATCTTATTAACCGCATGCCATCGTCCGTTTTCAATGGTAACACTCCTTTTTCTAGACTTTTTCCTGGACGAAAGCCATTTCCTCTGCCTCTCCGAATCTTTGGCTGCTTATGCTATATTCGGGGTACCCGACCAACCCTTTCTAAATTAGATCCTAAGGCAATACAATGTATTTTTCTTGGGTATCCTAAAGATCAGAAAGGGTATCGATGTTTCTCTCCTGTCTTAAAGGGATTTTTTCACTCGGGATGTTACCTTTGTAGAAACCGAATTTCCACCACTCCCACAATCAAAGGGTCCGGCTCCTCTAGTTTATCCAGAAGAGAATTTTTGTTATTTTCTCCACAAACACAACAGTCCCCCATACGGGTGCCCTCCCTTACCGAGCCAGTCTCCCAGTCAGATGGTCCACATACACCGATTCAGCCATTGTCAACATCGTCCACAGATTCATCCTCCTCTGGTTCCACCAGCAGTTCCGGCTCAAATGAGTTGCCTCCATCTGTTCCACCAGCAGCTCCTCCAGTTCCGCCAGCAGCTCCGGCGGTCCCGCCTCCAGAACGTCCTCGTCGTGCCTGTCGTGATCATCCCTTGTATGTTGACAGCTACAAAGGTCTTACTAGTCACACTCAGTCTCTGGTAGCTACTATTGATGGGATTCAGATCCTCAAGACCGCTGAGGAGGGTCTCCGACATCCTAGGTTGGCAGTGCTGCTATGAACGAGGAGATGAAAGCTCTCCAGGAGAATCATACCTGGGACTTAGTCAACTTACCTACTGGTAAACAGACAGTCGGCTGCAAATGGGTGTTCACGATAAGGTAAAACCGGATGGCACTCTTGATCGACTGAAGGCTCGGCTAGTGGCCAAAGGATACTCTCAAATCTATGGTGAGGATTACTTCGAGACATTCTCTCATGTGGCCAAAATGACATCCGTTCGTGTCCTCATGACCTTGGTCATCCGATATGATTGGCCGTTACTCCAGCTTGATATAAAGAATGCTTTCCTCCACGGGGATCTTGATGAAGAAGTATATGTGATGCAACCTCCCGAGTTCGTTGCAAGGGAGGATAAAGTGTGTCATCTGAGGAAGGCCCTCTATGGTCTGAAACAATCACCTCGTACATGGTTTGGTAGATTTACACAGGTTGTTACTCAATTTAGAATGTGTCAATCGAAGAAGGACCATTCAATCTTCTATCGACACATATCTGCTGGAAGAATACTTCTTGGTGTCTACGTTGATGATATTGTAATCACGGGAGATGACAGCCAGGGTATTGTAAGTCTCAAGAAGTTTCTTGGAGAACAATTTCAAACTAAGGATATGGGGTCCTTGAACTATTTCTTGGGCATTGAGGTCACACGCAGGTAAGCGGGATATTGTAATGTCTCAAAGAAAGTATGTGCTGGACATACTAAATGATGCAGGAATGATGCAAGCAAAGGGAACAACCTCACCTATGGATCCAGGGGCGAAGTTACTTCCAGACGAAGGGGTCCTGATGACCAATCCAGATCAGTATCGTCGAGTAGTTGGAAAACTCAACTACCTAGCAGTCATGATGCGTCCGGACATTTCTTTTGCAGTGAGCGTTGCAAGTAGATTTATGACTTCTCCAAGAGTTCCACACTGGCAGGCAGTTCTCAGAATTCTGTGTTATTTAGTAAAGAATCCAGGAAAAGAAATTCGAATGAAAATAATAGGACACACTCGCATTGAGTGTTTTACTGATACTGACTGGAGAGCAAGCCTGACAGATAGACGGTCTACATCTGGCTACTCAGTATTTATTGGCGGAAATCTAGTATCATGGAAAAGCAAGAAACAAAGTATGATAGCACGCTCAAGCTCAGAAGCAGAATATCGAGCTATTGCTCATGGACACGTCAGAGATATTATATATGAAGCATCTTCCTACAAGAACTGGAAGAAGACGCAGGATCTCAAGTGGCAGATCTATGGTGTGATAACCAATCTGCTATTCACATTGTCCACCAACCCAGTATTTCATGAACGACGAAGCATATTGAAATTGACATTCATTTCGTTCGTGATGAATATACAGAGGGACTGATAAAGTTTCAACATGTGAGGACCGGCGACCAGATAGCTGATATCTTCACAAAGCCTATTCTGGGTCCTCGGGTTCAATTTTTATGTAACAAGCTGGGCATGATTGACATCTATGCTCCAGCTTGAGGGAGGGTATTAAGTGTTATATTAGAGTTATTGGGCTTTAGTCCCACATTGCTTAGAATAATAGAGAGGAGGTTAGCCTCTCCTATATATATGTAATCTCTCCCTTCATCCATTTTCCATTCTACAGTGCATAATTATTTTGTAAAGATAATTTCAGCATGCTATAGGCCTAAAGTCCGCCAGCGATGTCGCACCCTCTTTCTTTGGCACAAGAGTCAGGAATGTATGATTCAGCTCCTTCAGCAGCTTCCCCTCGGTGAAGAACTCTTGGACCTGCCTCAAGAACCGGAAACTTCAGAATATTCCAGTGGTGTTTGTAGAACCCACTGCTAAATCCGTCCGGCCCTGGGGCTTTGTTGGGATCCGCCTTCATGATTATAGCCTCCACCTCCTCCATAGTGATCGGGACAAGAAGTAGGCTATTCCCATAGGGATGTCACCAACCTCTTCATAACTACATCCGGGAACTGCAAACAGATTGTCAGTCTGAAAATACAACTCAGAGTAATACCTGACAGCCTCTCCTTGGATCTATGACGGCTCCCCCACCAGATTGCCCTCTGCATCGAGTAGCTGAGAAAGGTTGTTCCTATGTTGTCTGGTCCGGATGACATCATAGAAGAACTTGGAGCAGCGTTCACCATCCTTGAGCTAGGAGCATTTAGCGCGCTGGGCCGCACTAATCTCCTTCTGCAGACGAAGAATGTTGACTTCCCCGATCAGCTCCTTCTCTCTTGCCGCTAGGTCCCCGTTCAGCATGTCAGATTGCATCGAATGTTGGATGGCCCGGAGCTCTGTCCAATTGGCAAGCAACCCTGTTACGAACAGCTTTGTTATGCCAAGTCCAGATATGCCCCGAGCGCGTCAATCCCTGAAGTCCCACCTGGAGAAGACATCTCTGGAAGTCATATAGAATCGAATCTGGAACCGGTCTGCCACCCATCTTCTCCCCTCTATGAAGAAGGGTGTTGAAGTCGCCCATCAGGAGAAGCGGAAGATGTTAGGAGTCAGCAGCGACAGCTACTTCTGGATATGTCACTCCACAGGGCCTCCGACGCCTCCTGTCGTTGTGGCCGTACACCGCTCCCAGCAAGAACCGAAAACCACCTTTATTCGTGAAGGAGATAGCAATCAGCTGCTCCGACATCAGGATCAAATTCCCTCTCCAACTCTTAGAATTCCATCTGACCCAGATCCTTGCCATGTCGCAAAGTGCTAGGTTGTGGAGTTGAACCCAATGAGAGGGGGTCCGTCGGACAAGAGTCTTTTTCCCTTTAATCTTGGTCTCTAGCAAAACAGATATGTCACACTGCTCTCTGCGTAAGATCCCACAGATCTCCCTCATCTCCCTAAGGAGCACGCACCCCTCACGTTCCAGGTGATTACCGCCATTAATTTTTAAGAGAGAGATTCCCATGTACTTCTCCTAGACCGGTACCCGGGGGTAGGTACCTACATCTGTCGCTGTCATGTTCTCCTCCACCCCAGAAGTAGGGGCATGCTGGATTGTTGCCTGTGTGAGCATCAGTGCCCAAGCTGGATTGTCCACACATAACGCCTCACCCAAAACAGGGGAATGTCCCCCCTCCCTTGGGGGACCATCGCGCAACGGTCCAGCACGTCTCTTCCTGCTGTAAACTCTCTCCTCAGATGATCCTCCATCTCCTCGCTCCTCTCGCCCCGAAGCCACCATGCCTCTGGTGACTATGCTCCTCTGTGCCGAGAAGGTGACCATAGCCCCGCTAGTGTGAACCGGCTGGGGTGAGATAGTCAGACTCAGACCACTAGCCTCCTCCATCGATCGGCCCCCCTCCTGCATGATGTCCTCAGCTCTCTCGTCCCCGGAGATCGTCTCCATCGCCTATGATGGGCCAGTCTCCTCAGTAGATGTCGAAGTTGGCACCGACTTTGGTCCTCCTGTCGGACAAGTACTGTCCAGATGTCCGAAGCAAGCGCAATGTGAATAAGTTGGGGGTACCCATTCGTATTCCACATTCTGGGTTAGGACCTCTCCAGAAGGAACTTCATACTCCAATAAACTCGGTAGCTCCCCGTCAGTCCTGATCTCAACGAACATCCGAGCATACATTCAATCTCGATCGAAAGGCTGTAGCATCATCAGCCTTGATCGGTTTGCCCACAAAGCTGGCTAGCCTCATAAGCAATGGAATGCTCCAAAACCGTATAGGGAACTCCGGAAAGCGTATCCAAACAGGGATGGCATTTAGGACTTCCTTTTCGCATCGCAAATCAGGTGTCCACTCTTTCAGAATGATCAACCTGCCATCAAACGTCCACGACCTCTCCTTGAAGGATCCTGGTGACATCGTCCGCTAGCCCTAAACTTCACATAGTATAAGCCATTCTCCCTAGCAAATATCTCCATGCTTCCTTTAGGCTGCCAGACACGCGTGCATAATCCAGGATCTGCCCATAGAAGGACTTGTTTCCCAGGACGTACAGAACCATCGTGTTTTTCTATAAGGCAGTCACCTTATCAATCTCCTCCGTAGGAACGAGGCTCGAAAGCCACTCCCTACCTTCTTTGGTGGCATGAACTCCATAGATGTACGACTTTTGGGACCCACAGATTTGCATATGTCGGCCCAGGACCGTCCCACAGGGCGGGGAGCCATCCCCTGAGAACGAGGAACGACACCAGGAGGAGATGACCCTGTACCCTGACCTCCCAGGTCAACCGCTTTTTCCTTCCCTTTTTCCCTCGCAGTCGCCTTGGGACGCGAACCAACCAATCTCCCAGCAGTACTATTTCCCGCCCGGACAGGAGTCGCAGGGCCACGAGACGTCGTCCGCAGCCCCGAACTCTCACATGCTCTCCTTTCAGAAGTGTAGCGCGCCATTTGGTGACTCTGCACGCCCCCCACCCTGCCCCCAGTCTTGGCCCCCCGACGTCTCGTAACCGTCGTTCGGCCACCTCCCTCTATCTGTCCACCCAGATATCCAGAACCGGATCAAGGTTGGAAATTCGGGGTTCCCGTCAGGTCGGGGACCCATCGGTCACCCTCGGACACTGCCGTCGTCGTCGTCGTCGACCGGTCGGACGCACCCCTGCCACCGCCACCACCTGGTAGCAGCCTTTGTCGGTGCCGCCCGTGGCCTTGCCGCCCCCGCCGGCTCCTCCGATGCCAGCCCGCGCTGCCCTAGTGCCCCCGTCACCCTCCTCGCCGACGTCCGCGCCGTCCCCGACCGGCCCGCCCCCTGCCGGTCCTCCTCCTGGCGCGCCGGTGGCCGTGCCGGGGTCCCAGGTTTGTGACACCCTCTCGATCGCACGGGAATCCCTAGCCGCTGTTGTTTCCATCTTCCTTTATATATATATGGAATCAGAGAAAAAAGAGGGTGGTCAGTCCAGAAATTTGGATGAACCACCCAAGCAAACCCATACATTAAACCTTGCTCTCCTGAAACTCAACCTCACAGACCACTAACACAACTATCTACATAGACGACTATTAACCCCTTTATTCGTACAAGGGCTAGCGCTGACATAAGGAGACAAAACGGACCCTACTCTAGACTTCTTATTGCGGAACCTCAACGGTGCATAATCTTGTTCGGCTGCTTGCATTAGTTTTAGCCATTTTGAATTAACCACCGTTAGATGAGTGTTAGTATCCTGAACCTACTCGCCACCCTCCTCTATCTCTTCATCCTCATCATCCGAGTTAGAAGTCGAGTCTAACCCATACTTATTAACAACAGGCTGGCTGACCTCTAAGGAATGCAGCTCCTGAAGACGACACGAGCCTCGAGTCAGATTGGGCCCGGACTCAAGGTGGTCCCCAGGCTCGTCCCGACTTGGGAGCTCCTGGATGGAGGGGCTAACAAACACCCCAACTGAATCCCCATCCGAAGAACGCACAACCTTGTCCTTGAAAGACAAATGAATTCTGACGGGTGGCCCTTAACCTCCAACTGAGTCTTCTTACCAGACAGGTTAGGACATTGGGCTACCATATGTCCAAAGCAACGACACTCCAAGCATACAGGAGGAACCCATTCATGTAGGATAGGTTGCTCAATGCAACGACCATCTGGAAGGGGCACAAGAACGGCCTTAGGCAGATCTTGAGTAGCTTTGATCTCGACCAACACCTGAGCATATACCAATCTTTGTCGTCATACTGTTGCAAGATCCATCGTGAGAGGCACTCCTAGTACACTAGCAATTTTATAGATGGCAGGCCCATTCCAAAGCTGGAGAGGGAGCTTTCTTAGCCATACCCAGGTAGGTACAACCGACAAGAAGTCCCGCTCGAAAGATTCCGAAGGATCCCCCCTCTTTAGGATGACGAGACAGCCATCAAACATTCACGGGCCTCTACTTAGTACCCTCTCCAGATCTATTGCCAGGGAGAACTTGGCAAAGAAATATCCATTTTTCCTAGAGTACACTTCCAACGATCCATCGGCCGCCAAGCCAGTCAAGCAAATGCTGAGATATTGGAATAGAAGGGTTTGGGGCGGACAACATACATGACCAACATATGTTCCCAGAAAGCAACAGATGTGGCGACATCCTCAAGGGAGATGTTTGTAGTTAGAATGCCATCAAGAATAATTGGTTCCTCGAACTGCAGCCGAACTTCATCTTCAACCACCACCGAAGAGCAAATGGACGCCCAAGTTTTTGGCACATACTTGGATAAGACCAAAGCCTCCTTATAAGAAGCCCCCCTCCTGCCGTGGTTCATCCTGTTCTCAGCAGACCTATCCACAGCAAGGGAATGGTTGACACCTTGGGAGAAATACCATCAACCCTCCCATTACCACCCTCCTTGGTCATCTCGCCAAAGGTTAGCATTTCCCAGCCTGCACCAACAGAGAGCTGAAGCGTTGGCCTTCCCCATAGGCCTTGAACTTTGCGGGTCAACTATCGAACCTCAAGTTTCTATCTTTTTTTGCAGGTGGGCCACTCGAAGGGGGGGGGGGGGGGGGGGGGGGGGGGGGCGCTTTTGTCTGTAAGAGACCGCAACCCACTTACTCCCTTAATCGAGAGGTTTGAGGCTCCTCCTACCTTTGGAAGATCATACGGAAATCATCTAGGTTTTAACTCCCTTTATATATATATATATATATATATATATATATATATATATATATATTATATATATATATATGGAAGAAGGTAATTATTCCATGATCGCTCCTACTGGGAATCGAACCATCGTCCACTCGGGCCTTATGCCTCCACACTAGCTACTTGAGCTAGAGGTCATTAGCATATATATATATATATATATATATATATATATATATATATATATATATATATATATATATATATATATATATATATATATATATATATATATATATATATATATATATTGCAAATGTCCTCTAGCCTAGTGGTTAAGGGAGATGCATGCGGCCCGAGTGGTCAGGAGATCGATTCCCAGTGGGAGCGTTCGGATGGGGTTCGGAGTCCACAGGGTGACTACAACGGGCCGAACTTCGAATTTGGAGCAGGCTCAGGTTCTCGAGGAGGCCAGCTGGTGGGAGGAGGATAGACGACGGTTACGCGGCGCCGCATGGTGAAGACTGGTGCTAAGACAGGAGGAGGGCAGGGCCATATTAGAGATCGCCACCCTGCGGATAGACGTCAGGGAGGATCAGGGGCGAGGCCTTCGGCTCGGGGCCCTGTGGCGCCTGCGGGGCGATCTGTAGGCTGGCGGCCCAAGGCAACCGCGGCGGACAAGGGCAAGAGCAAGGTTGTGGATGTCGGCGGCCAGGGGTCGGGGTCTCCCCTCCCGGAAGGTGTCCTCAGGCCTCAGGGGGCGAGTTCTCGACCGGCTAGCCGGTCCTGGGCGGATATCTGTAAACCTGTGGGACCGAAGGGTCCTACATCGATGGAGTACGTCCCGCCGATCAAGGCAGGGAGGGGTTTCCGGGCCTCGTTCTCTGCGGAGGAGATAGAGAAAGTGACTGCCTACTGGGAGAATACACTGGTCATGTACGTCCTGGGCAAGAAGCCTTTCTACGGACAGATTCGGGGATATGCTGCTAGAGTCTGGCAGCTTAAGGGCAGTATGGAGTTCTTTGCTCGCGAGAACGGCTTCTACTATGTGAAGTTTGGACTTGCGGAGGATGTAGCAAGGATCCTGCAAGGCGGCCCTGGACATTCGATGGTAGACTTATCATTCTGAAGGAATGGACACCGGAACTTCGATGTGAGAGGGAAGTCCTGAATGCCATCCCTGTATGGATTCGCTTTCCTGAGTTCCATGTCCGGTTCTGGAATATCCCTTTGCTGATGCATCTGGCGAGCTTGATGGGCACCCCGATCAAGGCGGATGAAGCTACTGCGTTTCGATCGAGGTTGATGTACGCCAGAATTTTTGTGGAGATTCGTGCTGGAGGAGAGCTATCGAAGATGGTGGAATATGAGATTCCTTCTGGAGAGGTGCTAACCCAGAGGGTGAAATACGAATGGAGTTCCACCTACCTGTTCTCAGTGTTCCTGCTTTGGCCATCTGGCCAGTGCTTGTACGGAGGTGGGATCTCAGGTAGAGCCTACTGCCCCCCTGAGTGAGGCTCCAGACGTTCCCTGTGACATGGATTTCAGAGTTGACAGTGGAGAGGAGGCCTTGGTGGGAGAGGATATCCATCCGGTGAGTGAGGGTGGGACGAGCCTCATTGTCTCTACCCAGCTTGCTCCCTCGTGTGGGGCGTTATCCACTTCCCAGGGACAGAGTAGTATTGTTACTAGAGGCATGGCGGCGTCGGGGATCGAGGTGCGAGGGGGTGGAGGCTCGGCTGAGGGGCAAGTTTACTGCAGGAAGAGATGTGCTGTCGGGCCGCTGAGTGACGACCCCTCCAGGGAGGGGAGACATCCTACAGGCAGAGAGGAGGTGGTGTGTGTTGACAATCCCTCATGGACGTTGGTTTTCTCTCAGGTCATCCCCCAGCAGACCATTCCGACTGGGATGGAGGAGGATCTTTTAGCGACGGGTGTAGCACATTCCCCAGGTGCCGATCCGGGTGTTTCTTCAGAGGACCCATCATCTCATTAATAAATGGCTATTATCGCCTGGAATGTAAGGGGGGCATGTTCGCTAGGGAGGTGGAGAGAGATTTGTGGGGTGCTGCTCAGAGAGAAATGTGACATCTCTGTTCTATTAGAAACCAAGATCAAAGGTGAAAAGACTCTTGCTCGGAGGACTCCATCCCATTGGGCACAACTGCACAACCTGGCTCTGTGTGACATGGCCAGGATCTGGGTTCGATAGAACTCGAAGAGCTGGGATGGAGATTCGCTCTTGATGACGGAGTAGTTGATTGCCATCTTCTTCTCTAACAAGGGTGGCTTCCGGTTCTTACTGGGGGCGGTCTACGGACACAACGACAGACGGAGGAGGGAGTTCCTGTGGAGTGACATTTCCCTGGTCGCAGCTGCAGCAGATTCGTCGTCCCTTCCTCTTCTTATGATCGGGGACTTCAATGCTCTTCTGCACAAAGGGGAGAAGGTGGGAGGTCGGCCAGTTCCAGACACTATACTTTATGATTTTCAGAGATGCCTCCTACAGGCGGGGCTCCAGGGATTGTCTCGCTCTGGCTTCATCTGGACTTGGCATAACAAAGCTATCCGGAACAGGGTTGCGTGTCAGCTTGATAGAGCTCTGGGTAATGGGGAATGGTTTCGTCATTTTCCCAACGCTACGGCAGAGGGATTGGCTGCTGGGACGAGCGATCATTCACCCATCCGGGTTGGCTTCACTCCTCGACCTCCTGGGAAGTCCCGTCCTTTTAGGTACAACAACAGTTGGTACCTCTCGGAGGGATACCTGGAGGCTGTCTCAGAGGGGCTTACTAGTGGACAGGAGGAGACGGCTCAGTTCCGTTTGGTTCGTCGTCTCAAGGCCACGAAGTAGGCTCTTCGGAGATAGGTGAAGAGGTTGCCTAAGTCTTCCTTAGAAGACAAGGAGGTGGAGTTGCGGGCTATCCAGGAAGACATGCAAGCTGACTTGCTCAATAGGGACTTGGCGGCAAGAAAGAAGGAGCTGATAGAAGAAGTCAACATCTTGCGGTTACAGAAGGAGATTAGCACGGCTCAGCGTGCCAAATGCTCCTGGCTTAAGGACGGAGACCGGTGCACCAAGTTCTTCTATGATGTCATCCGGACCAGACAGCACAGGAATCACATCTCCCAGCTTCTGGATGTGGATGGCAATCTTGTGGGGGAGCCGGCTGCGATCCAGGACGAGGCGGTCAGGTACTACTCTGAGTTATATTTTCAGACTGACTACTTGTCCGTGTTTCCAGAGATAGTTACGAAGAGACTGGTAACTCCGTATGGGAACAGCATTCTTCTTGCCCCTGTTACATTGGAGGAGGTGGAAGCTATTGTCAAGTTGGCGGACCCCAACAAGGCTCCAGGACCGGATGGTTTTAGTAGTGGGTTCTACAAACGCCATTGGGACACTCTGAAGGATCAGATCTTGGAGGTGGTACAGAAATTCTTCACCACAGGGAAGCTGTTGAAAGAGCTAAATCACACCTTCCTGACCTTGGTGCTAAAGAAGGAGGAAGCGACAGCGCTGGCGGACTTCAGACCTATTGCGTGCTGTAATTATCTTTATAAGATAATTACGCACCTTATGTGCCGGCGGATGGAGGGGATCATGCGGGACTTGGTATCTCCGAACCAGGCTGCGTTTATCAAGGGGAGGTCGATTGCTGAACACAGCCTCCTGGCTCATGAGATGGTGAGGGACTTTAGCAAACCCGGAGGGGAGAAGGCTTGCGTGAAACTGGATCTGAGGAAGGCGTATGACATGGTCAACCGCGACTTCCTCTGTCATCTGATGTCCGCCATGGGGTTTGAGGACCACTGGGTTGCTATGATCAGGGAGTGCATCATGTCCTCCACTTTCTCTGTTCTTATCCAGGGCATCCCCTATGGGTACTTTCAGAGCAACCGTGGGCTTAGGCAAGGCGATCCCCTGTCTCCTTACCTGTTCACGCTTGTTATGGAATACTTCACATGCCTGATAGATTTAGCAGTGCACCGTGGGCGGCTGGTCCCACTGTTCCGGAGGGTGGATCCTATATGCTGATGATCTCTTGGTGTTTATCCAGCCTTCGACAGCAGGTATGGAGATGCTTGCAGATACTATGGGAGAGTTGCATTCCCTTTCGGGCCTCCAGCTGAACAGAGAGAAGAGCCAGGTGTATTTCAGCTCCCTATGTCCTCAGAAGGAGGAGCGGGCGGACGTTCTTGGTATCAAGAGGAGTGATCTTCCGGTGCGCTACTTAGGAGTACCTCTCACGGTCAACTATGCGCGGGATCAGGACTGCCATAGTTTGGTGGAGTACGTCCAGAGGAGAGTGAAAGGTTGGCAAGCATCGGGATTGTCATTTGGCAGACGCATCGAGCTGGTTCGATCGGTGATTACGGCTGTAGCTCATTTTTGGCTACAATACATCCTGCTTCCTATTGCCACTGTTAGGAAAGTGGATCGGATCTGTGCTGATTTCATTTGGCGGGGGGGTATGCATGCGATCTCTTGGGAACAGCTCTGTCGACCCAAGAAGGAGGGAGGAGTGGGGCTTAGGCCGCTGCTGGAGATTAGGGAGGCCTCCGCGCTTAAGCTGGCTTGGAAATTCATCAATGGGGGGTCTCTCTGGGCGGCCTGGATGCATAGCAGATACGTGAAGCAGGGCAACTTTTGGACGTGTGCTACTGATAACAATCACTCCGTCACGTTCAAGACTGTCCTGAGACACAGGGGGCTTCTTAAATCTGCTATCAGGAAGGTCATGAAGGATGGGTCTGGCACGGACCTCTGGCGGGATCCTTGGATTGAAGGACGCTCGCTAATGGACATTAGGGGGGCCCAGACTCACCAGGAGGACAGGAGGGGCCTGACGTGTAGTCGGATCATTTGCGATGGGGAGTGGAGGTCGGAGTCTTACCGATTCACCGTAGAGCTAGGTGGGATCATTGGTTCTATTGTCATCGATCCGGGCTTGCCTGCTGATCGGTGGATTTGGGCGCCGTTTGGAGCGCCTCCGGGAACTGGGGAGTTCCAATTCCGGAGTTGCTACAATCTCATCCGGCGTGCTTTTCAGGAGAGCCCAGACTACGAGTTCGTATGGTGCAAGGGTCTGGCCAGGAAGATGCAGGTCTGTATCTACAAGCTCCTACTGGGGCGCCTCCTGACTAGGGATCGGTTGAGTTCTTTTGGAGTGCCGGTCCCCGATCCCAAGTGTGTGTTGTGCAGCCTGGAGCATGAATCTATTAGACATCTTCTTCGAGTATGACCTGGCTTGGCAGATCTGGAAGGAGCAGGGTAGATTGTTAGGAGGATGCGACTCCGGAAAGGGTATTGGGGATATCATCATGGTGATCCGCGATAGTAGAGGTCGAGGGGAGGACTGGTTCCGGACCGCCAGGATCCGCCTGGCTGCTTCAGTTTGGCACATCTGGCGGGAACGAAACCGTCGGATATTTGAGGGCCTGGTCACACCTCTGGTGGGCATGCTTCATAACATCGAATTTGATGTAAATGTTATAGGGATTTGAAGAGTGGGAGTCCCACTTTGATTGTATGTTGTACGATTACTGCTTTACTTTGGAATAAAATTTACCCTTTTTTCAAAATATATATATATATATATATATATATATATATATATATATATATATATATATATATATATATATATATATATTGAGAGCGGGCCTCCTGGTCGGGTTATGGGCCTATGGGCCGAGTTGTAAGCCCTTTGGGGCCGACTTGAGGGCCATTGGGGCTGAGTTGTATGAGTAGGGCCCTTTGGGGCCGCGTTTGGGAGAGTTGTACCATTAATTACCCTTGCTTCAATGTATATAGACACAAAGACCAATAATGCATCTTGATGGAATTCATAAGTAAAACTAAGAGTCTAAATCTTAACCATGATCATCAAATGAATTTTAGCCTCGAAACTATGTAGTTCAACATTAATAAAGAAGTTTGATTTCTAAAAGAAAAGTTTCCAATCAATATTTTAAGCCATAAGGTCATATCCAATGAATAGAACTATAAAGTACTAAAAAAAGTATCACAGAAATACCCAAAATTAATATACTGATACAATAAATCAAAATATTGGGTACTTATGTGTTACGTACATAGGAGTACCCAAGGAGTACTAGTACCTGGTACGGGTATGCCTTCCTAGATGGAATACCCGTGCTTCAAGCTTATTCCTTGTTAGGCATTCAATAAATATTATAGTCGATTTAAGTTTCTACATTCTATTTAAGTTCATCCTAGCAGCATCTTATGTATTTCATAGCATGTCTCTCTTTTTCCTTTCATTCATCTGTGACTAATATACTTATAATATAAACTTCATTAAGTTTTCCATGACTCAAAACTTATATATAATTTCCACTTGTTATACTTACAGGTCCCTTCCGGATCTAATCCTCTTAAAGGAGGCATCATTAAGAGGTTTCACAAATCCCACATCAAAATCATGCCCAAATATAAATGATGCAATATGTGCTTCACCTGAAGGAGAAATTCTGATCGTGAGACCAAATCCTGTTAATTATGTTTCTGAGCATTAGTTTTGCTTGTTTATTGAATTATGTTATCAATTTTTTTGTAGGTTAATGGAGATCAAGAGATGTTCTTTTTCTCAGTTTTGTTTCAGCATGCCACCTATAGGTAAATGCATAAGCTGAACCTTTACTGTGGCCTTCATGAATATTTGACTATCAATATAACTTTTAGTTGATTGATTCTTTACGATTCACTTGTTATACTTCTCTCTTTCTGCGGCTGTATAAATGTCAAGTTCCTAAGTATTTAGATGCAGGCTCTTGCTCATTTTAGTTTTGGTCCAAACTATTTTCATGAGATTTAGGAGATGGATTTACTTTCTTCCTCAACATTACTTTGTGACATCTGAATACTTTAGCATGTAATTTCTATGCAACCTATGAGAACACATTACAAACAAACTGAAGGACCCTACATCCACAACTATGATTCGCCACTATTTAGAGTACAAATTGGGGATAAGTTCATTCATCATGTTGTAATCTTATTGTTAGGATTTCTCGTGCTAAACTTTCTTTAAACCCTTCAATGTGTGTTGAAGTCCATTAGTATCTTTTGGTTGACTTGTTAGGTTTAGCTTCGTGATATTTCTATGATTAAGTTTTTCTTTAATGGCTTTATAACTGCATCATTGTACTCTTATTCTGACAACATTGGCATGGGGCATGCGCCCACAGGCCCTACTATACTCCCCTCCTGGTTACACACTGTGTTGTGAAGTTTAATGATGTACTTATATGTTGGGCTTTTTACATTTGTTTCTTAGTTTATAAATCCAGATGAAATTGGGAATTTTGTTAGATTCATGTGATGCGGAATTTCTTTGTCAAAATTACATACTTATGTAGTTATATATTTTACCCCCGAAAGCATACTTTGTGCTGGAATTTTTAGACTTTAAAGCTACAATATTTATTTCTATGGACACAACCTTTCTTGCAACTTAAGAAAATGTTCTTAGTAGTTGACCTCATCAATCAAGTAAGACATAAGAAAGTTCCCCATTCCAATGAAAAATTGTTGTTTTAGTAGACACCTGAAATTCTAGTTATTCTCAGGCACCTTGAGAATGTTAGTCAAGTGTACAAGAAGGGTATTGTTGCCCCAGATGAAGGGAGTCTAAATGTGATAAACGCTCATAAAGAGAAGAAAAAGGTAATATTCTGAATTTGGCAGATTGCTTTGGCCTCAATGTACTATTAATGAGGCAACCGGTATTTCAGGGTATATTCGGCATGGTTAAAGATTTAACAGGGAACAAGCCGAAACAAAGCCAAAAGACTGATCTTGTGGATTCCACTGAAAATAATGCTGAAGAACTCTATGTTATATTTTCGACAGCTAATTTCCCATTAGAGAGCAAGAATAGTCCTGTTTTAAATGCAGAAAATATAGAGGTGGATATAGGTAATGGACATTGTTTCTCTCCTAGGTACATTCTATATATATATATATATATATATATATATATATATATATATATATATATATACACTAATTGATATTCTTTTTAAAGATGATATTGATCTTGAAGATACTAAAGAGAAACCAAAGGAACGGACCTTTCCTGTTATAAATACGCAAAAGTTTGGCAAGAAATTTCAAGCAATCAAAGGTCAGTATTTTTTTAATTTATCAACACTATCATTTACATATTGCACCTTCATTCAGTTTTTCTTCTCCTAATGGTAATATTCAGTTTTTCTTCTCCTAGTGATATTCGTGCACTATATACAATTAATCAGTCTACAGTTTTTTCTACTTCTACTACTATTCAGTGCTACTGATTCTCATCACGTCTGATATCTGCATTGTGTATGCCGTAGATAAATTAAAGCAGAAGACAGACGAAACTTCAAATTCTATGAAGAACAATGAAGAAGATGATAACTCTAACGTCTCAGTTGATCAGATAAAGAAGAAGTATGGATATGCAGTGAACAATGTAAGTACATCTGCTTTCCACATATCATACTAGTTTAAGCCTTGGCATTTCCAACATAGGAGGCAGGACGCTAGGGCATCATCATAAAAGCTCAAATATGTTTTTCATGTAACCAAGGAATGTATGAGTTTTCACTTTTGTTATGAATGTATTCATTTCTTTGCAGCATATGTATGTGTAGTTTCTCCATGGACCAATGGCAAGTGAGATTGGTTTCTCTCTCTCTCTCTCTCTCCCTCTCTCTCTCTCTCTCTCTCTCTCTCTCTCTCTCTCTCTCTCTTTCTTTTTGATGATCGAGATTGGTATTATGTTGCAATAACATTAGTTGTGAATTTGTATGTCTCCTATTTCTTCTTCAGGTCTATGTCAATAACTGAGAGCAACTTCATAACAAAATTTCATCCACCAATTCACTATCTTCATGAATCATGCTTTGCCCTTAAGATTATGAATCATGCTTTTCCCTTTAGAAAACTACAGTGTAAAGTGTCTATATGAGTATGTTTTGATATGGAATGGTCATTTCTTCTAGTGTTCAGTTTGTATATATCAGTTTCCATACTCAAGTTTGGTTCCCTTTTCTATGTGCTCTAGTTGACCTTACACAACAAACAGTTTCAAATGGTTTTTACTCGCATTATCCATTATGTTCATAATCTACATGGTTCTCACAGTTTTCAGATATTTGCTTGTATTTGTTTCTGATAAACTAACTCAATGTGCCTTCATCATTGCTAACCATGTAAATTGACTTGAATGTCGTGTTAATTCTAACTATTTTAGGTTTTTCTCATCTGATTATGCATATGTTAAGATTGGTTACAGCAGAAGTATATCCTCAATAGTAGATTTTAAGTCTCGTGTCCGCAATCTCAACTATGTTAACCTCTTTGCTGATGTAACTCTTAGAATGCTACCTACTTATTCATGAACAATATGGCTCAATAAAGCCATTATATGTATAATCTTGTGTGTACATTGCTCTTCTAAGTTAACCTATGTTTTTAGTTTGTCATCCAGCCTAACCTTCTCTGGAATTTGTATCTAATTGTACTGAAACATAACTGGAAGTAATGTCTTCATTTCTCCTCGATCAGGAAATGAGTGCTCCAAGAATTGCACAGAGCAAGCTGAGCGAGAATGTAAAGAAGTTGGAGGTAACTTTATCTATCTGTGTTTTTGCATTTTTAATGGTTCCTTCAAAATGGTTAAGATCGTACGATGCTTCTGAATGACTTTATACGATTTAAATTTAGCACTTCGATGGTAAAGAAATGTAAAAGACTGAATGCAGTTATTTCAGCGTTAAATAAAGCTTTCCACCATTTACATATGATGGTTTTAGGTTTGCTGAAGGCCATATGATTTAATGAACATGTTTAGAGGTAGTTTATCACTTTGAGTTGAAACAACATGCACATAACCGTGTCTTGTATGGTTTGTAAAGGTAGTAAAATTGTCATTATTATGACCTTCCGTTTAGTAATAACCACATGGTAATGTTAATGTCTTCTTTTTTTCTTCTTTTCTTTTGTTATAGAAAACCCAGAAATCAACAAAAATAGAGAGAAAAACAAACACAGCACAAACAAAGTTTTAACGTGGTTTGGTAAGAGTGACCTACTCCACAGGCAGATCCGAGATGATCACACTAACTTGAAAAGAATAATTACAAGTGGCGGTCTCAACTCTGACATCATAACCCCGAATTTACACCCAACTTCTCTCTATCACTGAACAATAGAAATGGTACATAATATAACGGGTCCAACCAGCAGAGGGGGTCCGGTCCCGCATCCCCATGAGGTCAGTGACAGACTCCGGACTTAGGCCTCCGCTTCCATCACAAACCTCTGTTTTTTTTCCTGTAAAAATATAGCCACCAGGTTTTGTTGACCGACCGAGGGAATTCAGACATACGCCTATGTAAACATTCGACTTCTTTCAATATCTGACTTCATTTTCCTTGTAATTATAACTCGAGATCTGTTTTTGTTGTTGTTGTTTGAACAGAGTATTAATGATCGGACAGCGCAAATGGAGGACACTGCTAAATCTTTCTCAACAGTAGCTAAAGAACTACTAAGATCTGTACAGAAAAGATGAGAGGTAGTACATAAACATCACAACCTTGGCGCTGGATCCCACTTATATATCTATTATATACTGAGGAATTTTTTGATATTTCCTTTTTTTTCCTTGGATTTTATTGTAAGTGTCCTTGATTCTTCCACGCTTGTGCAGTTGTATAGTTTGGTCATGATTCTTTATAAAATTTGTTCCGGGCTTTCAGTAACCTTATAGAATGTTATCCATATACAAAAGTACACATAAATCAAATAGACTTTCCTATCGTACTTACTTTCTGCCTTCTCGCAAAGAAATTGCCTACTGCATCTTGTATTCATAGCATGGTGTTCAAATTAAACTAACTTTTGAACTTGTCGAAGTATTTGTAATCCCAAAAGTTTAGGGGTCTGTTATTATTAAGCTGGCTGTTTTTTTTTTTCTTCCTGTTTTTGATATTAGTTGGCAGTTTGTTTGTTTCATATTTTCTCCTAGTTTTTCTCCTTAAATCTTTTAATTTGTTAACATGAATCTGTGGGTCCTTGGCTATATATTTTCCCCTGTATTTTTCAGAAGGATGATGAAAATTATTATTATTTTTCCTTTCCTCAAATCTTATGGTATCAGAGCTGAGGCTCGATATCAAAATTAGCCATGGATTGTAGCGCAGCGATGACTGGAGCCCAGAAGACAGGTAGCGATTCTACCTAATTCTCAGAAACCTTTCAACCACGATCCACCGGCACCATCCAAATTGGAAGTGTGGAACAATCGAGTCCAAAACTGTCACTACAGTTGACTATTCATAAACTGAATGGCAACAATTATTTCGAGTGGGCTCAATCGGTGAGACTTGCAATTGATGGTAGAGGAAAACTCGGCCATCTGACCGGAGAAGTACGTCAACCAGCCCCTGGAGATCCGAAGTTGAAGTCATGGCGGTCGGAAAATTCTCTAGTGATTGCGTGGCTTATCAATTCGACGGAACTGGCAATAGGAAAGCCTTACCTATTCTTGCCAACCACGAGAGATGTATGGAAGCAGTCCGTGACAAGTATTCAGATGCGGAAAATTCATCCCAAATTTTTGATCTAAAGACAAAGCTTTGGAAGGCTAAACAAGGAGATCGAGATGTGACGATTTATTACAATGAACTTGTAACGATTTGGCAGGAGTTGGACCTCTGTTATGAGGACGAGTGGGGTTGCCCACAAGACAGTGTTTAGCACAAAAAAAGGGAGGCGAATGATCGAGTTTATGTCTTCCTAGCCGAGCTCAACCAAGAACTTGATGAAGTGCAAGGCAGAATTCTTTGTAGAAAGCCTTTACCTTCACTCAGAGAAGTTTTCTCTGAAGTTCGAGGGGAAGATTCAAGACGTAACGTTCTAGTCCCAAAATATGTAGGACTAGGTAACGTAACATGCCAGCCGTATAGTAAATATATGTAAGCTGTATATGCAGTATATGGATAGTCATAGCTCACTAAATCTCATCCACGGAAATAAAGGAATAAAGATATCATTAAATCAAATATGAAAATATCAATGAGATAAGTGGTTGGGTGGAAACAAATTCACTACCAAGCGAATAAACTAGAAAGAAATAGATAGCAAAATAAAGATTTCGTCACAAGTATCAAAGGACGATCCAAAGCCAAGACCTCTTCGGTGGAGAAGGAAGGATTTGATCTTAGTTGGTACTCCTGAGGGAAGTCATGAACAACTACACTGGAGAGATCACCAGGTCCTCAGAGGAACGTAACAAGATACAGAAAAATATGTCATATAACTGAATATAAATATGTCACATAGTCATAGGTAAAAGTAAAATATTTCGGATCATAACATGGCCCAATGTTCCATCATCGAAATATTGTACCACACCTACAACCAAACTGTTGGAGTCCAATCTGGATTTGGTAACAACATACTTGTGGAATCCAAATCTTATTAAATATTTGATTATATTAGATTTGGATGTCCATAATTGGTGTTGTGCTATTTTAGATAAAATAGGATTCTTATTTTAGGAAATCCTATTATGATCTAAAATATGATAATTGATGGACTATTTTAGGTATAATATGATTCTTATTTAAGGGCTTCCTAATTAAGAAATCATATTATAACCTAAAATAGGATTTTTTTTTTTTTTCATCCTATATATGGGGTGAGGGCGGAGGCACAAAGAATAAGCACAAAGCACAAAAGTGGAGATTCGGGGTGCTTGTCCACAAGGAAATCTAAGAAAAAGTCTGTACTTTGTTCTTAGGACTTCGTCATCCAAGACAGAAGGAAGAAGAAGATCTAATCGAGTCAACTTCAGTTAGGGAGATTGTTACGGGTTGGTGAGTGATCTCAATTGTAATCTTCTGTTTTTCTTCTTGAGAGTGGTGAGAGGGTTGAACCTATTAGGGCAAAGGGTTCAACGTGAGTTCTGTCAATCTTGTAATTTCATCTGAGTTATTAAAGGTTGTGATTTGTCCAGGTGACGTACTTCACCGCCATATACTTGTCTTCATCTTGTGCTTGGTGTCCGTTAGACGGGGGTGGTTGGCTTTGGTCAGATGGGTTGGCAAACACTTCCGCACGCGCCCAACAATTGGTATCAGAGCGAAGGTTCGATTCGTTCTGGTCTGATACCCAATAATTGTATCAGTGCTTTGGAGGTTCTGACAACCATGTCTACGGAGCAGATGAACACTCGTATGATCACCCTCACAGGAGAAAATTGGACAATTTGGAAGCCAAAGATGGAGGATCTACTCTGGTACAAGGACTTGCATGGTTCGTTAGAGGGCGACAGCACAAAGCCAACGGACAAAGCTACTGAAGACTGGAAACGATTGGATTGGAAGGTCGTTGGATTCATCCGCCAATGGTTGGATGATTTAGTGTTTCACCACTTGTCCATGGAGAGTTCGGTAAAAGCATTATGGGAGAAGCTGTATTCGCTGTACGAAAGGAAGACGGCTGGCAACAAGGTGTTTCTTATTCGCCAACTCGTCAACTCAAAGTACACGGAGAGTGCCCAGTAGCACAACATCTGAACGAGGTTCAGGATATCATCAATCAGCTGTCTGCGATGAAGATGGTAATTGATGATGAGCTTCAGGCCGTACTACTCTTGAGTTATCTGTCGAAAAGCTGGGAGACGTTGGTGGTGTCGGTGAGCAACTCTATACCTGATGGAGTTGTCACGATGGAGGCAGTCAAAAATAGCTTATTGAATGAGGAGGTCTGGCACAAGCAAGTGGAATCGTCGCAGGAGTCCGCTCTGGTGACTTCCTATGGGAAGGGAAGACCCAAGACACAAGCGAGGACGGAAGAGTTCTCGGGATCTTGCAATTGTGGACCGTAAGGATGGCTACTATTACTATGGCGAAAGGGGTCATATCAAGAGTAACTGCATGAAGCTCAAAGCTGAGAAGGCCAAAGGCAAGGATGATCAGGAGGATCTCACAGCAATGGGAGATATCATCATCGTAGCGACCGACGCAAAAGAACCTTGTGGCATGTGTCATGATGGCGATTGGGTCATAGATACGAGGCCATCGTATCACGCCACTCCACATAGGAGGATCTTCACGTCATATCGCGACGGTAGGTTTGGACGTGTGAAGATGGGCGACAAGGGGATGGCTGCAGTTGTAGGCATCGGTGATGTGCACTTGATGATGAAGTTTAGTGAAAAACTCGTCCTCAGGGGTGTGCGACATGTACCGAGTTTGCGCTACAACTTGGTTTCACTAGGGAGGCTGACAGATGATAGTTGTCGCAGTCTGTTTGGGAGCAAAGATTGGATACTTGTGAAGGATTCCCAACAGCTGGCTCGAGGAGATTTGTGTTGTGGCATGTACAGGCTCAAGTCGCTGAGCTATACAGGCAGGCCACAGATACCGGATGGAGGCTCGAAGGGTGTTCGACAGGAGGTGGATCGTCGAGAACTTCCTGAGGAGGGGCTTCTAGATGCTTTGAGGGTTATGGAGGATTCGGTTCGTCGAGACAAAGCGACGAATGGTGATGAGTCAATGATTGAGGGTCAGTCTGTCGGTCCCATGACAGTTGATCAGTCTCTAGGTGGGGGTTGTTCTACTGATCCAGATTTGGCGACAGGTAGTTTGTCAAATCTTTACTGAGCTACATCGATTTCAGCAGTTCAAAGTCAGGGAGGAGATCAAGGTTTGCAGCAAACTCAATCTGAGGCAGGAGCATCATCATTCACACAATTCAGGAGGAGTTGTGGGTCATCGACGGCATGCACAGTGCATGATGTTCTGCTCGAGGACGCATGTGTATGGGGGAGCTTCAAGTTCGGACACGAAAGTGGGCAGGTTCAGGAGTTCGAATCTTGTGAGAACCGCACCGTCCGCTAGGTTGGGCCAGCCAAGGGTGAAGAAGCTCGTCGGAACGTTAACACTTTTCGGTGGAAGACGGAAGTCGGGGACAAGCAGACAAGACTTACGGTGAGGCTGAACGTCAGGGACTTCGGTCTTAGTCGTGTCATTGATATCGACAAGATCCTAGTGGTGCAGGAGGTGCTACGCATGGCAGCTAGCGTCGACGTGACGGTCGAGGAGCTGGAGACAAAGGAAAATGCAAAGCAACTCGGGGGATCGGAGGTCAGTGGCATGGGGGATCAAGAATTCTGTCATGGGATGACAGACATGGAGTCCAATTAAGGACCCATGAGATCAATACCCTCTCATCAGACTGGAGGAGGAGATTGTTGGAGTCCAGTCTGAATTTGGTAACAACATACTTGTGGAATCCAAATCTTATTAAATATTTGATTTGATTTGGATGTCCATAATTGGTGTTGTGCTATTTTAGATATAATAGGATTCTTATTTTAGAAAATCCTATTATGATCTAAAATAGGATAATTTTTGGGCTATTTTTGGTATAATAGGATTTTTATTTGAGGACTTCTTAATTAAGAAATTATATTATGACCTAAAATAGGATTTTTCTCATCCTATATATATGTGGTGAGGGTGGAGGCACAAAGAATAAGCACAAAGCACAAAAGTGGAGATTTGGGATGCTTGTCCACAAGGAAATCTAAGAGAAAGTTCGTACTTTTCTCTTAGGACTTTGACATCCAAGACAGAAGGAAGAAGAAGATTTAATCGAGGAGTCATCAACTTCGGTTAGAAAGATTGCTACGGGTTGGTGAGTGATCTCAATTGTAATCTTCTATTTTTCTTCTTGAGAGTGGTGAGGGGGTTGAACCTATTAGGGCAAAGGGTTCAATGTGAGTTCTGTCAATCTTGTAATTTCATCTGAGTTATTAAAGGTTGGGATTTGTCCAGGTGACGTACGTCACCGCTATATACTTGTCTTCATCTTGTGCTTGGTATCCGTTAGACGGGAGTTAGTTTTGTCAGGTGGGTTAGCAAAACGCTTCGGCACGCGCCCAACCCAAATAAGGACAAGGAATGGCACACCATTCTGCGACGAGACACTATCCCATGCCATGATTGAAACGGAGTGTGACAAAACATCAAATAAAGGTCACCTAACTATTCTATTGTGAAAATTTTAGTTTAGAACAAACCTTCAACGCATGGGCACTATAGCTATATAGGATTGGCATGGTCCCCTCTCTGGGTACCAGGAGCCTACGTGCATAACGCTTCTCGAACGTCAGAGGCAACCAGTAACAGTAGAGGTAATCTCACCCGCGTCTCCGGCAGAGCTCACGAGTTACAAAAAAAAAGTGCATACTTGTCCCATACGTTAAGAAATTGTCCTCCCCACGCTATGCACCTATCTATGTCGTATCCATGACACAGTACCTCTAATAACTACTAAGTCTTCTAGCATGCATCTATATTAGCAGTTATTCCTAATGTATGCGCACAAGTGATCAGTCAACACCCAAGTTCCCTCTATATGCTACTCACAACTCACAACTCGTGTCACACCTGTGTCAAGGCTTATGAAAATGCTTCCTAAACAAGTGGTAGTCCCTTAACTCTAGGTCCATGTGCATAAAAGAAATAAAATCGATGGAAACGACTATCTCAGTTGTTTGCACCCAGTGTGACTTGGATGCATAATTTTATATACTATGAAACAATCAATAATAACTAACAACATGCTGAATTTAAAAGTTAATATGAAGTAAATATGCCAAGGTATCTTACCTAGTGGTGGTACGACGATCTGACAATGTTTCGAATAGTCCAAGCCATGTTAACTATAAAGAGGTCTGAATTCGTGAGGAATTAAGAACGCACGATTAGTCACGATCAGCGAGGATACTCAAAAAAGGAATTTGCATAAATATAACTATTTTAAAAAAATATTTATAACACTTGAAAACTATGTTTTATTAGTCAAATATTTTAGATAAATACATACATGAAAATTCTAATAAATTATTTTATAATTTAGAAACTACATTTTATTAGTCAAAATATTTTTTGGCAAATACTTGAAAAATACAAAAAATCATTTTAGGGTAAAACTAAAATTTTAACTAGATAAAAAAATACTAAGGTAATATTTCTTAAGTCAATAAGCTATACTTAAAATACCCTAAAAATAATATAATAATATATATTTTAGGACTTCTTAACTCAAACTTTGAAATTACATATATAGGGCTCAAGCCCAATAATATATTTGTTACAAATTAATTTTAGAATTATTTAATAGCAATAATAATAACAAAAATACTAATAAATACTAATTATTTAATAGCAATAAATATATATATATATATATATATATATATATATATATATATATATATATATATATATATATATATATATATATATATATATATATATATATATGCAGAAGACGCCGGCGGGTGCGGAGCTTCCATCGAACGTGTTAAGGCGCGGAGCCAACTCTGGGATCTTGGAACGTTGCAAGAAGCTGAAGCACCCTATACAGGACATAATGTATCGGAACATCGCCATGAATCATTCCATCTTGTAAGCCACTTGGCACGCCTTTTATGTCTCAGAGAGGGAGAGCTTGAGCGACTTGTAAACTCGGCCTAGCGCCGCTTGTAAACTTTTTGAATATCAATAAAGAGTTTGAATTCGCTTCAATTTGTGTTCATTTACTTTCCGCTGCAAATGGGGACACTCTGTGCGATTCTGTGGCCTAGCTCAAATCGGCCGTTTCTGGACTTGGCCTTGCATGGGCGCAACCTAGGCCCGTGTGGCATCACGCCTTAGCGAGGACGATCGCTCCTACGGGAGCGGGGCGTGACAGATTGGTATATATTATATATATATTTGGTATATATATAATATATATATATATATATATATATATATATATATATATATATATATATATATATATATATATATATATATATATATATAGGGTCGTTCTACAATACATCCGCTGGAAATGGATGTATCGATACATCCGAAATCTGGACCGTTGGATGTTGATCCAATGGTTCGGATTGAATAATAGTGTAGAAACATCATTTAATGCTGATTTAGACTTTTGACCTGTGGTAACTTGCTTTAGCAGGTCATTCTTCACTTTAATTTTTTCAATGAACACCCTAAATTAATTCATATTTACTCTCTCAAAAGTCCATCCAATTTAATATTTCGTATTATATTTTTTTTGGTTACAGGCCGTCGTGGTGGTGGTGTTGGTGGTTGTGGTGGAAAGAGAAACAGAGATGAAGATGGAAATAAGAATCGGTCCGGATCGCGTCGAACGTCGTCGAGCCCTCCTAGAACAACGAGGAGTACCAGCTGCGCCGTGAAGAATCGGTTCGCTTCGCGTCGGACATAGTCGAAACCTCCTCGAACAAGAAGTATTAGCGGCGCCGCTCTAATTTTACTGTCCATGCCATTGTCAGAAATCTTATTTTTCATCTAATAATTTAATATTTTGTTAGTAAAGCTACATGTCACGGTGGTGGTTGTGAACTGAGGAAAACCTGCTTCTGAGGTCGGGCGGATCATCTTGTCACATATTTTTAAAAAAAATCTGTATTGATCGGACGAATTTTTTTTACTTTTCTAATGATAATATTTTCGAAGAGAATATTTTATTTGGACGGTGAACGGTCATTCTCTTTGCTTTTAACACGGAGAATGGCCATTCTCTTTGCTTTTAACACGGCGAATGGACGGAGAATGGCCATTCTCTTTGCTTTTAACACGGCGAATGGACGGAGAATGGCCATTCTCTTTGCTTTCTACACGACGAATGGACGGAGAATGGCTGTTCTCTTTGTTTTTAACACGGAAAATGGCCATGCTCAAGGAGAATGGCCATTCTCCGTTCTTTGAAAACGGAGAACGGACACTCTCTGTGCTTTTAACAAAGTATGGTACATTTAGGACTGGAAATGTTCAAGTATCTCATATTTTTTTCACCAAATATTTACAGTATTTTTAATATCATTTACCATAGTACATTCATTTTATATTAAATCATTTTCAAGATAATCCGAATATCATTTTATCAGGCTTCCACTGTATGGCTGAACAAAATTTCTTGCGAATGTTTGAATATAATTAACCTACTATCAAAGAGAATTTTTCTTACATTACATTATGTCTTACACTGGCATCGACTTCATACTGATGGCATCGATGTACTGATGGCAATAACAAAGGATGAACATGCAGGATTACAATTATGTTTCCGCAATAACAAGGGATGAACATGCATGATTACAATTTTGCTTCAGCAATAACAAGGGATGAACATGCACTGGTATCGAATTCATACTGATGGCATCGATGTAATAATTTTTTACAGAAAGCAAAACCATTACAATCAAATAAAGTTTCAGTGATCCCAGGAATGCATCCGTAATGAGGCCACCTGTAAACCCTAGCAATGCACCCAGGACTCACGAAATCTGTGATGGACATCTGCAAATCAAAGGAATACACCAAAATATCAATATCATCTATCAAGGCCAACTGCCAACCAAATAAACGCTTCACCAAAAATCATAATCAAATTAAGTATACTTCATTCCAAGTCCAATAAACTGCATAATCACTTACAGTAATCTGTCCAATCCACGTTAGTAATTCAACATAGAACCTGCATAATTCACAATACAATAATCCAAATAAATATC